>CM069164.1:17411356-17738856 GCA_035221665.1 Okamejei kenojei
GGAAGTAGGGGCGGGTGGGGGAGGGAAAGAATTTTACAGGAGTCGCGAGGGAGCGGTCTTGCGACGGCAACACGGGGGGGAGATGGGAAGATCTGGAACGTAGTCTGGAGGGTCCCAACGTTGGAGTGCGAAACTGGCGGCAGGACTAACTGTGTATTGCCGGCTGGTGGTGGTGAACGGTGAGGATCAGGGGACTATGCCCTGTTTGCGAGTGGGGCATATGGGGAAGAGGGCAGTGTTGCGGGTATGGAGAGACCCGGTGCGAGCCTCATCAATTAGTGGGGGAGGGGAATCCCCGTTCTCTGAAGAATGAGGCCTTTGTGAATGACCTGGTGTACAACGCCTCATCCTGGGAGGCAGATGCGGCGTAGACAAGGAATTGGATATGGTATGGAGTCCTATACAGGAAGCAGGGTGGAGGAAGAGTAGTCCATGTAGCTGTGGGAGTACAGGTGGAATTGTAGTGATTGTCGTCCAGAGGAGTGTATCACCTGCAATCGAGATGGGCTGGATGGCTGCAATGGGATTGGAGTTTAGCAAAATGTGTCAAGATAGTTTTTTTGGCAGCAGTACATAAGGTATCGACCAGAGAAAGGGGCAGTGCTGGACCTCCTGTAGGAAATGAGGCAGGGTCAGGTACGGAGGTATGCGTTGGTGAGCCACTTCGGGACCAGTATCACACTACCATTAGTTCAATATAATTATGGAGAGAGTCAGAATCTGAACCTGGGTGAGATTTTCAGATTGGGAAGGCTAACATTGAGGAATGCCGTAAGGATATTATAGGAGATAAATTGGGGGACAAATAGTTTCCATGGAAGGCGTTAGAAGAGAAATGGAGGACATTTAAGGAAATTGTAAGAGTAACAGAACATTATTCCCTGCTAGTTAAAGGAAATAGTAAAAATGGAAAGAGCCATGGTTTTCAAGGGAAATGGACAATTGTTTCGAAAAAAAGAGAGATATCTACAATAATTTCATAGATGCAGGAGTAAATTGAGGTGCTAGAGGAGTATAAGAATGTAAAAAGAATCTTAAGAAAGAAATTAGGAAAAGGCAAAAAGAGATTATGAGGTTGCTTTGGCAAGAAAGGAAAAAGTACAATCGACCAAAAGAAAGAAAAAAAGAGGTTTTTCTACAGCTCTAATTAAGAGCAAAGGATAACGAGGGAATAAATTGAAGAAAAGACTAAGAGGAATGGAGATAGAGAGCTTCCCAAGGCAGAAGCACCCACTCCGACGTGGGCAAAGCCCTCCATGTCCTTCGCCAATTAGAGCCCCCGTCGGCATGCTTATTTGTATCCGCCACCGGTGATAGAGGGGACCCCAATTCCCCCCGACACTATGCGCGCGACGCCCACCCAGCAGAACCTATCACTGGACAGCAATACTAGCCGAGCCCAAGAGATGTGTGGGAGATCTTGCACACTATCTTTTCATCTTTCTTCACCAAGGAGAAGGATATTAGAACATCCTAGTGCGGACTAAGGGAAAACAGTAGAGTAGCATCTTGAAACTATGAGAATTCACAGAGGCGGACTGGAGCGACCCTTTTGACAAAGTATAAAAAAACAAAGGATATAAGTCTCTCAGTCCCTGACAGTATATTCCTATGACATGAGGGAAGTTAGTGTAGAAATAAGCAGAGCATAGACGACAGAAAAATTCCAAATGTCATTAGACAAGGGAATTGTGCGGAGGATTGTCGTACTGCGGCATTTGATACCTTGTATAAAAAAGGGTTCAAAGAATAAACCTAGCAATTAGATAGACCTGTTAGTTATTGACGTCAGAGAGGCCAAATTAATGGAAAGGATACTCTAGGATTAATATATAATACAGCAAACTGGATAAACCGGGTCTAGAACATGAACATTCCACATGGAATTGTGCCTGGAAGGTCAGCAGTGCGCCCATCTCCTCCCGCTTGAGTCCGGCGGGAGACTCGCCCGCTGAAAGGCCTTTCTCAAAATCTCACCGCTCTCAAACGCCGAAAATGGCCTTTCAGAAGCGGCGATCTCCCGCCGAAAGCCGGGAGAGTTGGAAGCACTGGGTCATGTTAGACAAACCTAACCTGAATTTTGAAGCGAACAAGGAAATTGATGGAGGGTAAAGTCAGGTGGATGTTGACTTTATGATTTCAGTAAGGTCCTTTGACAAGGTTCCCATGGCAGGTAGTTACGAACGGTTCAATACTTTGGGTGTTACATGGCGGAGTACAAAGATAGGATTCAACAGTGGCTGAAAGGGATATGCAGAGAGTAAATGGAGGATGGCTGTTTGTCAGTTGGAAGCCGTTGACCAGTTGGTGTGCCTCGGGATCTGAGTTGGGTCACTGATGTTTGTCAGTAACCAACAATGATCTGGATGATGGAGTGGAAAATTGGAAAAGGATAAGTATGCATATTAAACTAAGATAGGTGGTGTTGTGGATAATGAATTAGATTTTCAAAGTCTAACAGAAGATTGTGCCCTTTGAAAAGTGGCAGAAAGATGGCAGATAGGAGTTTTAATGCTGTTAAGTGTGAAGTGACAACATCTTGGCTGGACAAATCAAAAGTAGGACGTACATTGAAAATGTTAGGGAATTGCGGACAGCTGTGGAACAGAGGATCTAGGACAACCAGTGCCTCAGTTCGCCTTAAGGTAGGACTCGGCGATGTAGAAAGGGTGGTACAGCACGGCCTTTGTGTGCTGGCCTATAAGTACAATCTTACAGCCATTGAGAATATAGGACGAAGGAAGTAAAGATCAAAAATGTACACGGCATTGGTACACAATTCTGGAGTCTAGTGTAGGCCATTTAGGTACGCCTACAATATAGGAAGATGTCACCCGCAAAACATAGAGAGAGTACATAGGAGATTATAACAAAAGTATGCCAGGGTTCCAGCAACAAAGTTACCGAGCCAGGTTGCACAAGTTTAGGACTTTATTCTATGGACACGCTCGCCGGATAAGGGGGCCTTGATATGAGGTCTTTAAAATGATGAACGGGATAGACCGATGTGCCGAAGGATAAGCATTTCCCAATGAGGAAGGGAAGCTTCAACCCAAGAGGGCATGACCTGAGAATAAAGGGAGCAGAAGATTCTGGGAACCGTGAGGGGGAACTTCTTTACTCATCGGAGTGCTGTGTGGATGACACGTTTCCCAGTAGAAGTGTGGAGGCAGGATCGATTTTTAATAAAATAAAATTAATGCTGGATAGGTAAAAGTATGTGAAGGGCAAGGAGGGTATGGTCAGAGAGGCCGGTCGATGGGACTAGGTAAATACACATAGGTCGGCCACTGACAGGCAAGTCTCCGAGGCCTAGTATACCGAGTCTGTAATTGTTATATGGAATATATATGATAAATAGTGGCAATAGTGTAACTTGCTATCCATTACCATTCTGTGTAAAACCAGTTCTACTTTTACACAATATTTATTACTTAATCTTGAATATAAAAATTGTTATAAATCAGATTGTTTTGTCTTAAAAGCTTAACAGTGAAGACTTGAATTATAATATGTTAATAAAGATAACAAATCTACATGAACAGAATTTAAAAACTTAATGATTTTACATTTTTAAAAGGCAATAAAATGGAATGATAACAAATAAGTCGTGTCATGCTCAGTTTTGAAGAATAAAAGGTTGAGTTGTTGTGACAGATCATGTAACTATACCCATGAATGAAAATATTTTCTTGACCACAAAAGAATTAAACTAAAAATATAAGTTTAACAAATGATAACTTGACTTATCAGAATATATTTCAACTCCAGTATCAAAACCATTCACAAAGAGGGTCCTGACCCAAATGTCACCTAATCCACAACACTTAATTCAGAGATGCTGGGTTTTATCCAATATAAATATGTTTATCTGTTTTGAAAAGGCTTTGTACATGACCTTTTTAAAGGAGAATTTGATTTAATCAACTGCCAAAACAAAATCTGCTACCTTAATGTTGGTGGGCTTGCTGCCACCTTACCCTACCATGCAAGGGGATCTCTAAAACATTTTATTGTATGAACACATGGAACAAGACAAGCATAGCAGTTCCAAAATCCGAAGCTGGAACAAACGAAACACAACTATAGGCTTCCTTTCCGTGCAGATCTCAGGCATGTGAACAGTGACTGGGGCCCTTGTAGCCATTACAGAAATCTGGCTAAGATAAGAACCACGACGACAGCTTAATTAACCTGAGTACAAAGTGCTGCAGACGAGATAGCAGACAGGGGGAAAAGAAGAGAGATTTGATTTTTGATAAAAGATAATGTCATCACTAGTAGTCTGAGAGTGACAATACAGATGTTCATTCAATGAGGTAGATGGGTAGAGCTGAGAAATAAAAAGGTGATGAGCACATGTTTGGCATATACTATAGGCCACCTGCAATGCTCAACGTTAATAAGAAGAACAAATATGCCATAGAATGCAGACAGCAGCAAGACTAGTAAAGTTGTTCATAGTAAAATTTAATTATTCCCGGTAAGGACAGGGACTGTAATCCCCCAGGAACTAAGACACAAGTATTGGTCAGCGTGTTCAGGAAATTATCTTCAGGCAATAAGGGAAGCGGCGTAGGAAAGCTTGGATCTACATCTTAAGGACAAAGATGAGAAGATAGACAAGTGACTGAAGTGTCTGCGGGCTAGCTTTGGGACAAACGACACTATTCTATTAGCGATAAAATATTATCGTATAAAGACAGTGTGGGGCCCAATAAGTATAAAAATTATTACTTGGGTGCAAATGCCATGACTTTGATAGCATTACACCGGAACTTGGATTAGATTATTTGCGGCACAGGACCTCCCAGGATGTGGGAATGGCTTTAAAAGTATGATAACGAGATTGGGGGGTCATTCAAATACTGTTAGAGTGAAGAGCAAGGCAGGATGGAGTACGGAAGCATGTAACCAGAGAAAATGAGGCTCTGGTCATGAAAAAGAAGGAGGTATAGGCAGCTGGGATCAAGATAACCTATGAGCGGCGTTTTTGCGTAACTGCAGCAGAAACATACTTAAGAAGGTTTCCAGTTGTACAAGACGTTGTGCCGCGGACCTCACTCTAGGAAAAATGAAACTCAAGTACCACTGCCGGTTCGAAGGTTTTGTGTCAGGCCTTTACGGTCACTCGCATTACCCAATCAGGCCAGCACAAGGACAGATGTTTGAAGTGGCAAGAGTGCAGAACCGATTGAAGAGCCTTTAGCCAGGCAAAAGGGCCTGAGCTATAGGGAGAGGCTGGGCTGCCAAGGACAATAATCTTTGATAGCTTAAGGAGACCGAATAGACGATCTAAACTAAACGTGATGTGAATCAACTTTTAGAGGAAAATACAAGTACGGTGCCCGCATGGATCTATTACCAGAGTATAGGAATCAAGACCAGAGACACATAGGCTTCAGGTGAAAGGAACCTTAAGGAACCTGAGGGGGGGGGCAACCATATTCACACTGCAGACTATTGGTCTAATGGAAACTCTACTGGCTAGAGGAGGTAGTTGAGTGGCAGGTAATAACAAATAACAACATTTATAAGACATTTGGACCGTATATGATCGTAAAGGTTAGAGTGAGATATGGGCCACACTGAGCAGGCAGGATTAGGGAAGATGGGGCATCTTTGGTCGGCTTAGGCTAAAATCTAGCCAATAGGGACAAGTTTCTGTGCTGTAGACTATGACAACAACGTCACAAGGCCTGTTAGATGATACATGAGGATAATTTCCTATCTAGCTCTTCAGGGTAACTAACAAGTTTCTTGCACGTAAAGAAGAGAACGAAGTCAGAAATCCCGGACAAAAATACAAGAGTGTTGTTGTAGAATAGTGATGGAGGATAGATACATAATTATATTGAACCATCTGATAAATGGATAGGGCAGTTGGCAGATGTAATTTAATCGAGTATACGTGTGAACCTTTGATTATTTGGTATTATGGAAAGCGGAAGGGGAATAGGAATCTAATAAGGGTTGGAAATACGGGATTATAAGACAGCACCGCTGCCTGTCCAGGTACCCTAGACGCAAGAAAACAAACCATGGTGAACGTCCACCCAATGTTCCCTTCCGGTTGCATCAGCACAAATAACAGGCATAAAGAGACATCATGGAACTAGCGCAACAGCCTTCATAAGACCGGACATACGAGTCACGACACGCCATGGAGCAATGCCCAGCCTACCAAATATAGAGGTAAGGCCACAGCTGGACACCACACGCATAAGAAGGACTGTGACATGCAGATAACATCCCTTACTCAGAAAAGGCGCATCATGACCCCTCAGAACTATAAATTGCTACCACACAACTCTCGTCAGAAAGGGCATATTGACTTCTTTTAAATCCACGTTCTCTGACAACTATCTATTAAAAAACATCCTTAAATGTACGCAGTGTCTTTGTTAAAATGATTACTTTTCGAAAACATCACATTTTCTTATGCAAGTTGCAAACCATATAAACTCCCCTTACCCATAACCCATACTGACATTCTGATCCATGGACCTTCCTCCTTTGCAGAGTGATGTCAAAGTCGAGGACAACACCTTATATTTCTGCTCTGGCTATCTTACAACCAAACGATGTGCATCATTGAATTCTCCAAATTTATGTAACTTATACGAGCTACGAACCCCCCTACCCCCCCCCCCCAATTTCCCTCACTATTGTACCCTGAGTCCCGCCCTGAATGTGTATCTCCATTTCTTTGGGGGGTGGGGGGGGGGGGGGGGGGGGGCGTGCTCCTTGCCCCTTTCAAGTACCCTGTCCCCTTCCTCCTTTATTCCTTCTTCTGGCTTCAATTCCGTGCCTTTTCTATCGCTATCCTCATTTGGCTTTTGGCATTTCATTCTGGGCCTTTGCCCACGAGCATCTACAATCACCCAACCCCTCATACACCACCGTATCCACCAATTACTTACCAGGCTTGTGTTTTCCACACCCAACCCCCTCAACAATCAGCTGAAGAAGGGTCCCAATCCGAAACATGCCTAATCATTTTCTCTCAGAGATGCAGCCTGACCCATTGGAGTTTACTTCAGCTCTTTGTGTCCCATTTGTAATAATCAGCATCTGCAGTCCCTGTGACTTCAGCAATATGATGAAGCAGATCAACTGAAAGATTATTCACTAAAAACTGGGCATGAGTGAAAACTATATAATCAATACGTACGCATATACAACACACTAACATTGGCTGCAGATTACTGCATTGTTTATATTCAAAGGATCCCAATGACGGATCAGACTAAGATATTGACATGTGTAGCGAAAGACGCGAAATACCGTACAGCCAAGCCAGAAACAGCAACAAGACACACTACTACATAAACGTTACCATAAACACTCCACCACAAAGCGGACTCCCCACCCAATTCTTTCACTGTGACCGAGGGAAACAAAGTCCCCATCTACATCACCCCATTCTTCTCAGCGGTAGGCGTGCAGGCGTTTGAACTCTTGTAGGGATAGAACGAAGCTCGGCAGCTGGCGGTCAAAAGCCACCGTGCCGTTGGGAATCGAGAGAGATCCTCTCGTTGGGGCAGTTGAGAAGCACCATGCCTGGCTTAGGAGTTCCTGAAGTAGGACTCTGACCCAGAAACTACCGGCTCCCACGATATTAAATTCCGCAGGCTCTTGCCGTGTGAGCTTCAGAGGTCGATCCCGCTGGCAAAAGGGTGAGGGTTCCACACTGGTAAGTCCACAGGCACCTGCGTGGAGGCTCTTGAAGTCGGTCACGCAGCATAGGCCGGTCAACTCCCTCGATGTTAGGGGGGCTGCAGAGCAGAGGGAAATACGAAGAAAAATAGGGGGGGGGGGGGGGGGGGTGGGGGTACTGCGCAACACTCCACAACAAGAAGGACAAGTGATTAGAAAATGTTTCCCCCAAACCCCTCGCCCCACCACCCCCCCACATAACACAAGGCAAAAGATGACTAACAACATACATTTAACATCATACTAACAAAAAATTAAGAAGAAAGGACAGACGTTGTTGAGGCAGAGACCATTGTCTGGCGTGGCACCCGGTGAGAATTATGCAGCTGTTAATCACAGTAAGCCAAAATGTAAATACAATAATAAATTCATCACGTTCATTTTATTTTTTGCAGATTTGAGCGTACATTCTTGTAGCTTACACCCAGCACTAAACCCTTCGGCTTTCTACTACTTACATTATAGTCTGCTTTTATTCTAATCCCCTTCTCTGGCCTCTGCCTGTCACAACCCTCCTGCCTCCATCCCTGGCACCTTGACATGCGACGGTCCTCAGTGTGATGTCGCTTGTGTCTCAATCTTTCCTAGCCAGACACACTGCTTATTTTTAATCATGTTTTAGCTTTATGTTGTGTGTAATAGATGTATGCTTGGGAACGAGCATCCAATTAACTAGACCAATGATCATAAACCATCCTCAACCCACTGATGCCTAACATGTAAAATTTAAATTCTGTTAAAAATTCTGAAATTTTAAAAACAAAAAATCAACATTGGAAATGAGGACTGCAAACTACAGACTGTTGACTTCCGAGGGGCGCTATGGAGGGCTAAATAGCAACGCAGCCAGGCTCCTTGAAAAAAATGCTGAAAAATTCGGCGGAAAAAAGACCTACCTGTTGCCTTGCTGCTTCTGTACCGACTGCCGTGAATGAAGTCATCAGCGCGGCGACTTATTAAGTCTAGCTGCGCAGCTCCCTCTCATAAACTCGAAAAGTCGGTTCCTAGGGAGCAGAAAACGGAGGGAACCAGAAAAGTCCCGACTGAAGCCTCGGCACAGGTAGGATGCAATCCAAGAAGATGTGTTTGAAAAAAACTAATGAGAAAAATACGACAGAGAAGAATCTTAAACTTTATTGTCAAGTGAAATTGCAGACTTAAGGAGGAAATAAAGCTGGAACGAAAGAGTGAACTTGCAAAAACGAACGACGAATTAAAGAAGTATGAATTTTAAGGAAGAAACAAAAAAATCCATGAGGAATGATGGATTTACAGTTTGAAATTATATCCGACGGCTACGAATACATCGGATAAACTGAGAAAAAATTGGCAGAATTAACTGACTAGAACAACGCTGCCTAGACAAATGTTAAAATCAGACAAAGTGGCAAATGCTCTTGAAGAAAGGCTGAATCCCGTGGAGGAAGCACTGATCAACAGACTTTAGTCATACAGGACCTTGAAGAACTCCCGATCCAATAGCTCCATAATAACGGACAAACTTATCAGATCCAAACCAACGTCCCACAGAACAACATGGGCAAATCACGGCAAAATGGTACGAATTGGAAGGTCGCCAGAAGAAGACAGAATCCTAAGAATTGTGGATATTCCAGAAGGAAAAGAAGCGATCAAGATCCCCGCGAATACACTGCAAATCTACTGCAAAAAATTTTATCTCTGGATCACAAGCTTTATACTAGCTCGAGCACACAGAGTCAGACAAGACATGGTGCACCCCCAAGAACAAATGATAATAAAAGACCAGTACCATTCTGGAGGAGATAATGCAAAAAATTGCAAGAAACGAAATCTTACACTTGAAGGAGAGCGCGGACTCAGTAACTAACCCGAGACTTACCCAGCAGATGTCCTCCAGGAAACGCAAAGCTCGTTTCAAGCGACCAAAGGATCTCGGATGAAAGTGAGAACTTGAAATATGGTCTGACTGTATCCAGCTACCCTAAAGATCCCCAACAATCAGAATGGACCCTTTTCACCAACCCTGTGGAGGCACTGGGACTGTTGCCCAAATCCCTAAGGCTCGAGAGGAAGCGTTGAATCAAATTTTAAAAACTGATCCTTGAATAAACATACTTTGCAGACTTGTATGGAACTAAAGACGTGTCTCAGGAAGCTGGAGAAAAGAAGTGGATCAGAACTCCTCCCATGGATCCTAATAATTAGAATAAACTGCAACTAGTCTAATCCAAATAACTAATCACAAACACCAACTCAAATGCGTGGTATCATTACTAATCCGACGTATCATACGATATCACACAAGACTAATACTTACTTACATATTTGAATTTTAACTGAATAATAATAAATCGAGATAAATAGTAATTATAAATGCGTCATAGAGAGTTTAGATATACATTTAGCCGCTCCTTGGCAACCATGATTTTATAAAATTAATTTATTAATTTTATAGTTTTCTTTGCATTCCATTTATTTCATTTTTTATTATATTTCTTAAATAAGTTTCTTAAATACATGTATCCTCACATTCCCGACTATTGGAACCCGATATTTTAAAATCCAATATTTCCCGGTAAAATACTGTTACGGAATAAAAATTCCAAGAAACCCAGGGAGCTGGTTAAGTTGGAGAAACCAAACATCAACTACGGAAGTCGGTAGATGGTTAGCGCTGCTGGTATGGCTAGCACTAACTACACTCATACTAAGATGTAGTTTTTTTCCTTCTTTGTGCCCATCACATTACTAATTTCCTCTAATCTATCCTCTTTTCTCTTATTTTATAATCTAAATCATTATTATTTTCAGATTTGAATGTTTTCTGGAGTTATATAAATTGGAATCAAAGAGATATATACATGAGAGACATTCAATGGGTCTTGAAATTCGTACTATCCGAAGTTCGGTTGTAAAGGTCGGGTCTGTCGAACTGAACCGTTGGCCCTATTATAGACCTCCATAAGACAAAGGATGCAAGATTTAAAAATGAATATGGGCATGAAGGAAATAACGTATTTGTAGCTGGAACGGTTAAGAGTAAATGAACCAATTAAGGGGGGGTAAAGTAACTAGCACATTTAACAAGCACTTAAAGCTGAGTGTTAAAACTTTTTATCCAAGAAACATACTTAAAAAAAGATTGCCGAGCATAGGCTGAAGCTAAATGGATAGATAAACGTATCATTCTTCTTTCACACACAAAATCCAGAGGCATAGCAATATTATTTTGTAAAGCACTTTATTCAAACACACATCCCAACTATAACTGACAGTGATGTGTAGAAACATACATTATTGTAATAGGAGAATTAAATGCACATAAAAAAATGATTTTTGTTAATGTTTTATGGACCAAACTTTGATAGCCATTGTTCTTTAAGAAAATATTTAATACCATCCTGGAAATAGCACAACATAACTTAATAATATGGAGGAGATTTAAAATTGTACACTAGACATCTTATTTAGATAGATCCACAAGAAAAGAAAAAAACAAATCCCATTCCAGTGCACTTAATAAATGCATACATGGATAAATGCATACATGGATACTAGTAATATTATAAGTGTTTGGAGAGGTAGAAAATCCCACAACTAGGACGAGAATATTCAATTTATTCACGCCTGTACATAAAACGTATTCAAGAATAGATTCTTTTTTGGTAGGCTCTAAACTTTATCTCACACTTACTTACAATTCAAAATACCATAATATTACAATCTCAGATCACACAAAACCTTTAACATTTCTGATTAAAATAAATGGTAAAAATGGAAAAAAAACAGGGACATGGAGATTTAAACAAACCCACAAATTTTAGAAAAGACAAAAGTAACTCAGGAATATATATTATAGAACAGATCAAGATTTTCTTTGAAATAAATGATAAACCACATAGAAATAGTCTTCTTCCTATTATGGGAAAACTTTTTTAAAGCATAATGCCCGTGGAAATTATGATTTCTTTTCTCAAGCATTTTTATAATAAAGAGAATCGGAGGGAACAATAGGAATTGGAAAAGGAGATTAAACAATTAGACACAGAGAGAAACACTGCTAATCCATCCATGACAAAACATAACAAAAATCGCTGCACTGAATATAAATTAAATAAAATATACTCAGATCAAGTTGTAAAACTCTATCAATATACTAAAACAATTACAATTTTAATTAGGAGATAAACCCCAAAAATTATTTGCTCGTCAATTACGGAAAATGGAGGGAGAAAAGATAATCCATAGGATTAATCATACAATGGCGAACCATTAGTACAACCCAAAGATATTAATGAGAGATTTTTGCAATATTATGAAATTTATATTCAGCCAAAACGACAGAAAAACCGGATAGGAATAGAAGCATTTTAAAAAAAAAGTAATCTAAAAGGGTTGGATTCAGAAAATAGAGAATCACTAAATGCTGAAATATCAGTAAAAGAAATCGAAGGAATCTATCAGATCATTAAAAAATGGTTTTTAAAACACCAGGGACAGATGGTATTGGTTCGGAATTTTATAAAAATATATTTTTATGATCTGATTGCACCACGTTTGAAGATACTCTATGAATACATCTATTATACCACCAGAAACTACAGTAACGTTAAATGAATCTATTATAACACTTATACCTTAAAATAGACAAAGATCTGGATGACCCGGATCATTATAGAGCTTATAGCTCTTTTAAACACTGATCATAAGAGTTACTAACCAAAATATTAGCACAAAGACTAAGCACAGTTATCAATAAATTAATTTACCCGGATCAAACAGGATTTATACCAAAATGATATTCCTCAGATAACCTGAGAGACGATTATTCAATATTATATATTCGAAAAGAGGTATTAATAAAGACCTCTAGTAATTATAATCGTTAGATGTGGAGAAAGCCTTTGACCAGGTGGAATGGCCTTACGTGTTTTTCGGTCAAGGAAACTTTTAAGTTGGGAGAGAAGTTTATTTACATGGGTTAAATTATAATACACTAATCCAACAGCCAGAATACTAACAAATCAAAATGCTATCAACTAAATTTAATGTATTCCGTGGCTGCAGACAAGGTTGTCCCTTATCCATATAACCATATAACATATAACCATATAACAATTACAGCCCGGAAACAGGCCCTCTCGGCCCTTCCAGTCCGTGCCGACCATTTGTTTTCCCCTAGTTATCCCCGCTATTGTTTGCACTTGCAATTGAAACCATTAGCTCAACGCGTGAGATTACATCTGAATATATGGGTATGAAACTAGAGATACTGAAAATAAAATCTCCTTATATGCGGATGATGTATTACTTTATATTACAAAGTCGGAAATTTGTATTCCAAATTTATTAAATTTAATAAACTGAATTTGGCATATTTTCAGGATATAGTATTAATTGGAATAAAAGTGAACTTATGTCAATAATGGTAAATAATCTTACATACTTTACAACAATTTCCTTTTAAGATAGCAAATTTAAAAAATCAAATATCTTGGAATTTATGTGACAAAAAGATTTAATTCTTTATTTAAATCTAAATTTTTCCACTCTTACTGAATAACTTAAAAGTACGAATATTTTATATTGGAAAACATGACCTATTTCAATGCTACGTAGAATTAATGCAATAAAAAAATGATTTTTCTCCCGCAATTACTATATCTCTTCCAATTGATTCCGATATATCTTCCTAAATAATTTTTTAAGAAGGTTGATTCTATAGTCACCAACTTTATCTGGGATTATAAGAGCTCATAGAATAAATAAAATAACATTTTATGTAATTCAAAAATAAATGGAGGTCTAGCACTGCCAAACTTTATGTGTTTATTATGGGCAGTTAATATCCCCCCCCCCCCCTAAAAAATATGAATTTTTAGTTTAGTAGAGTTTTTTTTTTTTTCACCCAGATAAACAACCAATCTGGTTAAAAATGGAAAAAAGAAGATTGTTCGCCTTTTGAAATTAGCTCGATTTTATTCGCCAATATTAAAACTAGTAAGAAAAACCTATAGAGAAAACCCTATAATAAGAAAGTGGGATACGTATCTGGAAACAAATAAAGAAAACATTAAAATTGGAATGTATACCACTAGCCCCTTACCATTGTAAATAATGTTACATTTAAACCTCAATGATGGACAAAGGTTTTTACAATGGAAAAACTATGGAATTATTAAGATGGGCGATCTCTACAGGGAAATCTCCTTCCTTTCATTTCAAGAATGACAACAAATTTATGGATTACATTCAAAAGATTGCTTTAGATATTTACAAATTAGAGACTGTGTAAAAGCAAACACACAGGAAATTAGAAATAGAAAGACAAACATTTTAGATGAATGTCTAAATAAACACCCGAACACAGAAAATGTATCTGCCATATGTGATAAATGTCAGCACTTAGAAGCTAACTTAACGCACTCATTTACAAATTGTATAAAAATTACTAAATTTTGGACAGAAATATTTAAGATAATTTCTAAAGTTGTTAATACGAATCTGATTCCTGACTCAAAATTGATAACATTGGGAATATTAGAAACAGATCAATTAATAACAACAAATCAAATATTTTTTATTGATTTCAGTTTAATAACTGGGAAAAAAATTAATATTGAAATTCTGGAACGGTCCTACATCCCCTACAACCAAAATGTGGATTATAGGAATGTCGGAGACACTTCATCTGGAAAGATTAAGGTTTGTCCTACTGGACAAGTTGGATCTTTTCAGAGGGATATGGTCTCCATTTATTGAATATTTAAAGGGTCAAAATGGCTCGGTGCGAGAGCCTGACTGAAGCCTGAATGAAGGAATAGATGAAGAATCATACATAACAAATCATGGATATATCTCCAATGATGGATAACCTGTTTAACACTCCACTCATCTTTTTGATTTTCTATTTTTACTTTATTTCTCTCTATTTTTTCCTCTCTGTGTTAAAAACTAAAAAATGTATAGAAGTACAAACAAGACATAATTGTTAATATTAATAATATTAAGAATGTATGTGACAAGTATATTCTTCTTTTAATATGTACTTACTTCTAATAAAAATATTTAACACAAAACTACAGACTATTGTGATAAAAACATTTGGCTCACTAATGCTCATCAGGAAGGATCTTGTCATTCTTACCCGATCCGTCACAGATGTGACTCCAGACCTATGAGTGTGCTTGGCCTAACAAGCATTTCATTTTAAGGAAGGTAACTAGCCAACACATCATCAAGGGATGTTAGGCTATAAATAAAGCCTTGCCGGCAAAGACCCAATCCTGAAAATTTAATGAACAAATAATTAGATGCATTTCCCTCATGGATGTCTCATACTGGATGTCTCATAGACCCATCTCATCTCTCACCACTGTCCCATTACCGATAGTTGTAGTAAGTATTTATTGTCTGATCGCTCCTTCGACTTCTATGGACAGAAACAAACTCGGAGCTTGTTGCAGTGTGTTATGTACTGAGAATTCTCTGTGTAGAATTATTTTATTTAGCTTCTTTAAATGTCAACTTTTTTCAATGGGACCTGTGGAAAGCAGCACTTAGACCTTTTTTCACCAATCTCTTCTACAATACACAACAAAGAAATAAACACTGGTGCAAAGCCCTACAAGCAGGGCCCTAAAGACTGTGCTGGTGCAATAGATGATGTGACACCTGTCATCGACATCACAAACTAATTTGCTTGTCTTGTCAAAACTAGGTACACTAAGAAGCCAAAATGAAACAAGAAAAAAAGATTGTCTACAAAGCAATTTACATGATCGGAAGATATCCCAAAGCAGTTCCTACTGATTAGAGAGTAACGATTTATAAAAAGAGTGAGAGAAAAAAAAACAAGGAATAGCTGACCCATGGGTATAACATCAATGAGAGCAAAATGCTGGAATCTTTGATAAATGTGTTCTAACAGAACAATTAGAAAGTGGTTCTAATTTTCCACAGTGTTTCCTATATTGTCTGTCAGCTAAAAGTCACGGTCAACTATTTTTATATTATACGTGAATGTTTGCTATGGAGCAAGCATTCTCTCAAAGTCAAAATATCCTCTCTGAGATTTTCCATCTGTTAATGATGTACCCAAGATTTCTCAATAAATCATCAGTTGTGAGAACGTTTTGGAATATTCCACCTCTTGTCTCTACACATGTTGCAAAACAAGAAGAAAAATCCAAGCAATTAATTTTCACTGCTCCCTTTGGTACATTGTGTAATCTGAAGCAGTCTCAACATTAATGCCTTTGTTTCAACAACCCAAATGTCTGCTCTAAAGGGCTCTTGCCTCCCTCATGTGTCTCATTACATGCAGTTTCCTCCAGGGAACAAGACTAGCAAAGTGGTGTCAACAACCAGGTATGTCTTGTTCTCCAGGAATCAACTTAGTAAAAACAATTGGCACCTTCAAAATCTATGGACGGGGTGTAGATGGATTGGAGAGCAATCAAGTGAAGGAAAAGAACTGACATAAAAGCACTTACACAATATTTTTGAATTCATCTATGATTATTTGTTTGGTTGGATAGCAGTTCAATTGTGAATCAAGTAAAATGTATTTATATTTATGAAAAAAAATTGCTATCTGCATAGGTGCACAAAATGACATGTGAATGCCAGTGAGGCCCTTCTCCCAGGGGATGTCCATGGTTATTAGAGCAAAATGTTTTTTAACTACAAAAACATAGCAGATTGACTGAGGTAAGGGACTGCTGAATTAAGGAAGGCAGCCTTGGTAAATGTAGAGAACATTGAGTTAAAATGGGTGCTAAGGTTGTCAGCATTATGTTTCAGCTTGAGACATTGGTCTGGAGGGGAACTGGATTGGAGTTTAGACTTTCTCGATACAGCGCAGAAACAGGCACCAACCAACGATCACCCGAATCCGCACCAGCCAACAATCACCCCATACACTAGCACTATCCTACACACTAGGGACAATTTACAATTTTACCAAAGCCAATTAACTATAAACCTGTACGTCTTTGGCGTGTGGGAGGAAACCAGAGCACCCGGAGAAAACCCATGGGGTCACATGGAGAACATACAAATCCGTACATCACCTGCAGTTATGATTGAACCAGTGTCTCTGGCACTGTTAGGTAGTAAATCAACCACAGTGCCACCATGCATCCCCAAAGTTGAGGGGAATAGAATTTGTGGTTGAACAATGGCATTGACGTGTTGGTCATAGCAGACATGCTGTGATTGCTCCATCTCCCACTTGCTTCTCCAGGGCAAACCTGCCCCAAATTGACCCCACTACTTGAAACAGCAGTCTTATTGGAAACAATCTCTTTAAGATATTATGCTTCAATGTTCATGATTCTTGCATGAGATATGAAATATGGGAGTTTCTGTTTGCGGTGGCATAAAAAGTCTGAGATTCGCAAGACTTATTCAATTTTGCATGCTGTGAATGTTAATAAATTACCACCCTGCTCCCTCAAAAACAGCCATTTAGTACATGTTTGAAAGCACTAAAGAATATTTTGGACTATTATTGCTGCATATGTTTTCAGCAATAAGAATCATCTTCCCTAAACAATCCATGTCATTATCAGACGGATGATGAGATGAATGATTGCTCATTATGCTATAAATCAAGATATTTTCCATATATAAACTTGTTTCTTTATCTTTTCCAAATTCCTGCTGACACTATTTCATAATCACTTTAACACTAACCAGCGATTGTGTAATTATCAGGTGTTTTTTCCTGTTTCTTCCTCTGTTCAGGGTCAGCTCACCAAGCTGTGTTGGCATAACTCTGCTTTCTCACATTGATACTATCTAGATGTATTGGTGTTGATCCGTTACAATGGTTCTGCTACTCACTACAATATTAACCTTTAATGTACATAAGGTAAGTATCTTAACAAAACCTACCATTCAATTTTGTATTAGTCACTCCTTATGAAATTACTTACAATACATCTCCCCATGCAAATGACATTTCATTGTTTATAATGTGAAGCCATTTCATATTTGTTATCTTCCAACAATATCAGGATTGGTTAAATATGACAGCATAACTATTTAAGAAAAACATAATTAATATATTTTACGGATGTAAAACATCCGCTTCTTAAAGCTGTGCATTTAGTGGTCAAACCCTTCATACTTATTACATGGTGGTGCAAAAGCAGCAGCAGAAGAGTTGGGGACAGCATGGTTAAAGATGAGGAGTATGTAGACAGCAGAGCAGCGTTGAAAATACATTCCTACATTCCTGACTCCTGATAGTATCAGGCAGACAGAGGAAAATAGTAAGATTAAACGAGAACTCACCTGTTCGAAGTTTGATCGTTATTTTACGAGGAGTTACGATGAGGGATTACGTGAAGAACCCGCCTCACGCTGGTAACGGCATACTTCAAAGCAACGGCATGAAAAACACAGAACACCAAAGCCGGAGTAACATAGTAAGGCTCATAAAAAGACTTAGAACCACCATTTGATCATTTATTTTACGAGGGTGGGAGCGGAGGGGCACGTAATCCTCATCGTAACTCCTCGTAAAATAACGATCAAACTTCGAACAGGTGAGTTCTCGTTTAATCTTACTATTTTACTTCGGAGTCACGTGAGTGACTACGTGAAGAGTTTTAAAGCTTTCTTGTGTTTTTTATGTCGTAGAATTAATCCGTACGACAATCCGGCTAAGTAAACACATACATGAGAAAGCACACAAATGTTAGATCTTTTTCACAATCAAGTTTTTTTAATGGCTGAAAGACCATATAATACCCTCCTTATATTTGAGGGAAAAAATGATTATAAGTGACAAAAAATATCAGTGACTACACAACTGATTATAGCAATTAATAGCAAACAAAGCAGGTGATTATAGTGCTCCCAACACCGCGTGTCCAAAGCTTGTCATAGTGTGAACAGGTTTGTTGTAGAACTTTGAAAAAGTTTCTTCTTTACTCCACCCTGCGATTTTTAAAAAATATGCTCAAGAGGTACGTCCCGCCCCTTCGTCGCGGACGTAGCTGCCGCCCTGGTGGAGTGAGATTTGAAGACATCAGTGTCTATTCCCGCTAAAACCAACACCTGTTTCAACCATTTTGAGATAGTTTGAACTGAAGCTTTTGTGTGTGGCTTTTTGTGCGTAAGCAGCAATGTCTTTTCGTTTCCTCGAAAAGTGTCCGTCACTTTAATACATTGGTTCAAATGTCTAACTACACACAAAGCAAGCTCAATATGAAAAGCTTGAAAGGTTACCTTTGTTCCAGATCTCCCTGGTCTACTTTGTTTGATCAGATCGTAAACATAGAATACAACGTTTATCTGTAGTCACATGCATACAGTCTAAACGCAACATTTGTAAAGTTTGCACTCTTTGGGCTGAGACCAGTGACATTAACATGACCAATTTCAATGTTAACCTATCCAATGACAACCCTTCAATTGGCGTCCATTCTCTAAGTAGAGCAAGTACTATGCTCACATCCCAAATCTCTGTATATCTAGGTTTTGGCGGATTCATGTGAAAAATTCCTTTCATGAATCGTGATATTAATGGATGCGACCCAATTGATTTTTCACCAGTCATAAGTCCTAAATAGGACGACAAGGCACTGCGTGCAGTGTTAATGGCACTGTAAAATGTTGGCCAAAGCGCAAATTGGCAAGGAATTCCCAAAACATGAGTAACATTCACATAATCCTCAGAAATATTTTGACTGTGTGCAAATTCTTCCTATTTCTTAATATGTGTCATATATTGTTTCTGTGTGCTATCTCGTCCTGATGTGCCAATAACTGTCAAGTTTGGTCCAACAATCCCAGTTCCTGTAGTGGTCTGGTCAAAACCTGCAGATTAACAAATTCATATATGCATATAATGGATAATCTTCATTTGTTACTGGATTAGTCAAGATATCACTACAGTTAAGAATCTGCATATACGGTTCTTTAATCATATTCAGCATAACTGGGAACCAAGGTTGAGTTGGCCAATTTGGCCCTACCAACAATCCGGAAGCTGAATCTTGCTCTATTTTCTTCAAGCATCTCTGGATCAGAGCAAATGGTGGAAAAGCATAAAAGAACATTTTTCCCCAGTGTAATAAAAATGCATCTACTGCAACTGCGTCCGGATCGTGTTCCCAAGACACATAATGAGGCAAGTGATGATTAAGCCTGGATGCAAACAAATCAATTTCTGGCAACCCAAATCGTCGAACAATATTCTTAAATATTGGTGGCTTAAACATCCATTTCGTATTATCTTTAAAAATCCTGGACCTTTCATCTGCTACCACATTGTCTTTACCTGGAGTATAGCTTACTGCAATCCATATCTGCCGACCAATACACCATTGCCATATCTCATTGACCAGACAATCACATGATACTGATCCAACTCTCCCCATGTGATTAATGTAAACCACAGCTGTTTTATTGTGTAATTGTATTAACACATGCAGACCTTGTTTAGCACAACAATATGCTTTAAGCCCATAAAAAGGCCCCCAATAACTCCCAATAGTTAATACCATACTCTTGGAGAAACACTTGTTCTTCAGTTTTCCATCTACCTCCACAACTGGAGGATAAATCTGTGGTCCCCCATCCGAGAGCACTAGCATCTGTATGTAAAACCATTTCAGGCTGTTTAATCATAATATTTATTTAGCAGCTTGTGGGACATTTTCCTTTTTTAACCCACCATTGTAAATTCCAATACAGCTTCTTTTGTTAATTACATAGGCCTGTCAAATGGCCTGCCTTCTCTTTGAGAGCTTGTATCTTGTACCTTCGAAGATATCAATAAATGTAATGAACCAAATTCTAATGCAGGAAACTGCTGCTAGTAGTTCACCAATGGTTGTCACCATTTCTCGGATGGAAGGATAAGGTTTTGAATGAGATAATGACAAGTTACCAAAATATCATCGACTTTAACTGTTGGTAAAGGTATTAACATAGTCACTGAGTTAATTACAAACCCCAAAAGTAAATTGTTTTGTGCTGGCTGCAGCTGGGGCTTAATTAGATAATTAAGAACCTTAGCTTACCACAAAGCTTTAGTAACTGAAACTGAGTCCTCAGCTGACTCCTGATAATCACTAATGACCAGAATGTCATTGAGATAAGCCATAATGATGTGCATTTTGTGCTCTAATTGGGCTAAACTGGTTTCAACAGTTTCGTAAAGAGTAAAAACCTGAACTCAGTCCATTTGGCAAAGCTTAACTGCCATAATTGTCACAACCAATTAAAATTTAAGTATCACCGAAACCTGATACATAGGTACAGAATAATAGGCGTCTTTTCATCAATCTTAGCCATATAACAACCTGCTGAATTAAATATTTTGCAGTATTCCATGACTCCATTTGAACATGTTTGTATTCTACAAACTTATTTAGACCTGTAAGGTCCAGAATACTTCTGCAACCATCATCTGTAATGCCTTCTAACATTAAAGACAAATTTATGCTCGTGTTCAAAATCTTTTCCATTACCCCTTTTCCAGATAATTAGGCAATGTGGACATAAAACTCTGCTTTTTCAATGCAGAAACACGAAAACATAAGCAGGTTTATTCTGTACAGGAGGATTAACCTCTTGTTTTTAAAAGTAATAGTAGTTAATGAAACTGCTCGTAATATACTGATCAAAAATAATAGTAAGCCAGTTTTAATAAACTTTTTGTAATCTCCCTCTAACTGGAGATTAATCCGCAGTTTTCTTTAAGCAGGGAACACGTCTTTAATTCCTCTGCATATGAGCGTGGTGGTCTCCTTATCCCCTGAATTCGGGTAAGTATTTGGTTGTGCAATACAATAAACTTCCTTGACATATTTCTGCCTCTATTTCCAATATCAAATCCCCTTCTGGGCGAAAATACCTTTTCGTCCAAAGACGAAGGTTTCATGCAGCTAAAATATTTTAGCTTTTCATCCAATTTCAATAAGTTAGGCAGATTATTCCAAACAGATAACCAAGAGCTTAAACACCACTTGCTCGACACAGGTATGCAACCTTGGGTGAAAAATGGGCCAAATAGCCATTTATTTTATACAAAAGTTCATAGAAAAAATTGCACAATAGCGTCTTTATTTTATGTTTTCCTTTCATCTGCCCAAAAGCCATAATAGCAGCAGAGTAATTTGTGAGGATTTTTAAACCTCACTATTTGACGCTCTCATATTTGGAGTCATGAATGCCCATATTAACGGATAAACCGTAGGCTCTTCCAATGAGGCACAATTTCCTGTGCTGTGCAATTTTAATATTTCAATCATCACAGAATCATGAAGTTGGTGAGATACCATATACATAATGTAGGTAGCTAGGTTTTTCCATAGCCTCACCACTTCCTTTAGATATAGCAAAACTTTTGCTATCTCAGGCACACCTGGCCTCACTTTTATTTTATTTTATTTGTAGTGTGTATTCATAATTCACATCACCACTTGCAGGGTCTGTCTTTTGCAGCCCTGATCCACTTGGAATTATATCCAAAGAGACTTCCTCCACCCTATCCAGGGTCAGAGTTTTTATTTTTCAATTTGGCACATAGCCATATTTTGTATATTCAAGCCCCTCAGGGTCTTTTTTGGGGAACTGTTTGGGTACTGTGACCCTGGTCTTTAGTACATTCAAGCCCCTCAGGGTCTTTTTTGGGGAACTGTTTTGGGTACTGTGACCCTAGTCTCTTTTTATATTATGGAGTACTTTTCTCCATATCGCGAATTTTATTAACTTTTTTAAAAATACAGTCTTTCTGACTTTTTAAAAAATCCTGCCAAATTTGTGGAGCATTTAAACCTTTCTACCGTATTTTAAACGGTACCAGTATCGGAACTGGCCCCGTAATTAATCTCTCGTCCCGATCGCTGGGTATTCCCCTGGGACGTTCTTTTTTAAAAACTCCGTTATTTTAACAGAGTATATCTGTTTAATTTAAACTTTTAGTTAGTTTTTAAAACCTTTAAAATCCTGGTTTCCACCAGGCACGGAGTTTTCTAGTCCTAAAAAGTTTTTCAACAGCACTTACCTGCCGGTTCCGAACCTACCGCTGTCGAGGAGCTGCTCCTTACTGCAGCTCCTGCTTCTGCCGTCAGCGTCGACGTAATGCCGTTACCAGCGTGAGGCGGGTTCTTCACGTAGTCACTCACGTGACTCCGAAGTAAAAATATTCCATTGAAAGGGGTCAGAATAAAGTGTTTTCAGGAATCTGTTTTGGGCATGTGACCAGAGCCTAATCAACGTCCTTAAATGAGAAATAACTCGAGGCTTAATGTTCGGAAGTTGGTCCAGGAGAGGATGTTGACATTAATTTGCTTTTCCTTCCGTTGAATTTGGAGGATTTTACAGGGAAAACATTGATGCTATTTTCCCAGTGCCTTGAGTTGCCTGATATCGTCAATTTTCTGAAAGAATACAGGAGGGCAGAAATCACTGTTGCCTGGAAGACTGTGAATTTTGCACCAGGTTTAAGTTCTTGATCTTAAAATATCCTAGTCCTCAATCAACCAAGAATCCCCAGTGGTGACTTTTCTTGTCGAAAAAATGCATATGAACAATATATCTGTATCCATTGTGTTTTGTTGAGGGTCACAAAGATTTTTTCAGTTGTTAAATCTTTAAATAAAACCCCCAATTGGAGGAGCATGATAATAGGGAAAAAATTAATCTTGAAATTTTGGATGGGAACATTATCCCCCACAATTAAAATGTGGACAGTGGAAATGTTGGAGACGTTGCATTTGGAAAGAATCAGATTTGTCCTAATGGACAAATACGAACTCTTTGAACAGATATGGTCTCCATATACAGAATATTTGAAGGGGTAGCTGTTCTTGGCATCACAACTCAATGGGTACCCGGCAGGATTAGATGAAAATAACTCTTTGTTTTTCTTTTTGATTTGTATACATGTCTCCATTAAGATGTATAGTATAATCTCTCTCTTTTTCTATATAATACTTTATTTTAATTAAATACATATAACAAGAATATATACATATACATATATATTTTTTCTCCTCTTTTTTACTTTTTCTCTTTCTTTATAATCAAAATTATTATTTAATCACCACTCTTATTGATTAAAATCTATTCTTTTCTTTTTCTACTTTCAAAAAAATAGTTTATAAGTACTATTCGTAACATTCGTATACTTATTAAAATAAGTTGGTTGTGTATTTGAAAAGTTGTAATACCGTTGTTATGATGGATTCCTTTTAATAAAAATATTATTACACCAATTGGAGGAGCAGCACCTCATATTTCGCTTGGGTAGTTTACACCCTAGCGGTATGAACATTGACTTCTCCAATTTCAGGTAGTCCCTGCTTTCCCCTCCCCTTCCCAGCTCTCCCACAGCCCACTGTGTCAGCCTCTTCCTTTCTTCTTCCCGCACCCCCCACCGCACTTCTGTCTGAAGAAGGGTCTCGACCTAAAACGTTGCCTTTTACCTTCGCTCTAAGGATGCAGCCTCACCTGCTGAGTTTCTCCAGCATCTTTGCCAACATTTGCAGTTCCTTCTTAAACATGTAATAACAAGGGTAATTGCACCTAAATTAAAATAGCTACCAATTACACTGACTGAAACCACTGACCAATAGTCTTAGGGTTTTTTTTTAACCAATGATTGGACCCATTTAGTGACTTCCATATTTTGATATTTATTTCAATGATAACAGAAAAATAACAAATTTTAATCAATGTGCACGCACATTGATTAAAATACAAGAAAAAGTATTTTTGTTAACCAAAGTATATTTCACGTTAAATTTTCACCTCAATCACATTGTATACATTTAGAATCATAAAAATGGATGAACATACAGTGAAATCTAGTTTAGAGTCCCTGTACAACATTGAGAAATCATAATGCTTCGAAATGATTTTATAAACTATTTCACAGGAATAGCATGGAATATTATATGTATATATTAAAATATAAAAAATAACTGCACACAATTCCAGTGAAATTGATTATTATAATATACATATTACACAGATATAAGTAAATAATTTCCTTTATATGTTTAACTGAAACCATGTACATCACTGGAATACATTTAGTTTCTATGTATCCATTTCCCAATTATACAATATTATGACCTAGACCTGAACTCAATATAAGCACTGCCAACTCGATGCATACATTATTGGGGAAAAGTCGAAGTAGAATGCAAACTTAATTTTTGTAATCTTTTATATTGGAACCTACATTCATGACTGCTCTCTGGCTTCCAAAATATCAACATAGACTATATTGCTATGGCAATTTCAAACTATTCCAAGCTTCATCTTTCCATTGCCGTTACTACACAAACAGGGAGGAGTGATCGTACGCAGCCAATAGCAAAAACGAATCCTCCAGTCGTTCATTCCAGTTTAATTGATTTTTATTGAAGTATTTGTACAGACACAGAAATTAACAAACTAGATCCCCTTTATTCTTATACAAATTGTAGCCTTCCATTCTCGACTATCTGATCTGGTAAAAAACTATATTCCTTCTCTCCTGCTCGCTCCAATCAATCTAACCACTCCCTGTGGTTTCGCTAGCCTCATCTGATGTATGTCATGCTGATCTACGTATCAAAATCTCACTCCCAAGCGTACAAAATATTTCTGCAAGAAATATCTAGACAAAATAATAAAATATGCTAACAGTAACTAGCCTAAGCAAGAATGGCTCCTACACATATAATACAATTAGTTCAATCAGAAGAAAAAAAAAACATTTTTAGATAGGCTATTTCTTAAATATTTCCATTTTGTGAAAGTATTACAATTATTTTAAATCTTATTTGTTGTAATTCTAGTATTACAAAATAATTTAAAGATATTAATTAGAATGGATATTTTTACAATAATGTACTTATTATTCTGATACTATGAAAACTGTCCATTTCTTTTTTTTGTTGTTGTTTTTTTTTGTTTTTGTGTTTTTTTTTACTGTAATACAATATAAGGGATGTACACTGATGTAACGTACGGTGCCTCTAATAAATAAAGATATTTAAAAAAAAAGAAAACTGTCCATTTCATCTTAAATAATTCACTTATCCGAAAGCTTTTGATTCCATTTATAAAACTGTCATCTTAAACATTGAACGGAAGACGTCTTGTCTCGCAAAACTTCCTTTACCCTTGAACAGTGTCATCTGGATGCCTCCCCTCCTTTTTGATGCATATTACTGGGAATATTTAACTTACCAATTATGGATACAAATGAGTTTCATAATCACTAATTGTATTACTGTTAAAATGTAATTACTGTCAGCTGCCAAGTATACTCCTTTGTGTCAATAATAATAGTCTGGTAGAAACTAACCATACCTCGCCATTGGAATATTCAGAGGAAGGATCAATGATTAATGTGTTGATATCTTCTGAAAAATGCATGTTACCAATAAAATCCAGAAAGTTAACAATTATTAACACGGTAAAATGCTATATATAGTTCAGAGCTAGAATAGATTCAACTCTCCTGTCTTGATCCTTATGTAGATAGTTGCTGGTGTGAATAGGAAGAGTGAATTTCCTTCTATGCCTGGATTATTTAAATGTCTGCCTGAATGCCTCTTAAATTTAGGGCCATTAAACAATGATGCTTGTATTTGATTCATACATCTCATTTGGCAACACACTCCAGAGATCCACCATTCTCTGTTTAAAAGATTGATTGTGTGTTCAAATCCAATTTAAAACTCCATTCTCTCACTCCTTTTATACCCCTAATGTGGGAAAATAATTTTGACTAACTCCCCTATCTATGACTCTCATAATCATGCATACTTCTATTAGATCACCCTTTGGCCTCCTCTACCTATAATTAAAATCATTTTCATATGTACATAATTCCTTTCCCTCAGAATTTTCTTCAATAATTTTCCTACTGGCTTATATTTGATGCCCTTATATAAATAAGTTATATTAAGTATCCTTTAGGCTTCTGGGACCTTGCTTGTGGTTAAAGATGATGCAACATTATCCATGGGGGGGCCAGTAATCTCCTTCCTTGTTACCCATCATGTTCTAGGATAGACCTGCCTCTGAGTGCATTGCTCATTGAACTTCCTTGATTTATCCTCTACAATTGGGTCAACCACTCCATCTGCCATACTGTCACTGAGTTTCCTACTCACAGACAAATTAGTTTAAACCCTCATGAGTAGTGTGAGCGATGCTCCTTGTGGGGATATTGGTCTGCATCCAGTTTAGGTGCAAATTGTCCTTCTTGTATAGGTCTCACATGCCCAACCATGATGCCAATCCAACTAATACTATCTGGCTATCTGTATTACATTGTCTGTATCCCTCTATTCCTTGCCACGTATCTGTCAAGAAGCCTTTTAAACATTGCTCTTAAATGTGTTTTTACCAACTCCCGTGCCAGCATGTTCCAGGCAACTAATAATGTTTCCTGTTTGTTATTTTAAAGAAGCATTAAAGAATTATCCTAAAATATTAATTAGAATGTGTTTTTTAAAATTAGTTTTTAATTATTTTTATTCTTTTTCTATAGAAATTGTGGTCCAGTTAATCTCAAAGACTTCACTTTTTTTGTTTCCAGTTAGAAAATAATTGTCCTCACTCTAAACCTAACCCTGACATTTCTGGTTTCATTTGCTGAACTCCTTTTACACTCAAACTGCGTCACCTAGACTCTCACCTCTTTTTGAATGCCTATTACTGGGGACATTTAGTTTACTATTATTGAATAAATTACAGCTTCATAATCACTAATTTCATTACTGTTAAAATTTAATCAGTGTCAGCTAAGAAAGCAAGTATGTTCTCCTGTGTCAATAATAGTGTAGCCTTGTAGCCAACTAACCACACCATTCAATGGAAAATCAAGAGGAAGAAACAATGATTGATGTGTTGCGAGCTTCAGAAAAATTAATGTTACCAATAAAATTCAGAAAGTTAACAGTTATTAACAGGATGTAATCCAGGCACCCAACACTCTCTGTGTAATAAAACACCTTGCTTAAGGTTGTCTTGGCAAAACCTTCCAAATCCACTGCCAAGATAAGCAAACCTACATAACATCTTTATCAACAATTAAGGCCTTAGTTGACAAGGAAGTAGACAAAAATGCTGGAGAAACTCAGTGGGTGAGGCAGCTTGTATGAAGCGAAGGAATAGGTGACGTTTCGGGTCGAGATCCTTCCTCAGGCTGTTGTGGAGGTGGGGGGGGGCGGGAAGAAGAAAGGAAGAGGCGGAGACAGTAGGCTGTTGGGGAGCTGGGAATGGGAAGGGAAGTAGGGAGAAAGCAAGGACCACATGATAAGTCAATGTTCATACTGCTGCGGTGTAAACTACCCAAGCGAAATATGAGGTGCTCCTCCTCCAATTTGCAGTGGGACTCAGGACAGAAAGGTTGGATTCGGAATGGGAAGGGGAGTTGAAGTGCTGGGCCACCGGGAGATCAGGTTGGTTAGTGCGAACCGAGCGGAGGTGTTGGGCGAAGCGATCGGCAAGCCTACGCTTGGTCCCTCCGATGTAGAGCAGCTGACACCTAGAACAGCGGATGCAATAGATGAGGTTGGAGGAGATGCAGGTGAACCTCTGCCTTACCTGGAAAGACTGCTTGGGTCCTTGGATGGAGTCAAGGGGGGAGGTAAAGCGACAAGTGTAGCATTTTTCCAGCATCTGCATTTCTCTAACAAGGCCTTAGTTAAATTCAGTAGCCTTGTAGCTTCAGGCGACAATGTTTGCATGCCTGACATCACAGTTTGAAAATAGTTCCATCATGGCAAGAGTTTATCAGGATGAACAAGGAAGTGATTCAAGGATGTTCTTTGTCTCCTAAAAAAAATGTAACACTGGGATCTCTAGCCCTTGATGGTTCAGAATGAGAGAGAATCAAACAACGTGTGTGTCTCCAGTAAAAGCTGAAAAGGAGTGCTCCCCCTTCTATACTTTCCACAAATCAGCATTCCTCCCACTCATTATCATGTGCCTCCTGCTTCACCTAAGGCACAGTCTGCAGAGTCTGCAAATCTCATATTGGCCAGTACTGGAGTGCAAGCATCTTCTGCTTAAAAATAAAAGAAAGCCTATTTTTTGTCATCTTTTTTAAGAAAGAAAATACTGCTGAGCACAATTTCAGGATTTCTGCATTAAATTATGTGTTGCTCTTCTGATCAGTGGTGAGATTGATATAATTAGATTGCAAAAGCCAAAGTGAAACTCAGTGGGTCAGACAAAACCTTTGGAAGGAAATAGACAGCTGACATTTAAAGGTGACCTGCTGAGATCTTCCAGCATTTTATTTTTTGCTCACAATTCTAGCATTTGCAGTCTCTCATGTCTCAATGTCTCTCTTACGCTGCAGTTTTTTTTGCCAATTCAATTGCCAATTAAACATTTTTTTGGTGTTCCCACATGGAATACAGTGCAAGACAGTTGTCACTTTATTCTTCAACGGTGATATACCAACCAATTTTCCAGTAACTGATTTTCCAGTAGGTCCCACAAAAATGTGCGCCTAGGCTGGGTAAGGTGGCCGATCTCTACCTCATCGGGACTTCCGCGGTCGGACTTTCGATCGGCGGGTTGAATTTGCTCCCTCCGGCCTGTGCTCTGGAACGATGGCCCAACTGGAGCCAGGGGATTTATTGCATAACTGACCTTGTGGGCCAGAATCCTGGCCATCCGGCTGTCTAGGCGGAGTGTTCCAGTACCATTCAACTTCTCTTGGAGACTGTGGCCTGTGTTGGTCTGGCAAAATGGATAATCCGGCAAGGCTCTGGAACCAAGGGTGCCAGAAAATCGGTGGTGGGGCTGTACAATCTACTACATGACCAACTACTGCCTACTGTGTGCTCACAAGGGAGTATAATGTTGAACATCAAAAAATTATTAAATGGGTTGCCATTTATTTATTCAACTATAGTTCAGCATCTCTGGACAACTGGTTTATTTGTTACATTTCAATTTACCCATCTGTATTTTCCAGTGCCATATCATAGTTCTAGCATCTAATGAATTTGCAGGTTTACAATACACAAAGGAAAGAAAACAATTACAGATTTTCCATGAAATCAGTATTATTTTGCTTAAATATTATGATGAGAATTAAAGCTGCTTAAGGCTGCTGGGCATCCAGTACCTTTATCAACCAATCGATGAAGTTTAATCATATGAAACATGTGATAACTCTCTCACCTGGAGAAGTAGGGTCTCCATATGTTTTTTTTTCAGATTTAATGAGCAATAATGGAAAACAGGGATGAATTTGTATTTCATAACTGCTTTTTCATCTCTTTAGAACTAGTTGTCTGATAATAATGTAAATGTAACTCAGTTTTGAAAACAGCAAGGGTTGATTTTTAAAAATTTCTAAATAGACTTTATTCAAGTAATAAATATATACAATACAGGAACCGTGCAAAAAATTCATCTGACATTCTCGGAGGCTATACAAACATTCAATAGTTTACACAAATTATCCAAATTTCACAAATATCTCCCCCACCCTTGCGACTCATGTGGCCCACTACATGGAATCCCTTCCCTTATTTTGAGAGGCATCTCCACCACACCCTGCCCCCCATGTCCAGCAGCGGAAGGACCTTAGACTGTGGTCCTCCCCTCCCCTTGGCGTGGCTGCCCCGAGCTTCAGTGCGTCCGTCAGCACGTACTCCTGCAGTCTGCAGCAGGCCAGTCGGCAACATTCCCGGAGGGACATCTCGCTCCACTGGGAAGTCAACAACGCTCGGGCAGACCAAAGAGTGTCTTTCACTGAGCTGATGACCTTCCAGCAGCATTCGATGTCAGTCTCTGAATGCGTCCCTGGGAGCAGTCCGTAAACCACAGAGTCCTCTGTGACAGAGCTGTTCAGAATAAATCATGACAGGGACCCTTGCAAACCTCTCTGGACTCTGCAAAGAGGTGGGTAACCATCTCCTCTCCATAGCAGCCGTCCTGAGGGCAGCGTGCGCTGTAGTGAGGTTCCGATGATGCAGGAAGGATCTGACTGGAAGGTCTCCCCTCACCGCCTGCCAAGCCAGGTCTTGGTGCTTGTTGGTGAGTTCTGGCAATGAGGCATTTCGCCAGATAAGCTGTGCAGTCTGCTCTGGGAACCATGCCACAGGATCCATGGAGTCATTTCCCTACAGTGCCTGCAGGATGTTCTGTGCTGACCACTGCCCGATGGACTTGTGGTCAAAGGTATTGGTCTGGAAGAACCTTTCCACCAGCTACACATATTTGATGACCAAATTTTTTCCCATTACAGAGAGGGAGTGCAGCTTCCACAGCTCCAGTTTCCTTTCCACCTTAGCTATCCGCTCCACCCAATTTTTGTCACATGCCTCTGACCCCCCGAAACAGATCCCCAGCATCCTCAAGTAGTCAGGCTTGATGGTGAAGGGGACGGATGATCGGTCGGGCCAGTTGCCAAAGCGTTGGCTCGCTCTTCCTGCGGTTCACCCTGGCTCCTGTGGCCAACACAAACTGGTCGCAGACGTTAATCAATATGTGGACCGACCCTGGATCTGAGGAGAAGATGGCGACATCGTCCATGTACATGGAGGTTTTGACCTGAGTGCCCCCACTGCCTGGCAATGTCACTCCTCTTATGCTTGCATCCTTCCTGATGGACCCAGCGAAAGGTTCAATACAACAGACGAACAAGACAGGGGAGAGAAGGCAACTCTGCCTGACTCCAGACCTGACGGGGAATCTGTCTGATTCCCACCCATTGATTTGGACTGCACTACAGATATCGGTATAGAGCAGTTGCATCCAATTTCTGATTCCCTCCCCAAATCCTATTTTGGAGAGCACGTCCCTCATGTACGTGTGCGATATCCTGTCAAAGGCCTTCTCCTGGTCCAAGCTGACAAGGAAGGCAGCCAGCCGTCTGTCCTGCACGTAGGCAATGGTAACTCTCAGCAGCGCCAGGCTGTCTGAGATTTTGGTCCGGGTAGATCACCTGTCCCAGAGCAGATTTGACCTGGTTGGCAATGGCCTTAGACAGGATCTTGTAACAGCAAGGGTTGTACTGTGAAGTGAGCAGATAGTCTGTAACCCACTCAATAACATCAGGCATGCAATTCTTAATTCCCCAGGATTCGCTGGTATACTTTTCCGTCCCAAGTGACTGCTTTCCCAAATGATTTTAAACACATAACAGCTTGCAGTGTTTGGAGATTGGCTGTGCTTTGTTTCTATGGATTTTAAAATGTAGAAATGTACTGTTAAGGCACCTTTTTCCAATTTTGCAATTATTATACAACCAACCATAGTTTTCAGCTTCAGTATACTTTATAACGTCTTTCCACTGTTTGAAGTTATGGTCTGAAAGCTAGATTAATGACTCCAGTATTAACTTCTTCAGGGGAAGAATACAAGAGGCACAGGGATTCGAACTCAACCGATGTTAATGAAGGGTCAAGACCTGAACTGTGACCTATCCATATTCTCCAGAGATACAAGATGCATTTATTTGTCACATGTACCAATTGGTATAGTGAAATGTGTGGTCGCCATACGGCCATACAAATAAACAATAAAGAGCACAGGACACGATAGTTTTTTTAAAATACAGACATCCCCAGACAGCGGGATCAAATTCCCACTGTGAGGGAAGGCTCCAAAAATTCAGTCGTCCTCTGTTGTCCTCCCATGGTCGGGGGGGCTCCCGAACCCCCCGCTCTTGCCGCTCCAGGTGGCCTGATGATCAGGCCCGCTTGCCAGGGTGATGGAAGTCCGACGTCAGGACTGGAGGACCTCCTCAGCGGCTTGAACATCTGAGTTGGGCACCTCCTACCGGAGTCCGCAGCTCCCGAAGTCTGCAGGCCGTGCTGCAACTCTGGCGGCCCTCGGCAAAGGGCCCCAGGACTCCGCGATGTTGTTCAGCGCTGGCCACGCTGGAAGCTCTCCCAAACCACAGCTCAGCGATGTTGGAGCAGCGGCCCAGCGCTCCGGAGCTCCGAATGGCGATCCAGGTAGGCATCGGCCGCTCTGCGATGACTCCAGCGCTGCGCCGTCGCTGTTGAAGCTCTGGTCCCGATCCCCGGCAGGAAAGGCCGCGCCAATCCAGGTGGTAGGCCGCGAGGAGGGGGTGGGGACGCGACTCGGAGAATAGTCGCGTCCCCGCCAGGAAGCGACTGGGAAACAGTTTCCCCCTTACCCTACCCCCTCCCCCACATAGAAAAGTTAAAGATTCCCCAAAACAAACTTTAAAACGGACTAAAAATTAAAAAAAAGATTTAAAAACAAACGGACTGTAGGCAGAGGCTGCCTTCAATGCGGCGCTCACAGTGACTATGCTGCCTCACCCGCTGAGTTACTCAAGCACTTTCTGTCCACGAATGAAACATTTACTTGGTAGTCAAGATCCAAGTTATTTTAACATAGTAATTCAGTTATTACGGTACACATTTCTTCTTTAAAGGTTTATTGCTTTTTGGTATTTTGTATCTAATGCCACGCAATACAAGGAAGTGGATCGCGATCTGAGGATTAAATTGTAGCATTTTGTACAAGAGTAGGAATTTCAAAATGCATTGCAGATTTTTATCAAGTCTGATAACATCAAGACTTCTTTAATGCAACAATGTTCCAAACTATTTCACATTTCTGAATCCTGAAAAACACAACACATTCTGAACACAATGCAAATGATAGAAATTAAATTTAAATGAAAAGTATATTTTTATAATGAGGCCACTCAGCATGAACTATAACAAGAAACAGCAATTATATTAAAACAAATTAGATCTGCATGTGTATATTTTAATAACGCCCAGTGTTTTCTCAGCTGAATGTTGTCAAATTTACAATATACTAATTTCCAGAAAGCAACTAAATAGTATGCAATGAAGCTGTTCATGAACTTTTACCAAAACTCGTGCTGCTGTTAATAGTGAAGATTTATCCTTATTTTTGGACCATTTCTTGTACAACCAGAGCAAAATGCTGCATATCTCAAAAATCTGAAATAAAAATAGTGGAAACGCTCTCTGCTGGGTTTCCTGTGTTTTCTGCATTTATTTTAATTTTATATTGGTTGGTAGCTTCTCCATGGATTGTCACCTTGTCGTGATGGAGAAGATTGTGTGGTCCTGAGATCCTGAAAGGGTGCCATTTGGAGGTATGCTCCTGGTAGGGTCACCCATGGCTGTAAGGTTGAGGCAGAGGACTCTGACAAAGAGTAATCCAAACAAGACCACAACTGTAGAAAGGCGGAGGATGATGGCTGACCTTAGTGGAGCATTACAATGGCTGGGAAGGCGGATGAAGGTTGCAGGAGAAAAGGGTCTCCGGTTGTCTTGGACTCCATGCCACTGGATCCTGACCCAGATCTGTCAAGGACCCTATAGTGGCTGTATGTGCACCAGTCTCTCCCCACGTTAAACAAAGTCATGCACTGGTGTCCTCCAACCCTGGAGACACCCATGGTCAGCCATGACCGAAGAGGGCCTAAGAAGGTAGCTTCATAGGTTGATTGGTCCATGTTAATAATCCCACCTGAATCAATAACTAATTCTCCCTGGAAAAACAAGAAATGTGAACCGATGCTGATAAATTATTTGTGCATAAACAGGGACTTTTGGGAATATGATTAAACCAAGAAAATGAGCCAAAAACAATACAAGGAATAACAACAATTCTCTTCATTGTCTGCAGTATCTTGTGGATGGCAAATTTATCTTTTATCTTCAACAATACAGTGACTGAGAAATGCATTAAACATTACTTGGTGTTAAATTCACACAGGTACTCATTGCATGTCATGATTTTAGGACGTGTAATGGTAAATGTTTTGTTCAGTGTATTGCCATTCTTGCAGGGCACCATGCAATGCTCATCTACATGCTTATACATTATACATAACTTCACACAGAGCACCCGCTGAGGTCTGACCAAAGATTTATAAAGTAGGAAATTATCCTCCCTACTTTTATATTTCATGCTTCGATTAATGAAGGCCAATATCCCAAATGCCTTCTTAACCCCATTGCAGCATTGCCACCTAGGAGGATATTTAGACGTACTCCATAGTCCATCTGTTCCTCAGTGGTGTATATCCTGGCCTCAACAGTGCTGCCAAAATGCTGCCACATCACATCTGTCTGGATTAAACTCCATCTGCCATTTTTCAGCCCATTTATCAACACATCAATATCTCTCCCCACTACCAAGAATTCTGCTAATCTCCATGTCATTTGGAAACTCACTGATTTTCCCACCCACATCCACACCCAAGTCATTCATGTATATTATAAACAACAATGTTTTCCACCAATCTTTGGAAACAGCACATTGTATGTTGTTTGTAGGGTGAAAATGAGATGTTAGTGCGACTTGGGTGGGGGAGGAAGAGAGAGTGAGGGAATGTCGGGACTACCTGAAGTGAGAGAAATCAATATTTCATTCTGTCAGGAACGGGGGTTTCCCTCTCCAATCATAGACTAGGCCCTCACTCGTGTCTCCTCGGTGCCTCACAGCTCCGCCCTTGCTCTCCCTTCCCCTAGTCCTTACCTTCCACCCCACCAGCCGTCGCACACAACACATAATCCTCCAAAATTTCCGCCACCTCCAACGGGATCCCACCACTAGCCACATTTTCCCATCTCCACCCTTTTCCGCCTTCCGTAGAAACTGTTCCCTCCGCAACTCCCTGGTTAACTCATCCCTACCCACTCAAACCACCCCTCCCTCAGGTACCTTCCCCTGCAACCGCAGAAGATGCAACACATTGTCAGTGTGAGGCTAAATAGAAATTGGAGGAACAACATCATATTTCATTTGGGCTGCTTACAGCCCAGTGGTATGAATTTTGATTTCTCTCATTTCAGGTAACCCCGGCATTCCCTCCCCCACCAAAGTCGCACTAGCTTCTCATTTTCACCCTACAAAAAACTTACAATGGCCTGTTTCCTTTATCATCATTACGCTTTTGCATATTCATTGTTCTTTATCTATCCACATCTGTATAACTAAAAGTCTCATCTTGACCACTTCCTGTCTACATTGTTAATTGATTTTAGATAAAATGCTACTCTATATCGCTATGATTTTTTCCCATCTTACTCACAGTCCTTCTCCGCTGCAGATGCCCCAAGGACATTTCCGATCGCTGAAAAATAAAAATGTTATGAATGTTTAAAAAATCTTGAGGAAACTTAAATCGCATTCCAGTGAGTTAATAAATGCATATACGGACACTAGTAATATTAAAGATGTTTGGAGAATGCAAAACCCAACTGGACGAGAATACTCATTTTACTCACCTGTGTATAAAACTTATTCAAGAATAGATTATTTTTTGGTAGATTTAAAACTTATCCCACTTACGTATAATTCAAAATATCATAATATTATAATTTCAGATCATGCACCTTTCACTTTTATGATGAAACTAACTGGTAAAACGGAAAAACAGGGACAATGGAGATTTAACCCACAAATTTTAAAAGACAAAATAACTCAAGAATACATCACAAAACAGATCAACATTTTCTTTGAAATAAATGATATGCCAGAAATATCTTCATCCCTATTATGGGAAAGTTTTAAAGCGTATGTTCGGGGAATTATGATATCCTCTCAAGCATTTTATAATAAAGAGAATCGGAGGGAACAACAGGCATTGGAAAGGGAGATCAAACAATTAGACACAGAGAACACTGTTAATCCAACCATGATAAAACATAATAAAATCTTTGCATTGAAATATAAACTTAATAAAATAGTCAGACCAAGTTGTAAAACTATACCAATATACTAAACAAATACAATTTGAATTTGGAGATAAACCACATAAATTATTGGTTCGTCAATTACGAAAATTGGAGGGAGAAAAATTAATCTATAGGATTAAATCAGATAAATGGGAATTACTAGTACAAACTAAAGATATAAACAAGAGATTTGTGCAATATTATAAAAATTTATATTCAGCCAAAATGACAGAAAATCGGACAGGAGTAGAAACATTCCTAAAAAATTGTAATCTAAAAGGACTGAATTTAGAAAATAGAGAATTATTAAACGTTGAAATAACTACTAAAGAAATCGAAGAAGCTATTAGGTCATTAAAAAATGGTAAAACTCCAGGACCAGATGGTATTGGATCAGAATTTTATAAAACATTTTATGATATGACAGCTCCACGTTTGAAGATACTTTATGAACACATTTATGCACAACAGAAATTACCAGAAACATTAAATGAATCTATTATAATGCTCATACCTAAATCAGATAAAAATCTGGATGACCCAGGGTCATATAGAGCTATATCTCTTTTAAATACTGATCAAAAAATATTAACCAAAATACTAGCACAAAGACTAAATGCAGTGATTAATAAACTAATTCATTCAGATCAAACAGGATTTATACCAAAACGATACTCCCCAAACAACCTGAGAAGATTATTCAATATTATATACTCGAAAAGAAACATTAATAAGGATTTATCAATCATTTTGTTAGACGCAGAGAAAGCTTTTGATCAGATTGAATGGTCTTATTTATTTTCGGTTATGGAAACTTTTCAGTTGGGGGAGAAGTTTATAACATGGGTTAAGCTACTATATACCAAGCCAACAGCTAGAATATTAATAAATCAAATGTTAACAACTAAATTTAACTTATCCCGAGGCTGCAGACAAGGTTGTCCTTTATCTCCACTACTGTTTGCACTTGCAATAGAACCACTAGCAAAATCCGTGAGATTACATCCTGAAATATACGGGTATGAAACCAAAGAAACTGAAAATAAAATCTTTTTATACGCAGATGATGTATTACTTTATATTACAAAGCCGCAAATTAGTATTCCTAACTTATTAGATTTAACTCAATTTGGATTGTTTTCAGGATATAGAATTAACTGGAATAAAAGTGAACTTATTCCAATAATGGGAAATAACTTACATATATTACAACAATATCATTTTAAGATAGCAAAAGATAACAAATATCTTGGAATTTATGTAACAAAAAGATATGATTCTTTATTTAAATCTAATTTCCCACCCTAATTGAATAAACTACTTAAGAATATCCTATATTGGAAAACATTACCTATTTCAATGCTAGGTAAAATTAATGCGATAAAAATGATTTTTCTTCTGCAATCATTATACCTGTTTCAACTGATCCTGATATATCTTCCTAAAATTTTTTTTAAGAAAGTGGACTCTATAGTTACCAATTTTATTTGGGATTATAAGAACCAAAGAATAATTAAAAAACATCTATGTAAATCAAAAATGAATGGATGTTTTGCATTGCCTAATTTTATATTTTATTACTGGGCAGTTAATATAAAAAATATGAATTTTTGGTTGGAAGAAGTAGATAAACAACCAAACTGGTTAAAAATGGAAAACGAAGATTGTTCACCTTTTGAAATTAGCTCGATTTTATTTGCTAACACTAAAATACATAAGAAAATTTATAGAGGAAACCCAATAATAGAAAGTGGTATACGTATTTGGAAACAATTAAAGAAAACATTAAAATTAGAGAGTATACCACTGGCTCTTCCAATTGTAAACAACATTACTTTTAAACCTTCATTGATGGATAAAGGTTTTTTAAAATGGAAGAACTATGGAATAAATAAGATGGGTGATCTCTACAGGGAAAGTTTATTTCTTTCATTTCAGGAATTACAACAAAATTACGGATTACACTCAAAAGAGTACTTTAGATATTTACAAATTAGAGATTATGTTAAATCAAACACACCAGATTTTAGGAATAGAAAGACAGAAATTTTAGATGAATGTCTAAATAAACATCCGAATACAGAAAAATTAATATCATATATTTATAATATCTTACTGGAAAATGATTTACCAAACACGGAAAAATATAGACAAGCATGGGAAAACGAATTAGGTCAAACAATTAGTGTAGAAGTATGGAATTAAAGTTTACAACATATACACCACTGCTCATTAAATGCCAGATACTCCTTGATACAATTTAAAGTTTTACATAGATTACACTTCTCAAAATCCAAATTAAACAGAATTTTTTCAAATGTTTCTGTTATATGTGATAAATGTCAGCAGTTAGAAGCTAATCTAACACATTCATTCACAAAATATACAAAAATTACTATTTTTGGATAGAAATTTTTAAGATAATCTCGAATGTAGTTAATGCAAATTTAACTCCAGACTCAAAATGAATCATATTAGGAATATTAGAAACGGATCGGCTACTAACAACACAGCAAATAATTTTTATTGGTTATAGCTTAATAATTGGTAAAAAACTAATACTAAGATTTTGGAAAGGTCCCACATCCCCCACAATCAAAATGTGGATTACAGAAATGTCGGAGACACTTCACCTGGAAAGATTAAGACGTCCTATTGGACAGGCTAGATCAATTCAGAGGAATATGGTCTCCATTTATTGAATACTTGAAGGGTTAAGGTGGTCCGGTTCGAAGACCTGACTGAAGCCTGAATGAAGGAATAGATGAAGAATTATATACAATAGACCACAATATATCTCCAATGGAGAATATCTTGCTTAATACTCCACTCATTTTCCCTTATCCCTAACCAGTCTGAAGAAGGATCTCAACCCGAAACGTCACCCATTCCTTCTCTCCAGGGATGCTGCCAGTCCCGCTGAGTTACTCCAGCTTTTTGTGTCTATCTTTGGTTTAAACCAGCATCTGCAGTTCCTTATACAACCTACAAATCTGTATGTCTTTGGAGTGTGGGAGGAAACCGAAGATCTCGAAGAAAACCCACGTGGTCACAGGAGAAGGTACAAACTCTGTACAGTCAGGATCGAACCTGGATCTCTGGCGTGTAAGCACTGTAAGACAGCAACTCTACCACTGTGCTACCGTGCCACCTTAACATTAGCAAAGGCACATCTTTGGGCTGAATGAAAACCTCTGAATCAAATACAATTACACTCCAGTATTGTGCACAAGTTCACATCATCTTGTACAACATTTATGACCACCTGACTGCAGAGTTGATTTGTACTGCAAGTCATTTTGCACCAATACAACGTGTAGCTATGTATAATGCGTAACCCAAAAGACTAAGTGGTTCAAAAATAGTTTGTTACATTTATCTTGTTTGATGTTTAATACTTTTGACAGAAAATATCTGTAGTAACTTTCTTGATGAAGCATATTCATCCCCAGAATGGAATTGATTGGAGCTGAATTGTGCAGATTGACAGGCTAGATTAAGTCAAAGTGACATTTTGGAAAATCATCCTTTTGTTTGGTCATTGCTGCAGTTTTTATGGTGCCAGTTGTTTTGTAAGGCTGTTTGCTTATTTTACTTAACCAAAGTGATCCAAAAGGAAATGATCTATTCCAATCTGTCAGAGATGGAGTTTAGAAAAACACCCAAGGATAAAAAAGTACTTTCTATCACTCAGTGGATATTTTATTAGCAGAGCAGAACACAAATTAATTCAGCCATTTGACGTAAAAGCACATTAATTTTCTTTGTAGTTGCAGTCTTGATTAAACAGGTTTGATAGAATCAGCTCATTCCATGCTTCCATCTTTTATGAGCTAGTAAGCAGCAAATGTTTACCACTAAATGCCAAAGATGTAGATGATTCTTTGGGTGGGTTATTATCAAAGCCTTCATTATGGGAAACCAGATGGGTTTGAACATTAATTCATGATCATGGAGTAATACCAGATAGAAACCAGCCCCAGAATGTCCTTGCTCACCATCAAGTAGCTATTTCCACCACTTGATCTGTAGCCTATCATGCCTTTGTAATTTAAGTGCTTGACAAGATCCTTATTAAGTATTGTGAGAGTACTTTTCTCCACCACCTTTTCCGGCATTGTGTTCCAGACATTAACCACCTACTGTGTGAAAAGATTCTTCCTCATATCCCCTGTAGATCTCTTACTTCTCACCTTTCACCTTTGCCCTCTGGTCCTGGGCATCTCTATCGCAAAGAAAAGTTTCTTCCCTCTTTATGCCTGTCATCAATTTGTGCACCCTATCGAGTCTCTCCTCAGCATCCTCTGCCCCATGGAATATAAATGGAGCATATCGAGTCTCTCCTCATAGCTGAAATGTTCCATTCCAGGCAACTTCCTGGTGAATTTCCTCTGCACCCTTTCCAGTGCAATGATGTCCTTCCTATAGTTTGGTGACTATGATTTCACACAATATTCTTCCTATGACCTAACTAATATTTTATAGCTGTCCCAAGATTTGCCTGCTTTTATATTTGATGCCCCATCTATTGAAACAAACAACCCCTGTATGCTTCTGCCCCATCCTATTCAGGGGTGCTGCATCTTTCAGGGTCTATGGATTTGCACAACAAGGGGCCTTTGTCCCTCACTACTACTTTGGACACGGCCATACATGGTATGTATCCTCCCCTTGTTAGAACTCCCAAAATGCAAGATTCCCAAAAGCGTCACATATGTTTTTGAGGGAATGAGGGTCATAAATAGAAAAAAAATCAAAAAGAGTACAGTTTATGTTGCAGAAACATAAACATTGCCTTAAAGTTGTTTTCTTAAAATGGACAGAATACAACCAAAATCTAATTTCTGTGTAATTCCTATGACTTTAATATAATGACATACTGTGTCCAATATTTCAACATTCAGATGGCACTGTTCATGTTAAATTGAATGATTCAAAAGTCTTAAGAGTGTGTTTAAGTGAGATAATTTGCAGGAATTATAAGGCAATTAATTTTGTGAAATAGAACAACATACCACAATAAAAGGTTTGTGAAATAGAACAACATACCACAATAAAAGGTTTAACCATGATGTAAGTTATTGGCATGTAGCTTCTTAAGAGGGAATTCCCTCAGGATCAAGGATAACTTACTTTTTGTGAGCTCTGATGGGGTTTATGAGCCCAATGTGGGAACCACAGACTCTTCCACAGAGGGAGAAGGAGGTGCATGGCTAGGAAAGCTTATGGGTAGTTTTTGAGACACAAGGAACTGCAGTTACTGCAAAATACAAAGTGTTGGAGTAACCCAGCAGGCTAGGCAGTATATGTGGAGGAAATTATTGGGCGATGTTTTGGATCGGGATCCTTCTTCAAACAGATCATAGTGCGGGCGAGGGAGAAAGCTGGAAAAGAGGTGGTGGCCGGATCGAGCCGGGCAAATAATAATTGGATATGAGTAACAGGGAGGTTTAACATCTCTTTTCAAGCTTTCTTCCACCTATTCCAGGATTTTGATTCTTCAGGTGTGATAGAATTGGAGGGACCAGAGGTGGAGGTGTTGCATTGCTTGTCAGAGAAGATATTACAGCAGTGCTTTGGCAGGATAGATTAGAGGGCTCCTCGAGGGAGGCTATTTGGGTGGAACTGAGAAGTGGGAACGGTGTAGCAACACTTTTAGGGGTGTATTATAGACCACTAAATGGGGAGTGAGAATTGGAAGAGCAAATATGTAAGGAGATAGCAGATATTAGTAGTAAGCACAAGGTAGTGATTGTGGGAGATTTCAATTTTCCAAAAATTGACTGGCAAACACATTCTGTAAATGGGCTGGATGTTTTGGATTTTGTAAAATGTGTGCAGGATAGTTTTTTGCAGCAATACATAGAGGTATCGACCAGAGAAGGGGCAGTGCTGGACCTCCTGTTAGGAAATGAGGCAGGTCAGGTGACAGAGGTATGCGTTGGTGAGCACTTCGGGACCAGTGATCACAATACCATTAGTTTCAATATAATTATGGAGAGAGTCAGAACTGGACCTAGGGTTGAGATTTTTGATTGGAGAAAGGCTTTCGAGGGAATGCGTAAGGATTTAAAAGGAGTGAATTGGGACATTTTGTTTTATGGGAAGGATGTAGAAGAGAAATGGAGGACATTTAAAGGGGAAATTGTAAGAGTACAAAATCTTTATATCCCTGTTCGGTTGAAAGGAAATAATAAAAATTGGAAAGAGCCATGGTTTTCAAGGGAAATTGGACACTTATTTCGAAAAAAGAGAGATATCTACAATAATTATAGGAGGCATGGAATAAATGAGGTGCTAGAGGAGTATAAAGAATGTAAAAAGAATCTTAAGAAATAAATTAGAAAGGCTAAAAGAAGATATGAGGTTGCTTTGGCAAGAAAGGTGAAAGTAAATCCAAAGGGTTTCTACAGCTATATTAGTAGCAAAAGGATAACGAGGGATAAAATATGGTTTGTCAATATTTTAAGTGTATGTTAGGAAACAACGAGAGAAGAATGGAGCTTGTGTACCAATAATGTGGTAAGTACATTTTGTGTTTATGTTTTTAAATACTGTATTTCCCGGGGGTGGGGGAAGAGCTCCTTTCACAGTGTTTGGGGAGTCTGGCCCGGGGTAAAGTTGCGGGGAGGGCATGAATGTTATGAATGAGGGGATTGGGATAATGCCACTTGCGACGCTCCTTGCACGGAGGCGTGGAATGCCACCGCATTGAGGCCGGGGGGGGGGGGGGGGGGGGGAAGAGAAGTAGCTCGGGTGGCTGAGCGGCCGCCGGGCCGGACAGCGGAACCAGCCGCCACCTTAGCTCCTTCTGCCGGTCCCCACTCGCCTCTGGCAGCTCTCCGTCTACAAACCACTCCCCTGCCGCTCGCTGGCCTCACTCATGTCCTTAAATTCCAACAGCGCGATTGAGGTTACTCGGCTGTGGGAATTTAAGGATTTGCAGGAAGCCGCTGACATGAGCAAAGTCGGCGAACGGCAGATGACAGGTGTTCCGACGGAGAGCACTGCCAGAGGTGAGCGGGCCGGCAGAAGGCGCTGAAGTGGCGGCCAGTTCTGCTGTCTGGTACCGGCGGCCGCTCGCAGCTGCCTGAACCGCTTCTATCCCCAACTACAGTGCGGGGGCTTCGTGCCCGGAGAGCTGCGGCAGCGGTGAGTGAGTAAGTTTCTGGCATTATCCCCGATGCCCTCCTTGTCAACACTCGTGCCCTCCCCACAACTTTACCCCTGACACAGACTCTCCACACGCTGTGAAAGGAACTGTTCCCCCAATTGGTCTAGGACTAGGAAGCCTTGGGCAAATTGAAATGTCACAGTTATTTATTTATTTATTTCTTTATTTAACGGAGCGAACAATCTGCGCATGTACGGTTTCATATTTTTTATAGCGGACTGAGTGCTACCCTGAGTGCCTACTCACGGCACGTGCCTGAATTGGACCATTAGAGAGCCAGAATGGACAGCTATCTGCAGAGCCCAAAGAGATGGGGGAGATATTGAACAATTTCTTTTCTTCAGTATTCACCAAGGAGAAGGCTATTGAACTCTGTGAGGTAAGGGAAAAAAGTAGAGTAGCTATGGAAACTATGAGATTCAAAGAGGAGGAAGTACTGACACTTTTGAAAAATATAAAAGTTGATAAGTCTCCAGGTCCTGACAGGATATTCCCTAGGACATTGAGGGAAGTTAGTGTAGAAATAGCATCTGGATAAACAGGGTCTGATCAAGAACAGTCAACATGGATTTGTGCCTGGAAGGTCATGTTTGACAAACCTTCTTGAATTTTTTGAAGGGGTTACTTGGGAAATTGATGAGGGTAAAGCAGTGGATGTTATCTATATAGGATTTCAGTAAGGCCTTTGACAAGGTTCCCCATGGAAGGTTGGTTAAGAAGGTTCAATCTTTGGGTGTTAATGGCAGAGTAGCAAGATGGATTCAACAGTGGCTGAATGGGAGATGTCAGAGAGTAATGGTGGATGGCTGTTTGTCAGGTTGGAAGCCGGTGGGGTGCCTCAGGGATCTGTGTTGGGTCCACTGTTGTTTGTCATGTACATCAATGATCTGGATGATGGGGTGGAAAATTGGATAAGTAAGTATGCAGTTGATACTAAGATAGGTGGTGTTGTGGATAATGAAGTAGATTTTCAAAGTCTACAGAGAGATTTGGGCCATTTGGAAAAGTGGGCTGAAAGATGGCAGATGGAGTTTAATGCTGATAAGTGTGAAGTGCTACATCTTGGCAGGACAAATCAAAATAGGACGTACATGGTAAATGGTAGGGAATTGAGGAATGCTGTGGAACAGAGGGATCTAGGAATAACGGTGCATAGTTCCCTGAAGGTGGAATCGCATGTAGATAGGGTGGTAAAGAAAACTTTTGGTGTGCTGGCCTTTATAAATCAGAGCATTGAATATAGGAGTAGGGAAGTAATGTTAAAATTGTACAAGGCATTGGTAAGACCAATTCTGGAGTATGGTGTACAATTTTGGTCGATTAATTATAGGAAGGATGTCAACAAAATAGAGAGAGTACAGAGGAGATTTACTAGAATGTTGCCTGGGTTCCAGCAACTAAGTTACAGAGAAAGGTTGAACAAGTTAGGTCTTTATTCTTTGGAGCGCAGAAGGTTAAGTGGGGACTTGATTGAGGTCTTTAAAATGATGAAAGGGATCGACAGAGTTGACGTGGATAAGCTTTTCCCATTGAGGGTAGGGAAGGTTCAAACAAGAGGGCATGACATGAGAATTAAGGGACAGAAGTTTAGGGGTAACGTGAGGGGGAACTTCTTTACTCAGAGGGTGGTGGCTGTGTGGAATGAGTTTCCAGTAGAAGTGGTGGAGGCAGGATCGATTTTAACATTTAAAAGTAAAGTGGATAGGTATATGGACGGGGAATGGGGCATGGTCTGAGTGCAGGTAGATGGGACTTGGGGAAAATAAATGCACGGATTGGAAGGGCCGAGAGGGCCTGTTTCCGTGCTGTAATAGTTATATGGTTATATGGTTACTACAGTCAGTCTGAAGAAGGGTTATGACTCATATGTTGTCTATCCATCCCCTCCACTGTTGCTGCTTGACCTGCAGAAATATTTCAGCACTTTGTGTTTTGGGGTAACTTTTAAGATGGTGTGCTCCTTCTGCTATTGTACATGACTTCTGTGTGCTCCAAATATTTTCAATTGCGGTTCTCAACACCATCCTAAATGGTTCTTCTTGGCTGTGAGTGGTTAAGAGCCAGATATTCGCACGAATCACGGTGATTATGCATTTTTTTCAAGGTGACTTTGAGCACATCCCTGTGTCTTTTCTACTTACTGCTTGGTAATATCTTCCCACGACAGAAGAGCGAATAGAGTGTGTTTCAGGTGTTAGGCATGTGAAAAAAAGGTGGTCTGCTTAATGAGAGAAGCGAGTGTTACTCGGTTATTGCAGAGTGATGTTGCATGTTAACCAATCACACACCAGCCAGCATGGAAGTCATTTACAGTTATGTTGGTCTGGGAGACAAAACTGATGTTTAAAAATTATCATTCCGATGAATTTAGAGCGTTTGTGGAAATAACATTGATATTATTTTATCCCAGATTTCAAAGCACTATGTTGCAATTGCCAGTAAGTTAGTTGATGGAGACAGTAACTTTTCCGCCCAGAACATCTTTGAACTGTTAGCCTTGGCAGCGACACCCAGATCCTGTACATACACATTTTAAAAGAAACGAATTACGTAATGTTGTGTAACTAGGTGTTTTAATGTTGTAAACAGATTTGAATTGGGCAATCAACATGAAGATGCAATGCAGCTCCTCCCCGGTTCACAACAGGGTTTCCTATCTGAGAACTGTTCCCATCCCGAGAACTGTTCCTATCCCGAACAGTTCACAATTCAGAAAAGCGGCCATCCTATAATATTTTTAAATAGAAACGTAGACGAACTGCGGGAAACCTATAGTTGAATTGGAAGAGGGGGGTTAAGTGAACCATTCAGAGTTCCCACCCGGTAGTGTCGGGCTTCGTAACCCGTGGAACACCTTTAAACGAATTTTCTGCATCAGTTCGGCATTAACTTGTATGCCCAAGTAATATGGTGCGAGTTCTTCAGTTGTTGAATGCGATTCTTTGACAAAAACCCACAGCAACAATGTTTGCATTACTGAGGGAGCGCCCCCAGAAAAGTTGCAACTAAATCTTGTCCGGCCAGTCACATTGTACCGATCAGCAAGTGGAAAAAAGACATAAGGATGTGCTCATTATACCACATTGTACCACACTACCTGATCTTCCTTTCTTTTAATTTGGCCGGTCATGGTTTACAGCAGAGACCAATTGTGGAAGAGCGGTCTTTCGCACGATTACACCTCATTTTAAGTATTCTTTGAAAATAAGCCTCCTCTTACTCATTGCCTTGCATTTATTGTAACGTTTGGTGCTTCAGGAACACATTTCCCAGTTTAAAGGGTTGAAAGTAACACAAGGCTCTTAAGGGCCTGTCCCACTTGCATGCTTGTGAGACGACAAGATCCCGAAGTCTCGCGGCCCCGCCTACAGATGGAGGTGATTGGTGAAGGACGGCATAATCTGCCCAGAGAGACAAGGCTGATTGGCTACAGCGCCTGTCAATCACCGAGCGGTGACTGCCCACGCGGAGGGCTGACAGTTGAGCGCGCGCGGCGAGGTCGTGAACATGTCCCTGTTGTGCGTTAAAGGTAATGCTTCAACAACGTGCCGTCTTGTTATTTATCTATTTAAATGTGCTGTGCAACATGCATGTATTTGCTGAAATGTACTCGACACATCACAAGTTGCTGAACGAAACTTACTTTGGTTGAGCATGTTGTGAGGCGAGGTGGAATCTCTCGCAGTTTAAAATGTTCATGTTTAAAGGGGAGCGTCTCGCCCTCAGCTGCAGACCAGTTTAACTGGCAGCTGAGGCAATGCTGTTAAAGTCCCATCGCACTCACACCGCGGACAGATCAGGGACCCGGGGCACGACCAGCACACCCGGAATTACAATACAGAAAACAGGGTCTGTGTTATATCAGTCATAATTATCCAACATGGAAGCAAAACTCTTCAGTCCAACTTGTCTTTGATGATCAAAGTAACGTGAGCTCGTCCCAATTTCCTTCATTTGGCCAATATTCCTTTACATCTTTCCTATTCATGTACCAGTCCAGATGACTTTCAAACATTGTAATTGTTTCTGCTTCAATAACTTCCTTTGACAGGTCACTCAATATATCCATGTCCCTAGGTGCGAAAAAGTTGCCCGTCAGATCGTTTCTAAACCTTTCTATTCTCGCCTTAAACCTATGCCCTAGTTTTAGACTCTCCTACCCAGGGAAAAGACTGTGATCATTCAATTTATCTATGTACCTCATTATTTCATACATCTCTGTAGGATCATTCCCCAGCCTCCTATGCTCCAGGAAACCAGGGGAAAAAAGTCTCATCTGTTCCAGTCTCTCTCCACTCAAGCCCTCCAGTACTGGCAACACCCTCCTGAATATTTTATGCATCCTTTCCTGATTACTGACATCCTTCCTGTAGCTGGATGACCAGAACAGCATTCCCTCAACAAATCCCAATGACAGAGAGCTCCACCTTCCTGTCAGCCTTATGAATGTGCAGTTGGAATTGTTGGTGATTATTTTATATTATTTTTTTAATCTCCTTTACAAATGGAAATCATCTCAACTTTTTTCTTATTAAAATCCTTACTAACATTTTAGATCACACCCTTTTCTGTTCTTGAGAGGAAAGAATGCTCATCTTATTCTGTGTTACTGTTTGGTCCCAGTTAATTTGTTTTAATCTTTGGTGGCTCCATGTGCTTCAGACCACAATCTGTGCATGACACTAAGTGTGTTCTACATTCTAATTAATGTTTGAAACACATTTAATGTAACTTAAAAAAAATTAAGTATATAAAGGGCCCTACGAGAGAGGACACAGCACTGGACATCCTCGTTGGGAACGAAGTAGGGCCAGTGACTGAAGTGTCAGTTGTGAAGCACCTTGGGACCAGTGGCTATAATGCTTTAATAATTAGTTTTAAAGTAATTTAGGAAGAACAATATCATTTGGGCCACAAGTTAAGGTCCTAAATTGGAGTGAGGCTGAATTTGGAGACATTAGCCAGGATCTTACAGAGATCGATCAGGTGAGTCTTTGTAGGTAATGAATGGATTGCAATTGGGGTGCTTGCAAAAGTGAAATGAAATGAATTCAGGTACAGTGTGTTTCTGTTCAGATAAAGGACAAGGCTGGCAGGTTAAGGGAATGCTGGTTGTAAAGTGATGTTGAGGCTATGGTCATGAAAAAGGAGGTTTAGCCAGTTGGGATCAAGTGAATTCCTCTGCGAGTGTACCCAAGACCATTAGTTTGGTTAAAATGAACAAAGAGGAGGTATTGGCAGTTTTAAAGTGCCTTAAGGTTGATAAATCCCCAGAGCCTGATCAAGTGCATTCTTGGACCTTGTGCATTGGAAACATCTAGACAGGTACAGAAACATTTAGACAGGTACATGGAAAGGGCAGGTTTAGAGGAATATGGGCCAAATACAGGCAGGTGGAACTAGTTGGCCGGAATGCAAGATGGGCTGAAGGGCCTCTTTCCAAGCTGTAAGACTATGGCTCTGATTACACTTGGCGTATTGTATACAGTTCTAGTTGCCCAGCTGCAGGAAATTAAAGTTGGAAAGGGTACAGATTAGATTTACCAGGATGTTACTTGGATTTACAGGCTTGAGTTATGGAGAGAGGCCGTACAGGTTGGGATTATTTATTTATTTTTGCTGCGTTGAAGGCTGAATGGTGTCTTTATTGAAGTAAAATCATGAGGGTCATAGGTAAAGTGATTTTTTTCCAGGATAGAAGATTCTAAAATTAGAGGGCATAGGTTTAAGGTGAGAGTGGAACAATTAAAAACAGACCATTTTTTTCAACTTTTTCTCTGAAGAATAACCTGCCAGAAGCTATAGAACTGCATACATTTAGACTGTGAAAAGCTTTTAAGTACCCATACACCCCAGATATACAGAGATAAAGAGATTAAAGGGAAATAGGCCAAGCAGATAAATAGAGTAGTCCAGAATGCCAACTTTGTGGTGTGGAGAAATGTGTTTGAAGGACCTGTTTCCATGCTGTATAGTTCTAACTCTCTGACTACTTTGCAAAAGAGCTCTATTCAATCTGCAAGGGTGACCTTGAACTTCCAGTTTCCTATCAGTTTAATTGTCTGTTCCTTTGTCCCCTCTGTCCACTGTCTTTGACCACTCACCAATTCCAACACCACCCAGTGAAAGGTTTAAGAGTTACACCTCCTCTCAAGATGCATGTGGGATGACTTTGTTTTACCTTCACTTTATTGTTGATCAGTTAGCTATTATTTTGTTAAAGGTGCACTTTAAATATGTTTTGATACTGGGGCATTTTAGAATCAACCTGTAGTTGGGATAATGAACTTGTGGGATGACTTGTTCTCCAGCTACTTTTTTAAATGGACATGCTGGTCACTCACAAATTACCATATTTTTAAAATTCACTTTCACAACTTGTCTTGATGCTGTGGTTGTGTTTCAATACCAAAATCGTGTGTCTATTGTTTCCAAGCAGTGGCCAAATAGTAAGGGCAGAGTGATGATAATGAAATAAAGATAAAGAGCAACATCCTAGATTGCGTGTTAACAAATCACTTTGAATCTACAAAACTATCCAGGTGGAAACATTTTGGAAATGAGAGCTAAACTTATAAGCATAGTATGCAGAAGAGCTGGAAGTTTTGTTAATTTTCTCAGGGGATGAAATAAATCAGAGAATCTGTGGCTAGGAATGTGAAATTGGTAGTAAGATGCACGCCTTCCACTCACTTCCTTATCCCTCTGTTATTTGCTATGGAATCTATGGTGCCAAGCAACAGTAATGTTTTTAGTAAGGCTGAACTATTCATATTGAAAAATGAACACAATGCAAACCAGGAAGCTGAATTGCATACTTCTGGAAAGTTAACCCGAAAACCTTTTATATTGCAAAGCATTGGCATGAAAGGAATTACTATGCATTGCCATACATTTTAGTTTGTTAAGGGCCAAATTGTTTACTTGCCAGCAATAATTACTCTCTTTTTACTGCCAACTTTGTAGGTTATTTGAATTTTTGTAAGTATTCAAATGATCACCACGAGTCTCATTCTCTTACATATTTCCCTGTAAACTCTTCTCTTGCGTGTCTAATAACTCTCCCAAAACTTCTGCCACCAATTTACAATGGGGAGAATTTACAGTTGATCACTAAGTTATTGACACATCTTTGGGATGTGGGAGTTAAATTTCAGTACACGTGGGAAACTCACAAGCTGACAGAGAGATTATACAACTACACAAGACCAAGGTTATACCCGGATTGGAGCTGTGTGGCAGTAGTACTAACTGCTGTGCTTCTATTTTGATGTAGTAACTCTATGGAAAAATACTTTGATATTTGGTAGTCAAATCATTTATTGTAATTCTTTTGGAGAAAACCGTAAACAGATCAGCCAATAGTGAGTGCTATATCATTGAGAGCAACTTCGGGAATATGCACATTCAGGTATCTTGCTTTCAATTTTTAACTAATGAAGGGTATTACCATAGGGTAAACTTTTTATTTAAATATCAGAGGTTAGTAAAGTACTATAACTAACAAATCAAAATACCTCTACTGTGGTTTTAGAGGAAATATTTATACAGAATGGAATGAAGAATAACCTGTTAGACTTTGAGACAGCCTTGCAGCAGACTGGTTTGCATTGCATGTGAAATAGCTGCCCTTTTCATCTGAGTAGTGTAAATGCTCATGGATTTGTAGTCATTCCAATTGTAGTCATACCAGTGGTTGATAATTCAAGGATATAAACAATGGGAAGTTATAAAACTGTGAATTCCTATTATCCATTCAAAGTTTTTGAATTCTGTGTTTCAAAGTCCATTCAGGAAACCAATCCTTTGTGATATAAGGTGTGCAAATATATTGCTCCACATATCACACTGATGCCCAAAATTATATTGTGCATGATTTTTTTCATAGACTGAATTTATACTCTGAAGATTATACCCTCAAGAACGTGATTACCTGAAATCTTCAATACTGCACTTTTATTTTGGTTGAAACACATTGTTCCTTGGTTCTTCGGTTATGGTCGTACAGAACAGAAATTGCTCCTTTGACCTGCCATTGCCATGCAGGCCTTTTTGCCCAACTACACTTATACAATTTGTCCACATTAGATCCCTAAATTTCTCTGCCTTCCCTGTTAAAATGCCTACCTAAATGTCTGTTGAAGGTTGTGATTATATACAAGTGTACAACAATTAAATTAACTATTTTAGATACTCTTGTTCATGCTGAAAGTAATGGCTATTAACACCAATCCGATTTGCCTACATCCCTCCATGCCTTTCCTATCCAAATACCTGTCTGAGCCTTTTAAATGTTGTGACCATATCTGCCCCACCACATCCTCAAGCATTGATTTCCTGATTTTAACTGCTATGCATAAAGAAAACCTTTTCATTTAAAATCCCTTTAAAACTCTTTCATTTCCCCTAAAGCCTTGGCCCTCTTGCCTTTGATATCCCTTCCATGGGGAAAACATCCTAACTATCTCTCCTGTCAATGCTTTATAAACCTTGATCGGGTCACTTCAGCAAAGCATCACGCATCCTTTATCTCCAGAGATGCTGCCTGACCCGCTGAGTTATGCCAGCACTTTGTGTCTATCTTTGGTATAAACCAGCGTCTACAATTCTTGTTTCTACATTTTGTTTGCATCACTGCGAAATCTCCTTGACGTATGCCTATTTTGAAAAAGTTCTCTTCCTCTCTCTGACGGTTCTGAGAGACCCTTTCTCATTGCTCCCACTCTGTGATTCTTACTGCTGTCCGGCTCTATGACCATGCTTTAACCTGGACTCACTACCATAGCCACTTGTGTTTCCTCGGCACTTGCCTGCTCCTCCATCTTGTATCTTATGACGTCCAACTCCGGTTCCAGATCTCCCATTTCGGACCCAATCCGGATTTCGAATACCAACAGTTCTTCTTCCGTGCCCTGCCTTCTACATTGGCTGCCACGTGCCAGCACTAGCAGGCCCTTGCTTTGACTTTCCTGCAGTACCAGGCCTCATTCAACACCGACCTGCAAAGGACCCCAACTTTACTTCATTCTACACCAGATCCACACCTTAAATAAACACTACCTTGCCTACCTGGACCCTACTAAGGATCACAAACTTGCCCACCTCCTGACCAGGCCCTCCACTTAGGTATGTTACAAAACTTACCTTCAGCAGCGCTGCAGTTCTGTCACTGGCCGTGTGCACGACTTTGGCGCCTTTGGGGGGGGGGTGGGGACGGGATTAAAACACGGTTTTCCAATGCCATCCGGAATTATATTTTCCCGGAGTGCGAGCTTTTTCTGGAGATTTGTTCCGACTGCCGGTAAGTGACATTTTTTTTTTAAATCGCCGGACTATTTCAGCGCTGCAGTAAAATAAAAATTAGCTCCTAATGCCGTGAATGCCAACAATGGGGACGGATTTTACGTAGGGGACAGGTAAATGAAAGCCGTTTATTTTTTCATATAAACTTGCTTGTTTAGATGACCTTAATCAACATTTCATGTTGCGAAACGGTGATTTATTCCCCATATGTACCGGCAGTATTTTTCCTGCCAATTTTTGGTTTAAATTCACCGCAACCGCAACATTCCAATCCATCGCTTTCCATAAAATCCCACTCGCAAACTGATTTAAATGACCATTAATTTACAGGCATTAAACACTAAATTCCTTCAATTTGGCCAATAAATTAATGACAATCAGATTTAAAAATCATGTTATATTGTGAATTCTTGTGTGAATGTCATTTGGCCACTTAGGCTTTTTAATTTTTTTAAAAATATTTTCATAAGAAATGGATAGATGTTTAGATCTAGTAATTTAATTTTGTAATTAGCTACAATTGGGTAACTAACTAATTATATGCTTTAATTTCAGGTCATCCAAGTAAGATTGTTTCATATTTGTTTCAGAATGCTTCAATCTATAATAACTGAAAATTTCTTTCAGTTCTCTTAATTTTTAAGAAAGTTATGGGCTTTTGACTGTCCTCGATCACAACTTGTGTTAAGTCAATGGAAAAACAAAAGGGGAACAAGATGTTAATTTCCGAGTATGAAAATGGCCATAACTTTTTTAATACTGAAGATAAGAAAGTGAATTAGGTGTCAAATTAAACTTCTTTTTATGCTTTATCTGATGGGATAAATTGCAGACTTGATTTTTAAAATGTCAAAATTTTGTAACATTGCTACTCCACTCTCAGTCCTCGACTCAACCACCCGCAGTCCTGGGGTTCACCAATGGATCGGGTTGCCTGCCCAGGGCCACCGGAGCTTCTACGGTCGACAATCCTCACTGCCTCCACGGCCGATCCAGTCTGAGACCATCAAAGCTGATGCCGTTGCCGACTCTCACTGCTTCCCTGAGCGATCCCAGGCTGGAGCCACTTAATCCACCACCAACCCTCAGCCGATACTTGGCTCTCTCCAGCACACCAGCCGTCCAGAGCTGTCAACTCAGCTGCGTTGCAGGCTCAGTTCCAGGTCAAGAGCCACCATGCTGCTGTTCTCAGCACCATGTGGTTTGACTCTCCTGCTGGATATCCTGTGTCCTACTGCTCCTCCCCTCCTCCAACGGGTAGCCTTGATAATGGTGCAAAGGGGTTCTGATGCCCTTCTTCCTCTTTCAACCACGTCACCCCTACCACCCCTCACCCATATACCACTCCTCACATCCTCCTCCTCCTCCTCCTCCTCCTCCTCTCTGAACCCCTATCATCACCCCATTGTACTTCACCCAAGCCTCCTGCCACACCTTTACCCCCCTCTGATCCTAGTCCTCACTCCTGTTGTTTTTTCACTATCCCCCCCTGACCTTTTCCAATACAGAATGGTCTGTCTTCAACAGAGGCTTTACCTTTGTACCCCTCAGTCCCCACATCAACAAGTTCAGCGATCGCCATGATGTAAAGCTTTTCTTCCATTGTCTCCGTCTCCATGCCATTTTTATGGGAAGCAGTCCTCACCGCCCAGTGATAACTCCTACTCCTGTATCCAAAATTCCTCCTCTTCTTGGAATCCCCGAGACGACCATCTACCTTCTCTGGAGCGTTTTATCTCGGAAGAAGGGTCCTGACTTGAAATGTTACCTATGTTTGTTTTCTCCAAAGATGCTGCCTAACTCACAGAGTTATGCCAGCACTTTATGTTTATTTTTGGTATAAACAAGCATCTGCAGTTCTTTGTTTCTACATTCTTCAGTTTGTTTCAGGAAAACAAACCCAACATACCCTAACTCTTCTTACAACTAAGGTTTAGTCATTAATCTGGCCATAATGCTCTGGTATTGTCTTCACTGAAAATTTTCAGGAGGACCCGAGAAACCTGCTCATCAGCATTAATTTCATAAAATAGTGATGTAATACACTCTAGTTATATTACAAAGTTAGTTGCTTGTATCAACACGTCAATCACTGTGCGTTGTTAGGAAACCCATTGGCTCTCAGGATTAGCATCAATATCCTTAAATGCTTTGAACCCATGATTTTCTGGCAACAGACTGGAAGGGTCTGTTTCCATGCTGTAAAGCTGTGTGACCCCATCTCTTTCACTGTCTTTATCTCACTCGTTCGTACTGGTAATGGTTGGAGCTGCAAATACAATCTGAAGGTAGAAACATAAGTAATTAGAGTGCGAAAGAAGGTGTATGATATACTTCCCTTCGATATGGTACAAGAGTCAGGAAGGGCGGGGAGGCTTTGGAGAGGATACAGAAGATGTTTACCTGGATTGGAGTATATTCGCATTAAGGATGGTTGGACAAATGTAGGTTATTTTCTCGGGATCGTGAGATGTTGAGGGGAGACCTGATAGATGTATATAAAATTTATGAAAGGCATAGATAGGGTCGACAGTCAGAACATTTTTTCTCAGGGTGGAAATGTCAAGTACAATAGGGTATAGCTTTAAGATGAAAGTTTAAAGGCGATGTGCAGAGCAAGACTATTACACAGTGAGTGATAGATGATAGGTGCTAGTGGTGGTGGAAGCAGATTGGACAGTTGCATTTAAGAATCTTTTAGATATGCATATGAATATGCAGGGAATGGAGGCAAATACATCTGATGCAAGCAGAAGAGATACGTTTAATTTGGTATCATATTCAGCACCTATATTTTTGATGCTATATAACACATGAAAGAGAATTGGAATCACCCAGAATAATGAGATGTCCATGAATTTCATTCTGAACCCTTCTTGCAACTTATGTGTAATTCATGAAAATCCCTGGACATAGGCAACAACATCTAAAGATGTTCGACGCACAGCCAGGTATCTCTTCTGACTTGCTCTTGCTTGACTTAAAGGGGATCTTTGTTTATTTGTTACATTTGTCCTTGTGTAGGAAGTATAAATTCAGTTGTGAGGTCACTCATGGATTAAATGCCAATTAAAAAAATTTCAAGATAAATACTGATGATCCTTTTCAGTGTTCAAGGTAATTAAGTCAGACATTGTGACATTTGCAAATAATAATCCTGTTAGTTTTTAACTGGACACTTATTCTGTATTTACAGTTGAAAAATACAGTTTAAAATATGTGTTTGTGGAATTCTAGTTGCTTTCCTTCAAAATTATAATTTAAAAATATTCTAATGTTTCTAGATCAATCTATTAAAACTGAATGTATTGGAATACAATACTGTGGCATTACAAACCTTATTTCCACACTTGCTTTCTGTTAAATTAAATGAGTGCTAATTCATTCATTTGTTTATTTAAAATTTATGGAGAGAGTGTGTACGAATGTTGATGTATTGTGAGAAAGGGCAATGCAATGTAAGTAGCTGAGTGCATCTTGATTTAATTAAGATGTCATAAATATATATTCTTGTTATTGTGATTGTGTTCTTTGAAAATGCACTTTCAATCAATAATGTTCCACAAAAAAGAAAATATATATCCGTAGCCATGGTGTGCATTATTTCATCCAGTGTACTATGGACAATAGTACAGTACATTTAATGTTTAAGGAATTTGAGATTATAAATCTAGAGACAAACCTTTCCAGACATATTTTGAGACATAGAAACATAGAAAATAGGTGCAGGAGTAGGCCATTCGGCCCTTTGAGCCTGCACCGCCATTCAATATGATCATGGCTGATCATTCAACTCGGTATCCTGTACCTGCCTTCTCTCCATACCCCCTGTCCCCTTTAGCCACAAGGGCCACATCTAACTCCCTCTTAAATATAGCCAATGAACTGGCCTCAACTACCTTCTGTGGCAGAGAATTCCAGAGATTCACCACTCTCTGTGTGAAAAATGTTTCCCTCATCTCAGTCCTAAAGGAATTCCCCCTTATCCTTAAACTGTGACCCCTTGTTCTGGACCTCCCCAACATCAGGAACAATCTTCCTGCATCTAGCCTGTCCAACCCCTTACGAAATTTTGTAAGTTTTTATAAGATCCCCCCTCAGTCTTCTAAATTCTAGCGAGTACAAGCCGAAACTATCCAGTCTTTCCTCATATGGAAGTCCTGACATCCCAGGAATCAGTCTGGTTATCCTTGAGAGTAATTAATTGGGACTGGAACAAGTGAATGTCTATGGTGGAGTGTTGAAAGGGTAGAGGGCGGGTGGGGCAGGTTGGGAGGTTGCAGTTTTGTCCCATGAAATAATTCAAATTTTATTAGAAATTTGGTAGCTTAGACATACTGAAGTAATGTATGTTTGTTGTGATAGTATCACTGCAAATGGAGCAGTAACCAAGGATGATAAGTTAGGAATGGAATAGTTTACATATAAAACAAAGTTTTAGTATGTGTAAATGAAAACTTTACAAGCTCTTAAGTGTACAACATCTTTTAATGATAGCACTGGGTATTACATACACCTTCAAGCACCGGCTACATTTTTCTACTGAGGGGAAGGCGTTATGATTGATGTTAACTGGGCGGGGTTAATGGGAGTGAGGTAACTATATTATTGGTTGCATATAAACCATCTACATCCTTCCCCTTAGAAATAAAAAAAAACAGATTGTTGTCACGACAACCGAATTAAACAGCAGAATTAAACGAAATCGCCGTAGCGAACAGGCGGCTTACTGATCCTGCCCGAGCGCGTACGGATGTCTCCCCCTCCCCCCGAAAGAGCAGAAGAAGCAGGAGGACGCAAGGCAGCCGGGGAACCAGGGAAGGGCATTGGGGTGGGAGAAACAGGAGAGGGAGAACCGCGATCGGCAACAGGGGACCCGCGCAGAGGGGAACCAGGCGCCCGCGACGGGGACCGAGGCATGCAGGGAACACCAGCCGGGGCGGCAGCCGGCTGCTGATAGGAGAGTGGAGGGGCATAGGGCCCAGGGGGCTGCGGCTGTGGCTCATTAACCGCAAGCAGGTGTTGTCGGCTTCTTCGGTAGATGGAACCCTCACAGTCGACCAGATACGAACGAGGTGAGTCGGCCACCCCAACCACGGTGGCCAGACGGTAGTGCCCACTGGCGTCTGCAAACGAACAACCTGTCCGGGCAACAGAGGATCGAGTGGTCTGCACGACCGATCGTGGGAACGCCGCTGGCTGTCATGTTTCTCTTGAATTCGCCTCTGCACGGAGGCGGGCTCCAGCACCCGAGGTTTTCAGCTGGCGCTGGGCAATCGGGACGGTGGATCTGGTAGTTCTGGACATCAGACGCTGAGCAGGTGACCCCATGGCCGGATCCCTGGAAACATTCCTGAGGTTCAGGAGATCCAAATACAAATCAAATTGGATAGTCGCGCCTGTTCCATCAGAAGCTTGGCGCTGCGGACGGCCCGTTCTGCTAGGCCGTTGCTCTGTGGGTACTCTGGGCTGCTGGTGAAATGCACGAAGTTCCACTTGTCGGCAAAGCTTTGAATTCTCGGCTTGTAAACTGCCTGCCGTTGTCAGTCTGCAGCCTGACCGGGGTCCCAAAAGTGGAGAAGTGTTTCCGCAGCTTGCGGATCACCATCTCCGACGTGAGGGATGTCAGCAAATCCACTTCGAACCAGTTTGGAGTACGAGTCGACTAGGACAAGGTAGTGGTTACCACGCCACTCGAATATGTCGGCAGCCAGCGAGGACCAGGCCAAAGCAGGGGCGGGCTGTTGCAGCAGGGGCTGTACCGCTGCTGGTGCGGCGCAAGACTGTTGCACGTGGAGCAGGCAGAAACTCTGTCTCGGATATATTTGGCCATTCCAGGCCAATAGAATTGGCACTGAGCGTGGGCAAGCGTTGCATCGACCCCAGGGTGTCCGCTGTGGGCTGCACAAAAGTAAAAGTCAAACAGGGAGGACGGGACCCACAACTTTATGTCCCTTGACGATAACGCCATCCTGGAGCACCAGTTCGTCGCGGACCAGGAAGAAAGGCTGTGCTTCAGATGGCCAAAGAGATCAAAGCACAAAAAACACAAATCAAAAAAAAGAAATAAAAACCGATAAACAGGAGGCGTGGGTTCGCATCCCACTTCTGACACCATGTAAATGAAAAACTTTACAAGCTCTTAAGTGTACAACATCTTTTAATGATAGCACTGGGTATTACATACACCCTTCAAGCACCGGCTACATTTTTCTACTGAGGGGAAGGCGTTATGATTGATGTTAACTGGGCGGGGTTAATGGGAGTGAGGTAACTAATATTATTGGTTGCATATAAACCATCTACAGTATGTAACTCCATGAGGATTAACTCTCCCAATAATTATGAGTAATCCATGTTAAATTATGAGATTGGGTTAATTCAATTTCATTAAATTGAAATGCTATCTCTGCCAACATAAACAAAGCTTGGACTGAGACTTATGGTAGCCGGGAAATTTTATCAAATGAGCAATTGGCAGAATCAGCAGTTGTTAGGACCAAGGATAGAAGTGCATGAAAATGTGATTGTCATGTTAAAAGGCCCATCGCTGGATGTGGTTTATTTGTCTGTTTTTGAAAGTTTTTGATAAGGTCTCACTCAGCAGGTTAGGCAGTTAGGTTAGAGTACATGGAATTTAGAGGGGAAACACTGATGTGGATTGAGAGTTTGTTATTGGATAGAAAGCAGAGTAGGAATAAGTGAGGGAACCAGTATGAAGAAGGATCCTGGCCTGAAATATTGCCTATCTATGTTATTTTGGGATGCTGCTTGGCCTGCTGAGTTGCTCCAGCACTTTGACTTTTTTTGTAAACCAGCACGTACAGTTTGTTGTGTCCAGTGGAAATAAGTGGATCACTCTCAGATTATCAGGCTGTGATGAGTCAGGTACCAGAGGGATTGGTGCTTGGGCCCCAGCTATTCACAGTCCTTATCAACAATTTGGCTGATTACATTTGGGATTGATTAAACATCATATTTCCAAATTTGATTATATCAAACAAGATGGTGTTTTAATATAGAGATGGAGGTGAGGTGAATACGGACAAGTTAAGTGCGTGGATGAAAATGTGGCAAATGGAATATAACAAGTTATGTTTTTGTTTCTATTGTCTAAGATAGATGCACTTACCGAAGAGGGAATGCAGTGAATATTTGCATACAACCTCCATGGATGGAAAGGTTGCTAAATGAGGAGAGAGTGGACCAGGTCTGCATTCTGTTGAGTTCAGGGAATGAGAGGACAGCTCATTGAAACTTATAACATTCTTAAAGGTGTTGATATGCTGGATGAAGAGAGCATGTTTCCTCAGCTGAGAAATTTAGGACCAGATGTCTCAGAATAAAGGATAGACTGCGATGAGGTGAAATTTCTTCATGCAGAAAGTACTAAGTCTTTTGAATAGAATGGTGGCACTGCGATAAAGTTGCTGCCTTACTGCGCCAGAGACCCGGGTTCGATCCTGACTATATGCGCTGTCTGTATGGAGTTAATATGTTCTCCACGTGATCACATGGGTTTTCCTCAGGAGCTCCGGTTTCCTCCCACCCACCTAAAGACGTATAGGTTTGTAGGTTAATGGCTTCTGTAAAAATTATACATTTTCCATAGTGTGTAGGATAGTGCTCGTGTACGGGGATCGCTGGGGCAAATAGACTTGGTGAGCCGAAGGATCTGTTTTCACGCTGTATCTCTGAACTAAACTAAATTTGTTAATACATTGTTGGGCTGCATATGCTCAGACATTTAGTTCATTCGAAACAAAGATTGATATAGTGGATAACAAGGAAGGTTGTCAAAGGTTGCTGTAAGATATAGATCTGGCAGGAGGTTGGATAGAGCATGAGACAATGGAAATTAATCCTGACAACTGTGAGGTGATGCATTTTGGAAAGTCAGACAGAGGAAGGACATGTACAGTAAATTATATGATGCTAAGTTGCGTGATAAACCGAGGGACCTTGGAATTGGAGTTTGTCCATAGTTCCCTGAAAATGGCCTCACAGGTAGATAGAATGGTGAAGAAGGCATGTGGTATGCTTGCCGTCATGATCCAAGCAAAGTAATGTTAAAGTTGGAATAATATGTTGCAATGTTACAAAATACTGGTTTGGCCATATTTGGGATATTGTATGCAGTTCTGGTCATCCCACCCAGGAATGAGATGATTGCTCTGGAAAGAGTGCAGAGGAGATTCACCAACGTGTTGCCTGGAGTGCAGGACTTTAGTTATGGGAAAGATTGGATAGCCTGGACATTTTCCATGGAATGAAGGTGGCTGAGGGGGTGATCTGATAAGTAGAAACGATTATAAGAGGCACAGATAAGGTAGATAGTCAAAATCTTTTTTCTGTGGTAGGATTATCAAAAGTAAGAGGGCACAGGTGAGAGGAAGGCGTCAAAGTGGTTCTGTCAGGAAGGTTTTAATGCACAGGGAATTAGGTTTAAGTTGAGGTGACAGAGTCTGGTACAATGACCATGTTTTGAGGTATTTTGACAGACACTTAAAATAAGCAAACATAGAAGGATACAGACTTAATGCAGGCAAATGAGATTAGTATGGATGCGCAAGAATGGCACCATGGAGGGTGGGCTGAAAGTCCTGTTTCTGTGTGGTGCCACTCTATGACAGCTTCCTGCTTATTAAAAGAGATGGGATAGTGCAGGAAAATTTGGTTGAGATTGGCTATGATCTTTAGGAAAAGCAGAGCAGGTTTGAAGGATGAATGTCCAATTGCTCTTTTTTTAAATTTATATTGTTATAGTTTGGAATAGCAGCTAAGTGATTGTTCAGTAAAAGCCTGATCGCCTAAATAACTGTGGTGATTTAAGCTCTGGAGTTCACTGGAGAATTATCGTTTTTGTCCACAGAAAATTATTTGTCCACAGAAGGTTTATTTTGGAGCTGTTGGCAACTACATTGAACCTTGTGTTTATTGACCTGCCTTATGATAGTGTAGTCAACTACATTGTGGTTTGGAAAAATAAATGTGAAATATGTCTGGTGACTTGTGGCAAAACACAATGATGTACAGTGATTTTATAAAATACTAATCAGAATTTCTGGTTAAGGATGCCGCTGAGCACACAAGTACTATAATGGTGGATAGTGAAGTCAAAGCATTTGCTTTTTGATCTTACTTAATTATTTTGTCTTCATTTGATTTTGAATGTTGTGAATGTCGCCCACGTGGCAGGGGGCAGACGCTGGGTCGACAATGACTACATCGACATACTCGTGGTAGGGTGAACTCACGTGAAAAGGTTTATTTATAGTGAAGAGTTAAGGGGACAATAGTGACAAGAAAATAATGGCAATTTGATTAGTATGGGTGTCAGGGGTTATGAGGAGTAGGTAGGAGAATAGGGTTAGGAGGGAGAGATGGATAAGCCATGATTGAAGTAGACTTGATGGGCCAAATGACCTAATTCTGCTTCTCCCCCTTATTTGGGATGATCTGCTAGACTTGTTCTATTCACTTACTGGTGACCCCAAATCTTTTCACCTCTTGTAAGTCAACAGGTCAGAAGTTTGACATTTGTAATAGATTTCATGCAAGTGTACTACACCACAGACATGCTATATGTTATAGATATGAGTTATTCACAATGAATCAAAGGCAGCTGAAGTTTTTACTTTCTTTCCACTAAAGGTGAAATCAAAAGCATTTATATTTTATCTATACATGGTGCCAGCGTTTTCAGGCAGGCACTGTCCATGGTGCTGGTCTTCCGCTCCACTTGACATGTCTGCCCTTAATGGGATCAGAGCAACATTTAGGGAGGAGGCATTGTTACACCTATTTAATCACATAGTCCAGATTCCCCACAATTGAGTCCACTTCTTACTGCCTTGGGAAAGCAGCCGACATAATCAAAGATCTTTCCTGATCCCAGTCATTCCTCCTGCTCCTTGTTCCCGTCAGGCAGAAGCTTGAAAGCGTGCATCATCAGACTTAGAAACAGCTGTTCCCCTCTGTTAATAGGCTTCTGAACGGTCCTTCCATAAGCTGGGGAGCAGTCTGATTCTCCTCTTCTTCTTTGCGAACAGTGGTCTTTGTTTCTGGAACAGGTGTGAAAACTATATTCTGCACTCTGTATATTTCTGTTCACTCTACCTATGATACTTGAGTTTGGCTTGATTGCATTCATGTTCAGTATCTGATTTGATTGGAAGGTGTGTAAAACAATGCTTTTCACCGAACCTCTGTAGATGTGACAATTATGACCCGTACACCAAATCTGTGTGCTTGGTGATCTTTAAAAGTGACCTCAAATCATGATCTTGAATGTGGAAATGACAAGATTGTAGCAATTTTATCATTGCAATCACAACTACCTTAATTTTGTGAGTGCTTTCAACTTGCGGACGTCAATAATCCATTTCATCTTTTCTTTTATTTATATATTTTAATTCAGCTATTTGAGTTTTCTTTTATTTAGAATTAATATTTAAAATAACTGAAAGGTTGGAATATCTTTTGCAATTGCATTACACTTGAGGCCAACTAGAAATTAATTTTGTATATGATGTCCCAAGCTAGGGATGGTGTGTTGAATTAAATTCCTATTAAACTGGGCAAAACTGAATTCCATTCTAATTTAACAAAAAGCTTACCAATTTTGTAAATTACTTTATCCTATCAATATGCAATTTCTAACTAAATTATAATGGAAAACTATGACATGGAAATTGCAGCATTTTGTTTCATTGGAATTAATAAATCAGCATGTATATTATGTGCAATTTCAAATGCTAACATTTCTGTTTTCTTTTGTCTAGTTAAACAAGGAAAACTGCATGGAACATCAGGTAAGATGTTTATTTTGTCAAATGTCACTTTCTATTTAAATGCAACACATTACCAGTTTTTTCAAATATTGATTTTTAATCAAGATTAGTTTAAAGAACTACTACTGACATGTGGCGAGCCTGGGCTTAGGGAAAAGAGACTAAAATATGGAAACCAAATATTAGATGACTGAAAGTTTAATGAATTTGTCTAGAAAACATGTGCAAAACACTTTCCATCTTTGGCTTGAATTTACTAATATTGGCCATGCCGCAGGAGGTATACAAGCTGATTTCTTGATTTTTTTTTTGTTTAGCCAAGACCTGTTTGAAGCCATAACACACAGTATATAATATGTTTTTCTTCTTTGCTTTATTTTGTTGCTTGCCTGTGTTAATTTGGTGATTGAGAAATATCTAATGTAACTACCAGCATCCTATTTTCAGGATTAGGTTTTGCTGTATTGATAATGCTCAAGATCTATAGCAATAATTTTTTGAAAAAATAGATCTTTTGTTTTAGAACTGGCAGATCCACTCAGAGCAACAAACAACATGCTGGAGGAACTGAATGGTTGTCTCTAGATCGACATCGATGTGCTGACCTTTAAAGACCAAGTGAAAGTCAAGAACTCTCTCTCTGTAGACTTGTGAAAATGATAAAGTCTCTTGAGTTTGCACCACTCCCTAATGCAAAAGTGAACATTAAACCATGAGGTGTGACAAAGATAGGTCATCGCGTGTAGTCAGGAAGTCAGCAAGTTGATTGTGACTCTTATCTCCATGGTTAAAGTAGTCCAGATCTACAAGTCAGGGTGCATTGCAGACACAAGACGGCAAATGAAAATAAATAATGCAGTTTGAATGTTGGCCCTTAAACAGCACAATTTCAGAGGAAAACAGAAGTTAGTAAACAAATTGTGTATTTGTGGGTGAGTTAGAACAAATATTTTTCACGACATTGGCAATCACATTGCAGGCGAATTATGCATGTTGCAATAATAAATATATAATTTAAGTGTAGGGATGACATGCCGGTAGGCCTGACTTGCCAGCTGTGGACCAAGAACTTGCTCACCAAGGACGGAGGACCTGCCTGAAAGCCCCGGCTCACCCATCACGGACTTCATAGTCTTGGGAATGATCATGGAGTTCATCTGTTTAAGAAGGAACTGCAGAGTAACTTGGTATCTCTAAAATCGAAGCTAGACAAAAATGCTGGAGAAACTCAGCGGGCGAGGCAAAATCTATGGAGCGAAGGAAATGGGCGACATTTCAGGTCGAGACCCTTCTTCAGATGTGTGTGGGGGGGAGAGACTGATAGACTGATGTGGGGGGGGGGGGGACTGATGGGGTGGGGGGGGGGCGGACAACATCACATCAGGCCCCCACATTAGTCTGAAGAAGGGTCCCGATCCAAAACAACGCCTATTTCCTTCGCTCCATAGAGTCTGCCTCACCCGCTGAGTTTCTCCAGCATTTTTGTCTACCTTCGATTTTAGAGATACCAAGTTACTCTCATCTGCCTGCACATGACCCATATCCCTCCATTCCCTGCAAATCTGTGTGTCTGACACTGCAGAAAAATCAATGCAAGTTTGTCCAACCTCTCCTAGCTAATAGTCGATAATCCAGGCAGAATTCTGGTAAACCTCTCCAAAGTCTGTACATCCTTTAATATGGTGACCTGAACTACACACAATACACCAAACGTGAACTATCAATGTTTTGTAAAGCTGCATCAAGACCTCTTGACTCTTATGCTCTGTGGCCCGACCAGTGAAGACAAGCATACCATATGCCTTCTTTATCATTCTATATGTGTTACCACTTTCCATGAGCTATGAACATGGACCCCAAGGTTCCTCTGTCTACTGTTCTTACCATTGATGATATACTTTGTCTTTGCATTCATACTTCCAAAATGCAGCATTCCCACTTGCTTGGATTAAACTCCATCTGTCATTTATCTGTCCTTATCTGTAACTGATCTATATCCTTTGACAGCCTTCCTCACTGTCCACAGCTCCATCAATTTTGGTATTGTCTACAAACTCACTAACCAATTAATTTACGTCCATGTCGTGTATTATATATATATATATATATATATCAAACAACAGAGGTTCTAGCTCAGATCCCTATGGAATACCACTGATCACAGAACTCCAGCCAGAAGAAAACACTTTGACCACTAAAATCTGTCTTCTATGGGTAAGCTAGTTCTGAATCCAAACTATCAAGTCATTGTACATTCTGTGCATCCCAATCTTCAGGATTAGTCTACCATGAAGGACTTTATCAAATTCTCTAGAATCTCGATAGATAACATCCACTGCCTTGCCCACATCAGGAAGTTTGATATTTTGTAAACGTCATGCAATATCATACTTGAGAATATTTTTTGCAATAAGCTGCAGCTAACTTTTTATATTTTGCAGATAAATTGAATACATATGTAACTCTAAAAGTTCAAAATGTAAGAAGTACTACAGTGACTAGACGAGGAAACGAGCCCAGTTGGGAACAAGATTATATGTTGTAAGTTTAAAATGTTTGTGGTTGTTTATATCAGAATGCAGCATAGACCATTCATATAGTAATTGACCAGTGAGAATACAACAGATGAGCCTGTGATGATTTAACGTGCTGCACATTGCACTATGTCTTCAAGAGGTTGCTCTCTTGTAGCATTTTATTTCATCTTATAAAGTTGAGAATTGGTCTGTCAGACGTTGGTGAACAGACCAATTTGTAACTGGCTCCTTGGCTTTTTGCCAGCCAACATTGCTATATCACAGTGGCTATGCTGGATCTGAACATAGTTAAAAAGGTAAGTGCGGCAAAACTTGTTTCAAGTTTTCAATTAAATCCACAGTGGTTTAACATGTAACTTTTAAAACCTAAATTATTTAAATGGATTCCAGCTTTTTTTTTCTCCTATTATCTTTTGATGAATGATTAGTTTCTGGGGGCAGTTCTGGGAGTGAGATGATTGTATAAATGAGGCCTCAAGGTTGTTGGTTGCCAAGAGTGTGTAGCCAGGAGATGGGGTGAGAGTTAACAGGTGGTGCCAAGATGGATCTAGTGTGATTTGATATGTGGAGTTCAATTAAGTGTAAAGATCATCCCAAAATATATGAAGACCTTCAGTAAAGATATATGATATGTCTCCACATTTTTGAACCCCACTTGGCATTAATGTATAATGGAATTATATTGGGAGAGGTTCCTGAGTTCGATGTACATTAATTTGTACACAAATATTAAAAATAGTAGTTGCATGGTAGGCTGGAAAGTTAGATCACATGGAATGTAGCGAGAGCTAGCCGACTGGATAGAGAATTGGCTTCATGAAAAGAAGCAGAGAGTAATGATGGAAGGTTGCTTTTTGGACTGGAGGCCTGTGATTACTGGTGTACCTCAGAGATTTGTGCTGGGCCCTTGCTGTTTGAGGTTTATATCAATGATTTGTGTGAGAATATAGAAGGCATGATTGGTACATTTGCTGATGACACTAAAGTGGGTGGCATTGTAGATAGCGAAAATGGTTGTCAAAAATAAGAGCAGGATCTTGATCAGTTGGGCAAGTGCATTGAGGAATGGTTAATGGAGTTTAATGCAGATAGGTACAAGGTTTGCATTTTGGGAAGTTGAACCAGGGCAGGACCTTCATAGTGAATGGGAATGTTGTAGAGCAGAGGGATCCAGGTGTGCTGGTACAGTTCTTGAAAGAGGCGTCACAGGTAGATAGATTATTTTTTATAAAAGGAAGATGTTGAAGTGTGAATTTATATCCAGCATAAAAGGATGTGCGCTGTGATCTGTGTCGAAGCACTAGTGATAAATATGATTGGTGAATTTAAACAAGGGTCTGAAAATGCACTCTGTAGATCAGAGATGTCTTGACACCTTGCTTTCATGGGATAAGTTGCCTTTGAGTTAAAAACCCAGCAAAGAGAAAACTTCAGAAAAATTCTGGAAAAGGAAAGATCAGCTCTATTTCAGGAAATCCTGTCAACTTAACATCTGACCTTCTAAAAGAAGAATACCTGTCCTTGAAATGCAACTAGAGTATCATTAATTTGTTCAACCAGCTAATGATAGGTGACAGCAGATATCAGCCTTTTGGGAGATTTTGTTAAGACTTTGTCATGTGTGAAATATTTTTACTAATAATGCAGAGGGGAATTGGAAAGATGGTTTGATTAGGGATAGTCAGCAAAGATTTGGACATGGAAGATTGACTCATTAATTCGCTAATGGAGTTTAAAGTAGATAAGTCGGAGGTGTTGCATTTTGGGATGTTAAAGACCTTCACAGTGAATGGCAGGATCCTGGGGAATGCTGCAGATGGATCTAGGAGTGCAGATACATTGTTCCCTGAATATGGCACCATACGTAGATAGAGTGGTTAAGAAGGCTCTCTGTATATTAGCCTTCGTCAGTCTGGGTATTCAGTATAAAAGTTGGGATGTTATGTTACAGCTATACAGGACATTGGTGAGCCTGCATTTGGAGTATTGTGTTCCATTTTAGTCACACTGCTTTAGGAAGGATGTTGTTAAGCATATTGTTAAGAGTGCAGAGAAGATTTACAAAGATGTTGTAGTTGGGCCAGCCAGGAGTTTATTTCTTGGAGTGCAGGGTAATAGATAAGGTAAATACACAAAATCTATTACCTGGGGTAGGGGAATCAAGAACCAGGGGACATACAGTGCCCTCCATAATGTTTGGGGACAAAGACCCATCATTTATTTATTTGCCTCTGTACTCCACAATTTGAGATGTAATAGAAAAAATCACATGTGGTTGAAGTGCACATTATACACAGTCCCCACATTTCAGTGCACCATAATGTTTGGGACACAGCAATGTCATGTAAATGAAAGTAGTTATATTTAGTATTTATTGCATATCCATTGCATGCAATGACTGCATGAAGTCTGCGATTCATGGACATCACCAGTTGCTGGGTGTCTTCTCTGGTGATGCTTTGCCATGCCTGTATTGCAGCCATCTTTAGCTTATGCTTGTTTTGGGGGCTTGTCCCCTTCAGTTTTCTCTTCAGCATATAAAAGGCATGCTCAATTGTGTTCAGATCGGGTGACTGACTTGGCCACTCAAGAATTTACCTTTTTGGCTTTGAAAACTTCCTTTGTTGCTTTAGCAGTATGTTTGGGATCATTGTCTTGCCGTTGAGTGAACCACCGGTCTTTGTCCCAAACATTATGGAGGGCACTGTAGATTTAAGCTGAGAGGGAAAAGATTTAATAGCAACCTGAGTGGTAGCTTTTTCACCCAGAGGGGGGTAGGTATATGGAACAAATTGCCAGAGGGGATACTTGACATAGTTATTATCACAACATTTAAACGGCACTTGGATAGGTACATGGATAGGAAAGGTTTAGAGCGATCTGATCCTAATGCAGGCAGGAGGGGCGAGTGTAGATAGGGCATATTGGTTGGCATGGCTGTTGAGCCCAAGGGCCTGTTTCCTTGCTGTATAACTCTAGGACTCTTGTGAAGCTTGAAGAATAAGTGCCTGAAATTGATTTGGTGATATTATAAATGTGTTCCATTAGAATTTTACCTGATAATGTTTACCAACAGAATAGCTGAAGCTTAGTTTTAAAAATTCATTAGGGATACATTTTCCATTGAATTTTTGTTAATCTAAGTTTCATTGTGTCTTTGGTTTGCAGAAAACATATTCATGCTGTAAAAGTTTGGTCCAGCTATCTTCATTGGGTTTTAGCTGAGAGAACTATAAATGAACTTTGATTCGTTAGGATCCATGGATATTCCATATTTCATTGGCATTGTTCACCTTCTCTGAGCCTGGGAGACAATAAAGTCATAAACGATAAGAACCACCACCCATTAAAGAGATTTTGTGGTGGTGCAATAGGAGATAATAGGAATCTTTTTATGCGGATCATTTTATGCAAAGGTAGTTTGTGTTTGTGTAGTTGGTGCACTGTTCATTGGGTTACAGGATCTCGTGTTACAACCTGTGGAATGCAGAGTAGGCTATTGCCAGAATTTTGGGTTTGTGGATTTTAAGCTCTAACAAGGTTTCAGTTGACTTGTTTTTTAAGATGTTTTATAATTAATGTCATCCCTGGGAGCCTCCAGAAAACTGGGAAATGTCTCCTGGAATCATATCGGAGATGATTTGCAATAATCTAGTTTGTACCTAAAAATGTATTTTCCACCTTTTTCAATGCTGAGACTGGCAGAATGAATGAGAACAATTCTGAAAACAGAATACTGACTCCAGTTGTATCTTTGAGATAAGGAGTTTGATGTGATAATTTGAGTTCACAGAGCTGTCTTATCTGAATAGCATGTAACATCCAGAAAAAACTTCAGATACATTCTCGCATTATATACCTAATTAATTTGAAGAAAGTAAAAGAGTAAATCAATAACAATTGAATTTGTAAAATATTTTGCAAAGTATTGAAATGCACAAAAAAGATAACACAAAAAAGTTAACAAAGGGGAAAAGCCTTTTAAAAGAGTGATTTCTTAAATATGGCTACTTCTGGTAATCCAGTTTTAATTTATAATTTACTGAACCAGAATGTTTAACTATGAACTAGTCCTGACTATTAGGCACTTTCAGCATCCTGTTGAATTTGCAACAGCAGAACATAAACTAAATAACATTTCTTCTTACTAAGCTGTGGAAAATCATTATATGGTCATGGTTTATCTGGTTATATGCTACCTGCCAAGAAACTATTCAGTCTGAAGTAATGTCTCGTCCTGAAACATCACCCATTCCTTCGTTCCAGAGATGTTGCCTGTCCTGCTGAGTTACTCCGGCAATTTGTGTCTACCTTCGATTTAAAACAGCATCTGCAGTTCTTTCCTACACAAGAAACTATTGAGGATCTTTTGCAAGTTTCAGCTCTGCAGTTGCAGTCCTCGAGAACAGAGTAGATATATAAAATTATATCGCCAGCTCTTTGGTACAACTCATTCATGCTGTCCAAGGTATCTACCTCAGCTAGTCCTATTTGCCAGGGTTTGGCCCATATCTCGCAAAAGCTTTCTAAATGTTACAATTGTATCTGTCTCTGTCACCTCCTCTGACAGCTTATTCCATACCCCCATCACAGATTAAATGGACATAATATATTTTAGGCCCCCTTTAAATCTATCCACTCTCACTTTAAATTCATGTTTCCTCTACCTTGGGAAAATACTTTGATCATCAATCTTCTCCATTGCCAGATTATTTTATGTACATCTATTAGGTCATCTGTCAATTTCATTTATTTGAAGACAAACAGACCCAGACTATCTAATCCCTTCTTTTAACCCAAACTCTCTGATCCCAGCGACATCCTTGTGAAATTTCTCTGCATCCTCTCTAGGGCAACTTCATTCTCTTAATGAACTAAACTCGGTACTCCAAGTGCAGCCTCACCAATATCTTGTACTGCTATAACATGAACATTCCCACTGTTGCACTCAATGCCCTGACCATTCAAGGTGGTGTGCCACACACCTTCTTCAACACTGAACTACTCACAGCATAGTTGTGGTACTGAGGCATGATAAGATCTCAGGGTGCTGTGTGGTGACAAAAGGTTAGCCCAGAAGTCATGAGATTAAGTATAGGTGACAAATCAGATAAATACAAACTACCTCATTCTCTTGAGCATGAGATACCATAAATAATTGGTTGAGATCTATGCTAAGGAAACTACTTTATCAGTTTGGCATTCGATCTGGGTCCTTCAATCCAATACATTAATACAGAAAGGATGAATGCATATTTCAGTTCATCGCAGTCCCCATCTATTTTTAGTCTTAAAGAAAATTACCTGGAGTCATGCCTCCACACTGAATGTTAGTTGAATGTGAAATTGTATATCTTGATGAAATTGTCTTTTTTGGGGGATAATATATAGTGCTGGCAATGTAACCTGAATTATCAGTGCCTCGACAACTGATGCAGGACTTCAGAAAATAACTCTTTAAAATGAAAGCCACACCCAAAAGCAACCAGACTACAGCAGCTAATCTAAAACCACCTTGACCCTGCGTGCTTATAAAATGTTAATACCTGACCGTTCTAAAGGTGGTATTCTTGTTTGACGATACAAAGTGGTGAGTCAAAGTGCGTGACATGACCTGCTTGTCTGGTACCTGATACCAACCTGAGCTGAACTAAACACACAATGTGGGATCTTTTTGGGATGGGGAAGTGACTCCTCCTATTCAGAAAAATCAAAGGACTGTTTTTTTCTATTTCCAATTGTGAAATTGACTGATTGTAGTTAGAATGTATGGAACATTGCTGTAAAAATAAGCTTTTTGACTATAATTTATTTAAATTTTCTGAGAAAAGATATGAGCAAGTCCTCTGTAAATCTTTGTTGTCAAATCGGGGAAATGGCAGATTATTTTTGTCTGTGTATTTTGCAACAATTATAAACATCAAAGGTGTTGGCGTTGTAGTGGAGAAGGAAGCAGATATAGAAGGCAATGTACTAGTGGATCAATTTGTGACGTTGACTTCAGTGGAACCAAATATTCAAGAGGCGAGCCAATTTGACAGCTAATATCTTTGCATGTAGTTGGTTGGTAGATGACTGAAAAACTGAACCAAAGACAAATTTCTTCCCTGAGGTATTCAAAAGGAATGTGATCACTTAGTACTTGATAATTACAAATGTGATTTGCTGATGTGCTCAATATATGTAAAAAACAATATTTCTCTTACAGTGAAATTAATGATTTAGGAAAGGGTCTTGTTGTTGAAGTGTGGAACAAAGGCTTGCTATGGGATGATCTTCTGGGCACTGTGTGGATTCCTCTTAGAACAGTTGAACATGCAACTGAGGTAAGTGACTAAAATCTAAATGAGGAATGTATTATTTGAATTTTGAAACAAGTCATTACTACTTTAACCATTGTCAGAAGTGTTCGGCAAAGCTGCTGTGTTGCATCTGATTTGTAAAGGAATTTGGTAATTTATTCCGAAATTTACAAAGGTGAATCAGAGTCAGATTTGTTTATTGTCATAGATATTAGGTGGCAATTAAATTTCTACTTTGCATGAAGCTCATCGAATAAACAGTCAATGCAATAAGTACACTATGAATACAATGACAAATCTAAAAACAGTAGAATGAATGGGGATGCCAGCGGTAGCGTTGCTGCCTTAAGTTAGAGACCCGGATTGATGGAATGCAAACACAGCAAGTTCAATAATGGAATAACTGAATGGGGTAGAGTTAACTGGGAAGTGCTTATTCCCTGTTTCCTTAGTTCAGCAACCGGCTTTTCCATCTTGCTGACATCAAGAGCTAGGTTGTTATTCTGGCACCATGACTCAATATGGTTAACCACTTTGCTGCACTCTGTTTCATTGTTGTTGTTAATCCGGCCGACAACAGTGGTATCATTGACAAACATAAAGATTGAGTTGGTGCTGTGCTTGGTGATACAGTCATTGGTGTACAGGGAGAAGAGCAAGGGATTAAGCACACAACCCTGAGGAGTACCTGTAGTGATGATAAAGCTGGAGAAAACTTTATGACCAATTCTAAATGCTTGAGGTACACCAGTCAAAAAGCACAGAAGCCAGTTGCATGTGAAAACCCCAAAATCAAGGTCCAGAAGTTTAGTCATAAGTATATTTTGTATTATTGTGTAGCAGGCTGAGCTGTAGCCAGTGAAAAACAACCTGACATAGGTGATTTTATTTTGTCAAGGTGATCTGCTGATCAATGTAATGCATGGGAGATGGTATCCTCAGTAAATCTATTTTTTCTTGTATGCAAATTGCAAGAGGTCTAGATTGTCTGGAAGGACGGTGGTGATGTGGGCCATAACCAATCTTTCAAAGCATTTTATTTGGTTGATTTAGAGCTATTGAGTGGTCGGCATTGTAAAAGGTCATTTCATTTTTCTCGGGGACTGGAATGATGGAGGAGGCTTCCTGCTTGGACTGATGAAAATGTATGACATGGCAATACTTTTCCTATATATTTGTAAAGATGCATTTATAACTTCTAGACTGACATAAAATTTATATTTGTGGATTTGTACTATTGGGATAATGTGTATAGATGGTATTTTGTGTACTTACAGCATTGCACCATATGTCTGGTTTCTTGTGCTCTTGATGAAATATCTTGTTTTATTAAAACACTTGTCAATAATCCATTGATTTGTCTAGTTGATGTGTATACATTTTTATTAGGAAGGAGCTGGAATTTGGTGGAAATTAAATTCTGAAGTTCTGACAAATGGGAATGAAATTTGTGGTGCTAAAAATCCCACGATTCATGAAATTTTATTGGATACCTACTATGAACTACCTGCTGGTAAGTGTTTGTGTTTCATTCGTTATGAAATCACTTTTATGCTGAGTGCTTACACAAAATGCACAAGAGGGCAACAAGGGGCAAGGTTTGCTGGGTGGGAGAATTCAATACCATTGCAGTGAGTGACAGTAGATGCAAATGTTTCAAGTGCTTTAACGCATAGTGACAATGTTCTAATCCACAATATTGCCAAATTGGGCTTGCAGCAAGTGTTGAGGAGGCTAATATGGGTAAAGTTTACTAAATGTCATCCTCACTAGTCAAAGATTAATTAAAGCATTGGGCACAATGTTAACTGCACACTCCTTGTCCCAAGATCTATCAAAATGTCCCCTGTTCTATGAACAATGCAACTGTATTAAATGGGATAAATGTGGAACCCAAACAAGCTAATGATACCTTTCTCCAGTCTACAGCTTTTTCTTACAGTTACCTTCATTGTTTTGTTTTGTATCATTATTCAAAGCATCTTGATTACCTGTGATTATCTGGTGTGCTACATTGCTGAGAACTGGATTCTATCCTCAGTATCTTTCCGTTTGCTCTACTGATTACATTTGAGTTTGACAAGATTGTATTTATGTATAATATCTGATCTGAACAAATAGCGTGCAAAACAAAACTTAACTGTACTTTGATACACATGACAATAATAAACCCATACCTAAGTCAAATCTCATGGTAAGGCTGATGTTCCACAGTAACAGAGATACATTCAACTACTAATTGTGCAGTAGTGCATTTTCAACATTTTAATAGTATGCATCATGAATTTATTTTATTGGGTGTGACTTTATCTAACCTAGGTAGTTGTTGATACTATTTGTTACAGATTAATTGTATTTTTAAATGGTTATAGAAATCAAGTTCCACGCAATGACTAACTTCCTCCATGTTGGAGTGAAAATCAATCTGTTCAAGAAACTAATTCCAGGTGAAGCAGTTTAATCTAAACTACTTGTTCGATTTCCATTTTCTTGGGGGCAACATTACCCATAAATCAACTGAAAAACACGTATTTAAACATCGGTTTAATAATAATCAAACTGAAATCTTTATGAAGTTGTGAGTTTATGAAGTTGTGAGTGATAAGGAAGCTCCAGTATTCCTTGAAGGAATTGGTATTGGTTTATTATTGTCGCATATACCAAGGTACAGTGAAAATACTCTGTGTGCTATCCTGTCAAAGCATGCTGTACATGAACACAATTATGCCATATACAAGTGCAACTGAGAAAATACCAGGGTGCAGAATATAGTGTTACAACAATATATATTTCAAAGTTTATGTTGATCCAATGAGGAGATGTATGTTGAAGTGTTTCATTAAAATACTTTAACTTAATTATCCAAAATCAGAGTTGGTAAACAGAATGCTGTAACTATGAACTTTTTGATGAAGGAGGATCAAATACCAGAGGAGGTTAAATATCCAGAACTGGTGTTTATTATTTTATTAATACCGAAGAGACATTTCATTAATTGTAGTTCTAGACACTACACAGTAATGTAATACATTTTGAGTTAACCTGATGAGTTTAAGGGATCATGTGAAATGGGGATTCTGGTGGGTTTAAAGAAAGTGGGGTAAATGGGGCACCAGTTAATTTAAACAGAATATAAAGAATGGTGCACCCTGAGCCATTTGCAGAACTGTTGGGATTTCAGAATGGTGGGACAGTGGATTATCAGAATTTCACTGTATAATTTAAGATGACTAAATTCAATGAACTGTGGATACAATGAAAAGTAATAGGCTGTCCAAATGACCACTACTTGAAATCCTTTAAAGAATAAGTCCGACGGTAGGATTTTGGTGTTGCTATTTGCCATCAATTAAAATATTTCAGATTTACCTCAATGGCTTTTAAATACTAATTTAGCAGTTTGTGATTTTCCCATAAATAAATGACATATTTTATTTTACAGAAATACCAGAAGATGAGGCACAGTACTTAATAGAACATCTTCACAGTATAAATGTTCAACTTGAACAGGTATATATCATCTACTACACATGGAAATTCCATTATTTAGAATGCAGAATTTGAATTTATATATTTCCTAACATCCATGTTTGCAGCTGTTGTTATGTTATATTTACTTATATTAGTGCTGGGGATTTTGTAAAATTGAAAATCTGCATTACATTAAAGCCTCAGCCAAATGTATTTGTAAATGACTGTCCACGTGAAGTACTTGAAGTTGCATTTTTGAAAAAAATGATTGCAGGACTTTTTGCCAGGGTGGTGGAAAGTTTGTAAATGGGAATCTCTCCTTCCAGTGCTATTTACACAGAAACATAGAAAGAAAAGTGCAGGAGTAGGCCATTCGTCCTTTGAACCAGCACCACCATTCAATATGATCATGGCTGATCATCTAAAATCAGTACCCCGTTCCTGCTTTTGGTAAAATATCATTAATATAGTAAAATTACAATAATCCTGACTTGGACTTTGGCTGCAAGTGGGTTTTCCAGACCTTTTAATAATGCCTCCATACAATTATTTCCATTTCTTTAGATGCAGCCCGATAATAAATTGTCCAGTGAAACTAATAAGATGACACAGGGTGCAGGCGCAGGGGTTCTAGCAAGTGAGAAGGGAGCATGGAAACTGGGGGCTGCGTGAGTAGTAAGGAGAATAGTTAGTGGATTATCAGAGTTTTACTGCACCTTCGAAGGTCATGTAAGAAGGACTGTAAGTGGGTCTTGAAGTGGTGGCAATGTCAACGGTTCTCCCTCTGTGATCTGGGTTGCAATGCAAAGGTGACTCCAATGTCTAATAAGAATCTGTTTGTAAAATCTTTCAGCAGAATAATTTAGTTGTTGATTTCCAGCCTGTCGGTGAGCATAACATTTATCATAAATACGTCATGAAGAATTTCCTTTGATTTGGCAAATTGTTGTGATTATGACACCAAAAGCTGTGAGAAAATATTAAAATTATATTGTAGCTTCTGTTTGCCATTCCTCGCCCTGCTTTTTTTTGCAAGGACTCTGTGATTTTGTAATTATGTTTTTACTTTTTACACTATCACAACCTGAATTTGAACATTTTCCCGTTGTGTAGTGAGCATTGTCATTTAGTGTCTAGCTTCAGTATTCTTTCTTTCATTACTTGCCACAAGCATGAAATGCCCAACTAAATAATCTGAAAATAATCCAAGGCGATTAGTGCAAAATAATCAATGTTATGAGCAAAACAAATTTGTTAATTTTTCCATAGTAGGTATTTTAGTTATTATTGTTTATTCTGTGTGCTGATGTAGCACCTGACTAGGAAGCATTGTGGAGTATGCCAATATTTTAGCATACTGTTGATCTGTGCAATCTGGTTCGAATAATTTGCCATTTAATATATGTGTATCGGCTTGCTGTGTTCCAGAACATCTCAATGTGGGATAGATTTTGACCATTCACAGTTAAGTATAAATAATTACCAAAAGCAAAAATAGAAGAAAGTATTAGATGTTATGCAATACATAAGGATTGATAAATGTTCATGGCTGGGTGACCTCTATGTCAGGTTGCTATAAGAAGCAAGGGAGGAGGTAGCTAGGACTGGTGATGAAGGTTTTTCATCTACATTAGTTACAGGTGAGGTATCAGAAGACTGATACCTCACCTATAACTAATGTAGATGAAAAACTAATGATGTCCCCCCAGTTGAAAATGGACGGAAGAGACAATTACAGACTGGTGTCCTGTGTCAATGACAAAGAAATTATTGGAGCCATTTCTGATGGATAGAATTTGGGATTTGGGAAAGACAAAGACTGATTCCCCGGGCACTTTCCCTTGCATCCGCAAGAAATGCTACACTTGTCCTTTCACCTCCCCCCTCCACTCCTTTCAGGGACCCAAGCTGTCCTTCCAGGTCTGACAGAGGTTCAACTGCACCTCCTCCAACCTCATCTACTGCATCCGCTGCTCCAGATGCCAGATGATCTATATCGGTGAGACCAAGTGGAGGCTTGGCGATCGTTTCGCCGAACACCTCCGCTCGGTCCGCAATAACCAACATGACCTCCCGGTGGCTCAGCACTTCAACTCCCCCTCCCATTCCGTATCCAACCTCTCGGTCCTGGGCCTCCTCCATGGCCAGAGTGAGCAACACCGCAAGTTGGAGGGACAGCACCTCATATTCCGCTTGGGGAGTATGCATCCTCTGGGCTTGAACATTGAATTTTCCCAATTCTGTTAACCCTTGCTGTCTCCTCCCCTTACCACCTCTCCCTCAGCCCTCGAGCCCTGGCATTCCCTCTCTCTCTATCTCTCTCCCCCACCCTAGTCGCAGTAGCTTCTCATTTTCACACTACAAACAGCTTACAATGGCTTGTTCCCTTTATCATCGATACTTTTTTGCATATCTTTCATTCATTGTTCTTTATCTCTCCACATCACCGTCTATATCTCTCGTTTCCCTGATCCCTGACCAGTATGAAGAAGGGTCTCGACCCGAAACGTCCTTCGCTCCTTAGATGCTGCTGCACCCGCTGAGTTTCTCCAGCCTTTTGTGTACCCCCGACTGATTAGGAGATTCACTTTGTGCGAGGGAGATCCTTAAAAGTGTGAGGTGCTGCATTTGGAAAGATTATAGGAACAACATATACAGTAAATGGTTCAGCCCAAGGGAGTGTTGATGAACAGACATAACTAAAGGCCCAAGTTAATAGTTCTCTGATAATGGCAACTAAGATAGATTACGTAGTGAAGAAGGCATAGAATATGCCTGTTGGTTCCCACATTTCAGGATGGATGTGACTGCTGGAGAAAGTGCAGAAGAGATGTTGCACACATTGAAATAATTTTATTATGAGGAGCGATAAGCTCAGCTTGTTTTCTTTTGAATGAAGATGGCCTTCCTTGCGACTGACTTTGAGAGGGTTCTGGATTTGCACCCGGTAAATTGGTGAGAATGAAGTGGAGCAAGTTATTCTTTGTGCCGGTATTCTCACCACCTGTCACAAGCCAAATTGGCAGCTATCTTTTTCAGGGCATAACCAGAATGGTTAATTACTGTTAAGCTAACCGTTGTTGGTGACAGACAGTGAAGAACCCTGTCTATAGTATTTATCATGTTTTGCGGAGCAGGACATCAAATTCCTTCCAAGTATGATTAAACATGGAGGGAAACTAATCCAGTTGCTAAGTGAATGATAATCATAAAGTTTCTTTGCCCATGAGCCCATAGATACACATTCAAGCTGGTATCACTCGGGCTGTCCCTACTGCTGTTCAGTCTGTCCACTTGGTGAGACAGGTTATGTTTGGGGGTGTCTGTGTTACTAGTGCAAAATTGATGCTCCTAGTTTTGTATAAGTCCATAAATACTTATGAGGAGGAATTTACCTTTGTCTTAATTCATTGTAATATATAACAGTGTGTGTAATGATTCGATGTATTGAGTGGCATGCTAGAGAGTTGTTAATGGTAAAGCATGTTGTATGATGGCCCACAAAAGGCTGGAGAAACTCAGCGGGTGCAGCAGCATCTAAGGAGCGAAGGCGATAGGTGACGTTTCGGGTCGAGAACCTTCTTCAGACTGGTTATGGATCAGGGAAACGAGAAATATAGATGGTGATGTGGAGAGATAATGAACAATGAATGAAAGATATGCAAAAAAGTATTGATGATAAAGGAAACGGGCCATTGTAAGCTGTTTGTAGTGTGAAAATGAGAAGCTAGTGCGACTTGGGTGGGGGAGAGATAGAGAGAGAGGGAATGCCAGGGCCCGAGGGCTGAGGGAGAGGTGGGAAGGGGAGGAGAGAGCAAGGGTTAACAGAATTGAGAAAATTCAATGTTCAAGCCCAGAGGATGCATACTCCCCAAGCGGAATATGAGGTGCTGTTCCTCCAACTTGCGGTGTTGTTCACTCTGGCCGTGGAGGAGGCCCAGAACTGAGAGGGTACACAAAAAGCTGGAGAAACTCAGCGGGTGCAGCAGCATCTAAGGAGCGAAGGAGATAGGCGACGTTTCGGGTCGAGACCCTTCTTCAGACTGGTCAGGGATCAGGGAAACGGGAGATATAGACGGTGATGTGGAGAGATAAGGAACAATGAGTGAAAGATATGCAAAAAAGTATCGGTGATAAAGGGAACAAGCCATTGTAAGCTGTGAGGTCGGATACGGAATGGGAGGGGGAGTTGAAGTGCTGAGCCACTGGGAGGTCGGGTTGGTTATTGCGGAACGAGAGGAGGCGTTCGGCGAAACGATCGCCAAGCCTCGGCTTGGTCTCACCGATATAGATCATCTGGCATCTGGAGCAGCGAATGCAGTAGATGAGGTTGGAGGAGGTGCAGGTGAACCTCTGTCGGACCTGGAAGGACTGCTTGGGTCCCTGAAAGGAGTGGAGGGGGGAGGTGAAGGGACAAGTGTAGCATCTCTTGCGGTTGCAAGGGAAAGTTCCCGGGGAAGGGGTGGAGCTGGAGGGAAGGGAAGAATTGACAAGGGAGTTGCGGAGGGAGCGGTCTTTGCGGAAAGCAAACGGGGGGAGATGGGAAGATGTGGCAAGTGGAGGGGTCACGATGGAGGTGTCGAAACTGGTGGTGGACTATGTGTTGTATGTGCCGGCTGGTGGGGTGAAAGGTGAGGACCAGGGGGACTCTGCCCTTGTTGCGAGTGGGGGAATGGGGAGAGAGGGCAGTGTTGCAGGGTATGGAGGAGACCCTGGTGCGAGCCTCATCTATAGTGGGGGAGGGGAATCCCCATTCTCTGAAGAATGAGGACATTTGTGATGACCTGGTGTGAACACCTCATCCTGGGAGCACATGCGACGTAGACGGAGGAGTTGGGAATAGGGGATGGAGTCCTTACAGGAAGCAGGGTGGGAGGAAGAGTAGTCCATGTAGCTGTGGGAGTCAGTTGGTTTGTAGTGGATGTCGGTCAGGAGTGTATCACCTGCAATAGAGATGGTGAGGTCAAGGAATGGTACGGAAATGTCGGAAATGGTCCAAGTGTATTTGAGTGCCGGATGGAAGTTGGTGGTGAAATGGATGAAGTCAGTCAGTTGTGTGTGGGTGCAGGAGGTGACACCAAAGCAGTCGTCGATGTAAAGGAGGTAGAGGTCGGGGATGGGGCCCTGGTACGCCGAGAACAAGGATTGTTCAACATACCCGACAAAGAGGCAAGCGTAGCTGGGGCCCATGTGTGTGCGCGTAGCTACACCTTGTGTTTGGAGGAAATGGGAGGAGTCAAAAGAGAAGTTATTGAGGGTAAGAACCAACTCCGCTAGGCAGAGGAGGGTGTCAGTGGACAGGTATGGGTTGCTCCTCTGGTCGAGGAAGAACCGGAGGGCTTTGAGACCATCCTGGTGGGGGATGGAGGTGTAGAGTGACTGGACGTCCATGGTGAAGATGAGAGGACGGGGGCCTGGAGAATGGAATGCGCGGAGCCAACGGAGAGAGTCTGAGGTGTCTTGAACATAGGTGGGGAGGGATTTAACAAAGGGGGATGGGATGGAGTCAAGGTATGTGGAAATGTGTTCGGTGGGGCACAAACAGGCAGAGACAATGATGGCCTGTATGATGGCCATTAAGTGAGGAAAGTAACATTGTATTTGTACAAGAACAGAAAGCGATATTTGGATATTTGAGTATTCCTCTGATCAGTTAAACTGATATCTGCTTTTTGTTCCAGACTTATTTGTTTAATTGAATTTAAGTTTTTCACCTCAATTCTGGGATTTGATCTCCTGTTGGTATATTAATGGTCTTTAATTTACTAACCTGCTGAGATAACCACTATGCTTCGTTGTTGCTGAGATAACCACTATCCCTCAGCGGCCCAGCCTGAAGGGTTCTCCATCCACCGTATGGACCGTACACTGGCATCTGGGAAAGGGAGAGGAGGGGGCGTCTGCCTCATGGTCAACTCTGCATGGTGCTCAGATGTGGCAGTCCTGTCCAACTCCTGCTATCCACACCTCGAACATCTGGCGGTGAAGTGCCGTCCCTTCTACCTTCCGAGGGGGGGGGGGGGGTGGGCAGAGGAACAACTACAGGGCTGATTGGAGTCTGTAGACTGGGCAATGTTCAAGGACTCGGCAACGGACTTGAATGAATACGTCACAGTTGTTACAGACTTCATCAAGAAATGTGTGGAGGACTGCATCCCCACCAAAACCTTCCGAGTGTTTCCCAATCAGAAACCTTGGATGAACTGTGAGATCTGCACTCTTCTGAAGACCAGACACCGGGCATTCATGTCTGATGATACAGTGGTCTACAAGAAGTCCAGATACGACCTTGGTAAGGCCATCAAAAAGACCAAAAGGGAGTTCTGCTCCAAGCTGGAGGATGAGACACATGTTCGGCAGCTGTGGCGGGGACTGAATGCAATCACCTCCTACAAGGCAAAACCAGGAGGCAGCTCGGATGTCAGCGATACATCACTCCTTGATGAGCTCAATGTGTTTTACGCACGCTTTGACAGGGAGAACACATATGTGCCTTCCCGAGCCCCCATTCGCTGTGAAGGTATTTCAGTCTCAGTCACAGAGGCCGACGTCAGGAAATCCTTCAGAGGGGTGAATCCTCGAAAAGCGTCTGGACCTGATGGTATACCTGGTCGTGTTCTAAAAACCTGTGCGGACCAACTGGCTGGAGTTTTTATGGACATTTTCAACCTGTCACTTCTGAGGTCTGAGGTTCCCACCTGCTTCAAAAGGGCAACCATAATACCGGTGTCCAAGAAGAGAAAGGTGACATGCCTCAATGACTATCGACCAGTGGCACTAACGCCTGTGGTGATGAAGTGCTTTGAGAGGTTGATCGACAAAAACCTGGACCCACTGCAGTTCGCTTACCGCCACAAATGATCAACAGTGGACGCGATCTCGCTGGCCCTCCACTCCGCTCTGGACCACTTGGACAACAAAAACTCATATGTCAGGCTGTTATTCATCGATTACAGCTCGGCATTTAACACAATCATCCCCTCCAAGCTGATTACCAAACTCGCAGAATTGGGTCTCTGCGCATCCCTCTGCAATTGGATCCTCGATTTCCTCATTCACAGACACAGTCTGTTCGTATGGTGGAAATGTGTCAGACTCGATAACAATCAGCACGGGAGCACCTCAAGGCTGCGTGCTCAGCCCACTGCTGTACTCACTCTATACTCATGACTGCGTAGCCGGTCATAGTGCGAACTCCATCACCGAGTTCGCTGATGACACCACTGTTGTGGGACGTATCACTGATGGGGATGAGTCAGAGTATAGAAGAGAGATCGAGCGACTGTCCATATGGTGCCAGCACAATAACCTGGCCCTCAACACCAGCAAAAACAAGGAACTGATTGTGGACTTTGGAAGGAGTAGGATGGGGACCCACAGTTCCGTTTATATCAATGGGTCGATGGTTGAAAGGGTCAAGAGCTTCAAATTCCTGGGTGTGCACATCTGTGAAGATCTTTCCTGGCCTGAGAACACAGATGCAATTATTGAGAAAGTTCATCTACTTCCTGAGAAGATTACGGAGAGTCGGTCTGTCAAGGAGGACTCTCTCTAACTTCTACAGGTGCACAGTAGAGAGCTTGCTGACCGGTTGCATCGTGGCTTGGTTCGGCAACTTGAGCGCCCTGGAGCGGAAAAGACTACAAAAAGTAGTAAACACTGCCCAGTACATCATCGGCTCTGACCTTCCTTCCATCGAGGGGATCTATCACAGTCGCTGCCTCAAAAAGGCTGGCAGCATCATCAAGGACCCACACCACCCTGGCCACACACTCATCTCCCTGCTACCTTCGGGTAGAAGGTACAGGAGCCTGAGAACTGCAACGACCCGGTTCAGGAACAGCTACTTCCCCACAGCCATCAGGCTATTAAACTTGGCCCGGACAAAACTCTGAACATTAATACCCCTCCATCTGTTATTTGCACTTTATCAATTTATTCAGTCATGTGTGTATTCACGTATATAATTGTAGTCAATGTCTACTATGTTCTGTTGTGCAATGCAAAGAAAGAATTTCATTGTCCTTTTAGGGACGCATGACAATAAACTCTTTTGACTTGACTAATCAGTGATGATATGCTTCCCTGACATCTTTCTAATAATGCATTTCTGTTATTCCTGGTCTCATAGAGATTCAGTGATGCCATGATCATGATCAAATGACTGTGGCTTTAACAACATTTTAAATATTTATTGAACTGTTTCAGAATAGCAATTGGAAATCTTTGTATGCACAGTCTTTAGCGTTTGACAGACATTGTTTAGTATTGCATAGTCGTAATCTCTCATTTAACTGATGGGTATTGGTTTCTGCTTATGGTCCAGATTGCCTACAGATACTTCAGGATATTTAAATTTGTTTGTTTCGGATTGTGACATGTTCAAAACCAACAATTTTCATTATCAATCTGTGACTTTGTTATAAGAAGGTTTCAGCATTTATTTTGTATTGGACTACATTCTCAGTTGTTTTCACTTGTTATCCCAAACTACTGATTGCACAACCAACAATGAATGATCAGATATTTAATGAGACATCATATTCTTGATTCCTCTTGAAGTATTAGGATACAGTAAATATTTCACTCTACTATATGTGTAATATAACCGATGGAAAATATATATATAAGAAACTTGCTTTAATAAGTATCAATCTTGCAAAGTACCGTTCATAATACCATTCTGTCATCTTGTGCACGATTGGTATGTTGCATTCTTAAAGATATTCCATTCCCCATAGTTGTAAGTGACAAGGTTGACATACTTAAGGCCAGCAGAAAATGAGAGACTTTCACACACTCCGTTTCTTTAAACATCTCCATTAGATATTTGCAATCTTATGCTCATTTGAAAGCTATTCTAACTCATTATGCACTGATCCCATGGGCTGAACTGGATGTTGATGTTCTTAGCTAATGCAGAAACTCATTTCCAAAGGTACAAAATATGAAGCCATGTTTGCAATGTATGTTTTTTTTATACTAATAAATTACTGTTTTATGTTATTTATGCAATGATAAATTATATTTTGTTGCAAAAACATTTATCTTGTTTGCTCTGCTTCATGGCATTATAATCAATGATTGTAGTGATACATGATAAATTAGTTTGTATTTGCAATGAAAGTGTGTGTGAATGAACAGATTAGGAGTATGTTCCAACATTTATTTTGTTCAGTGTTGCACTGCTTTCTCATTTGGTTTTGTCTTGTTACCCTAAACAACTGACTGCACATGTAGGCAATTGGATCATACCTTTATTGCAACATCATTTCTTGGCTCTTATACAAGTGTTACTACACTGATTCTTTCACCCATGATATATTATCGGGCTGTGCATATTCCTTGCACTATTATCATAGCTATAGTTACTGATGACATTTCAGCAATTCCAGTCAATCATAGTTATGCAGCAGGGAAAAAGCCCTTTAGTCCAATTCATCCATGTCGCCCAAGGTGTTCTCTTGAGGTAACGCTATTTGCCTGCATTTGGACCATAGCCCTCTAAAATATATTCATTGTCATAAACAGTCTAATGTCATTTACAAATTTGTATTTGTATTTGCCTCCACTACTTCTTCTGGCAGCTCGTTTCATATACGCACCACTGTCAAAATGAAAACCTGCTCCTCAGATCGCCTTTCAATCTTTCACCCCTCACCTCAAACCCAAGGCCTTTCGTTTAGACTCTTCTATCCTGGGGGAAAAAGACTGTGGCCATCCATGTTATGTATTCTTATTTTAGAAACCTTTGTATAGTCGCTCCTTAACATTCAACGTTGCAGAGGAAACAGTCCCATCCTATCCAGTGTCTCTTTATAATTCAAGCTGTCCACGCCCAACAACATTCTTGTGAATCTTTTGTGAACCCTCTCAAGATTAATCACATCTTTCCCATAGTATGGTGATGAGAACTGCACACAGTTTTCCCAGTGTGGCATCATCAACATATCTTGTAGAGCTGTATTTTATTTGATTAAGGCAAGCATGCAATACATCTTCTTGGCCATCTTGTTTACCTGCGTCACCACTCTCGGAAAACTGTGCTTGTGCCCCTTGGTCCCACTGTTTTTCAACACTCCCCAAGGCCCTGTCATTCACTGAATGTCCTAGCCAAGTATTAAACAACGGAGATATGTATTTTATTAATTCCAGTACTGAAAGATAGTCTAACCAGTCAGTAAAACAAAACATATAGCTGCTATTCTTTGAATGGATGGCATATCAATAAAGCAGTCCTGTGTGTACTAGCTAGTCCTGGAATGAAGCTGAGGTGTGAATGGAAAGGGCATGTGGCTTGCATTTCACAGACAAGGAAATCAGAAATAGAACAATAGAATCAGAGAGTCAAAGAGCTACGCAGCATGGAAATAGGACCTTTGGCCATTCTTGTCTAAGCTGACCAAGTTGGCATTCAAAACTAGTCCTATTTGCTCACATTTGGCCCATATCCCTCTGAACCCATCCTATCCATATATCTGACCTAATATCTAGGTTAAGATTCACTTTTGGGTTTATGTATTTTGTAAGTTGTAATAGTGTCCTGCTTGTATACTTTCCTTTGGCATCTCATTCTAGATATGGACTATACTCTGAATGTAAATGTTACCCCTAAGGTCCCTGATAAATCTCCACGCTCTCACCTTAAGCCTATGCCTTCTAGTTTTGGAATCCTCTACTATGGAAAAAGACTGTGAGCGTTCACTTTAACCATACCCCACATTATGTTGTACACCACAATAAGGTCACCCAGTTTAGTTTATTGTCACATTTTACCGAGATACAATGAAAAGCTTTTTGTTCCACCTCCTATGCTCCAAAGAGGAAAGTCACTGCCGATTCAGCCCTTAAATCAAGCCTGCAAAGTAACATCCTGGTGAAAATTTTCTACACTGCTTCTAACTTAATGACATCCCTCCTATAGTTGGGTGACCAAAATTGCACACAGTACTCCAAATGTGTTCTCACCAGTGACTTATACAGCTGCACCATGATATGCCATTAGAGGCCCTGATCTCCACCTCGTCAATACCCCGCCTACTTTGGATTTGGATAATTTGGATAAAGTGTAGGGCACTTCTTATGAAAACTAATGTTATGTAAAATTGTTAGTGCAGTCCACTCAATTTTCTGGACTATCAAGATATTTCAGTCAAACACACCAAACGAGATGATTCAATAACTGTCATGTTACAGCCTCCACATCAATGAATGTTAGCCTACCTGCATGAATTTATCCAATTTGTTCGAATAGTCTGTGAGCTTGATAATACATTTCTCAGCTTGTTTGATGGTTATAGTTGACAAAGGAAAACCTCGCTATGAAAAACCTGCCTCAGTTCTCAACAGCTTTGAAATTACATTGAGTACAGGCATGTTTTAACAACATTGTGAAATGAGCATATTTATTATTAAAGAGAAGATGGTCAATTTCTCTTTAATAGCGTGAAGAATTTAAGATAAATGCATTATGTACACAACATGGTGTCATTCCATCCACAAGGCAATTCACATCAGAGCACATGTACATTGAAAGAAGATTTAATAGCGGTTATGTTTCATTTGTGGTTGGTGTGTGTATGGAGATAGTTGAACTGAGGATATTTTTTATTTGCTCTTTTCCATTTCCAGGAGGCCAATGAAGATGTAATGCATTTGAAAAGTTATCCGAACCAGGTTGAATCATCGTTGTCTGTTCTACAAAATTGTAAGTATACGCTGGTTATTTCAGTCAATTTGCTACCAAGTTTCTCTAAATAACCATAGTGTAGAAATTGTGGCAAAAAGTCTCACTCTCATTAATTTCAGTTTTTCTATATATATTGAAATCTGAAACTGAAATGTTTATTAGTGTCTTGGAAGCTTTATTGACACAGACCACGTGATCAGTGTCAAGCCATTTAACCTCAGATAACCTACATAACTTCAATGAAGTGTTTCCCTGAGCGTCAATATGCTGGAAGAAGATGGACCTAATTGTGGAGCAAGGAAAAAAAAATGTTTTAGCTTAGTTAAGAGAAACAGTGTGGAAACAGGCCCTTCGGCTCACCGAGTCCACACCGACCAGCGATCCCCGCACATTAACACTATTCCACACACACACACTGGACAATTTACATTGATACCAAGCCAATTAACCTACAAACCTGTATGACTTTGGAGTGTGGAAGGAAACCGAAGATCTCAGAGAAAACCCACACAGATCACGGGGAGAATGTATAAACTCCGAACAGATAACACCCGTAGTCAGGATCGAACCCGGATCTCTGGCACTGTACGGTAGCAACTCTACTGCTGTGCCACTGTGCCACGCTAGTGCAAGGAAATTATTCTTGAATAAAGCATCCGAATTTTATCATATACTAGACTAAGTGGGACCCGTTGGGTCCCAGCATCACACAGGAGGGCTGGTCACCAACGCAATATTCCACCTCTCCACCAATTCCAATATTGCTTGCCAGTGGTGGGGGGGGGGGTGCTTTCTGTTGCGCTAGTATGGGTGTTGTGGGCCGAATGTACTGGTTTCCAGAGGGCTAGTATAGTTATTGTGGGGCGAATGGATTCTTGGGCTGGCAGCCAACTGTTGCAATGATTTTAAAAGTCAAGCTAAGGAAAAACAATTTGGCTGCAGCCACCTGACAACCAAAATCCATTTTGTGTACACAAACTTTAAAAAAAGGCGAGGCAAACAATTGGGATGCAGCCACCCGACAACCAAAATCCATTTTGTGAACACAAACTCTTTAAAAAGGCGAGGCAAACAATTGGGCTGCAGCCACCCGACAACCAAAATTCATTTTGTGAACACAAACTTTAAAAAAAAAGGTAAACAATTTGGCAGCTGCCACATCAAGGGGACTCACCGTGGAGTAGACGTACGTTCAGTGTTATTCACAGCTCAGAGAGCCGTGACCCTCTCACTTCCTGGGTCTGGCAGAGACTGAGTGTGGCACGTCACTTCCGGGTTTTATAGTCCCTCCCCCCTGCTGCCAGCGGGGTTAGCAGAGAGAACAGAGAGAATGGGAAATTTAAAAAAAAACATTAATATCTCTCTCATTTTTCATCGATGGGAAAAATCCTCTGGTCCCGGAAGACGGAGGGGGGCTCTGAGCGAGGTGGCCAAAAATGCCAACCGTAGGTGGCGGCGTTCTCTCGGAAATCGCGGTACAGTCGGCCAAAAGCGGTCAAGATCAGACTTTTAGTAATATATATAGAATATAGATAGATTGAGTATATGTGAAACACGATAAGTAAAGAAAGAGTAACATTTATAATTTTTTTAAGAAAGAACTGCAGATGCTGGAAAAATCGAAGTTAGACAAAAATGCTGGAGAAACTCAGCGGGTGAGGCAGCATCTATGGAGAGAAGGAATAGACGACTCTATGGAGAGAAGGAATAGGTGACGTTACTACTCGTAACAAGGACAGATTCCCCCTTGACCTCACCTTCCACCCTACCAGCCGTGGCATACAAAATATAATCCGCTGACATTTTCGCCACCTCCAACGGGATCCCACCACTGGCCACATCTTCCCATCTCCTCCCCTGTCTGCTTTCAGCAGAGACGCTCCCTCCGTAACTCGCTGGTCAATTCGTCCCTTACCACCCAAACCACCCCCTCCCCTGGTACTTTCCCTTGCAACCGCAGGAAATGCTAAACTCTACATTGGTGAGACCAGGTGTCAACTCTCTACATTGGTGAGACCAAGCGCAGACTTGACGATCGCTTCGCCCAACACCTCTGCTCAGTTTGCAATAACCAACCTGATCTCCCGGTTGCTCAGCACTTCAACTCCCCCTCTCCCTCCCATTCCGAATCCGACCGTTCTGTCCTGGGCCTCTGCTATTGCCAGTTTGAGGCCCAGCGCAAATTGGAGGAACAGCACCTCATATTTCGCTTGGGTAGTTTACACCCCAGCGGTATGAACATTGACTTCTCCAATTGCAGGTAGTCCTTGCTTTCTCTCTCCTTCCCCTCCCCTTCCCAGCTCTCCCACAAGCCGACTGTCTCCGCCTCTTCCTTTCTTTTTCCCGCCCCCTCCCGACATCAGTCTGAAGAATGGTGTCATCCCGAAACGTCGCCTATTCATTCTCTCCATAGATGCTGCCTCACCCGCTGAGTTTCTCCAGCATTTTTGTCTACCTTTTTAATAATGTTTTTCATATCCCAGGAGCTGTGAACCTACAAATATGGAGCAGTTGACCACTTGTTCCCTCAAAACTCCTTTGCCATTTAACTACATCATGGCTGATCTGATTATAACCTCCACTCTGCATTCCTCTCTGTCAACAGTAAATCCCTAGTTATTCATACTTCACAAGAGGATACATTCTCTCCACATCCGAGTAGACCCTTAAGGGTCACAAATGCGTCCCCCCCCCCCCCCTCCCCAACCCTGGTTACCTCCTTCCTACACGTTTTAGCCACTGGATTCCACCCACCACTGGTTCTAGTTCCATCTGCCCTTCACTTCTCCCTTAACGTTTCCCATTATCACTTTTCTTATCAGGTTCCAGCACTGGTCGCTTTTGCACTGATCACCCGCTTATCACTCTCCAGCAACTGTCTCCATATTTATCCTCACCTGGCACCATCTGCCTCTTTTGGTCTTCCTTCACATGCCTCTGTCTCCCAATTCTACCTCTCTCTCTCCTCCTCCTTTGCTCCATCTGCTCTCCTCAGTTACCAATCATCTACTGGAAACTGCCTCACCATTCCCCCGCTTCTCTTTATAATGGCTATCTTCCTTCTCCGCTCTCAGTTCTGATGCAGAGTTTTGAGTTTTAACTAGAAACGTCAACAATTCTTTGCCATCCCTACGGATGTAGTTTGATTCGTTGAGTTGCTCCGGCAGTTTGTTTGTTTCAGCATCTGTGGTCTCTTGTGTCTCACTGTGAAGCTCACATCCCTTAAATGAATAATGAAAAAATATAAAATTGAAGCCTCAACACCAGTCCCTTTCACATACCACTCATACCTTTCCAAGCAGATAAAGAGCTGTTTATGTCTACTTTGTTTGCTGTTAGCCATACAATCTTCTATTCCATACCGATGTGTTGCTTTCTACAATATCTTCTCTTGCATGCTCTTTTTTTTCTTGAATCTACATTGTGTTTACTTGTCTCCTACTATTTTTACTCTTCCCCACTCTGTGCTCCCTTGTGTCTATTAATACTAATTAAGGCAAGGGTTCCCAACCTGGGGTAAATGTCGCCTAACCAGGGGGTAAATTTGTTGATTCTGGATTGTACATATCTTTTCTCATTGAATGACTGTATTTGGTTCTGGTACACCATTTGTTCATCATTAGTTCATAAATAAGTGAAATAACATTGGTATGTGCTATTAAAGTTGTCAGGGGTAAACAGGACGAAAAAGTTTGGGAACCCCTGAATTAAGGTATTAATTTGTGTTTTACATAGCTGCATAATATTGTTCTGTGGCTTGGTTGTCATAATGATGTGGTCTCTATGAAGGCAATTGTCACATGATGTTCATTTCAAATGGTTTCAACTACAGGAATGAAAGACTTTAAGTGCCACTGTGTAATTATCTGATGTTTTGTAATACAGTAAACCCCCATTATATCGGATCACAGGGGGGAGGATGAAAGAGCTAATAGTCAAATCTAGTAGTCAAATCTAAAATGGAATCGTTCTTCTACAAAAGCATGGTCCAGTAAAACAAAAGAATGGCTCGGTGCCAAGTCTGAATAACATTGTAAATTATATGGAACACAATATGGAGGACAGGTTGTCTTTTCAATAAAGACATTAAGATGGCAGCATGCATAATAACATGTGCTTTTCAAGGCCATAAAGAAGCCAAGATTGAAAAAAATAGCTGATGCTCTAGAGATAAGTAATAACTTGTTATTGGATGAGCTTGACTTGGACCCAGCTTTCTTATATTCTGAAAGGTTGCAGAATCTTTCAGTCATGCCATATTCAGACTTGGTAGGAGTGTTTTACTGATAAGAAAAATGTATAATTGTGCTAACTGTCCTTTGTTCTGTTAGTGGGAGCCCGAGAAGCATTGAGCAACGTTTGTGCTCATTGTTGATCGCCACTCCCGTCTGATGAATCAATTAAGGATTGCCATGGTTTTACCGTTAACAGTTTTTGTTGCTAGTTGCTTTTAAGAAATGAACTTTGACATTTGGCTGTAGTCGGCAGGGATCTAGCTGGGACCAGCAACAGATGACTGAGTAAGAGGATGCAGTTAACCGGGATCTGAAGGGGAGAAAACTGAGCTCTAGTCAGACCCTTTGAGTCTGGCCTCCCGAAGAAGCCCCTGGTAAAAAAAACTAAGGTCCCTCAGTCTGAGGTTGGCCTGGTTCCAGACAAGATCCTTAGAAGCAGAGAGCGAAGGTAAGACCACGTATAAAGGATTGGCTTGTGTTTTGGAAATTAGTAAAGGATTGGCTTATGTATTGGAAATGAGTAAAGGATTGGCTTGTGTATTGGAAATGAATAAAGAATTGTGCACGCCAGACTAAAGAGGTTTTGTCACAATTAAAGGATTGGACATGGGAGACTACAAAGTTTTTGTCACCTAAGTGTATAGAAAAGACAATGTGTCTTGAGGAGACAGTGTTTTGAAAAGACTTGGCAATCAGAGTGAGTAGCCAGATTGGGCTTTACAGACTGCAAAGGATTGTACAAATAAAGAATTGGGCTTAAAAGGCCAAAAAAGTTTGTTACAATTTGAGTACTAAGTTGTGTATTAAGAAGTGATTTGGAGATTGGATAAACATGGAAATGATTTGGATAAGAGTGACGGAAAGACAGCTGTACAACCCGCATGTTATTTGAATCCTCAAAACAACAAGGATTATAGAATATTGAATTATACATTGACAAAACGTTTGAGTAATGTGTCTTGACCAGTAGGAGGCATATGAAATGTGGAGACTATTGAAGGGAGAGAGGGGGAGAGGGAAAGAGGGAGCGAGGGTAGTTAGATGGATTATGCTTGTAAAAGAGGAATTGAATTGTAGAATAAAGACAGAACTAGTAAAAGAATGGAAAGTACTTCTGACGGAATGCCAGTGGGCAGAGGAATAGGAGATAAGGGTTAAGACAGAGAAAGAAAGCGCTGATATGAATTTGTAGAACAAAGCAGGTACCAGTAAGTCTTCTCGAGGTCCTCTCGAGACCCTATGTCTGGTTATGGCGACCCTGTGTGTATAAGAAGCAGGAGGTGGCCAATCACAATCTGGATCCACTGTCCTATATATATATATACCCCTTATATGTTAGTACAATTAGCGGCGCCTCACGGCAGCGGCCTCTGCTGTCCGTCAGTCTTTTTTTAATTTTTGTCCCGTTGAGTGTATATTTTATTGTGGTTTATATATTGTTTTTAGCTGTGTATATGTGGGGGGGGGGAAACTTTTAAATCTCTTCCCTGTACGGGGGACACAACCTTTTCTCTGTCGGGTCACCGTTGTCGTTGGGGCCTAGCACTGTGGAGAGGCCTCCAACTGGAACGACCTGGGGGCCTGCGGACTTACCATCGTGGAGCTGGCCGGCTTCGGAGCTTGAAGAGCTGTGGTGGTGCGCGGCTGCGACCCGACTCCTGAGCTTCGGAAGCTCCAGCCGCAGGTCGGGTGGACGGTGACATCGGGAGCTCGCCGGTCCCTGGTGGGAGACCACTTTTCAGAGCTTCCACAACGGCAACTTCTCCCACCCGAATCGCGGGGTTGAAAATGACCCGGAGCAAGGCCTTACATCGCCCGGCGTGGCCTTAACGGCCGCGGGACTTGCCATCGCCCGCCGGGGGGTTTAACATCGGGATATATATACCTCTTTTGATGAAATGGTCCATGTCAGATGAAATAGGATATTGAATGAGCTTGCAATCCATGAAAATTAATTGTTTATTTTTTGTTTTCTCTTAACTTTAAGTTTTTTTTAACCTATTTCATACCTTTTGAATTTAGTTCAAATAGAGACCTGAATTCCACGTGGCATTCAGGCAGATGTGTTAGATGTGATTGGAGATGCCTTTATCTCAGAATAAAATCTATTAATTTGAAATTGTAAATTTGGGGAGATAGATTGAAACAATTGGGAATATTTTTTAATTGTTTTTTTAATAATGATCTATTTTTAAAGGGTCTGCCTTATAGGTAGTTAATGAGTGATCTCACATCCCTCATCACCAGTAGAATTCTGGATTAGTGGAGGGAATGAATAGGACACTAAAGAGTGTGGAAATTAGTTTTGACCTACAGGCCCATAGCAATTAATTAATTACATACGCACAGCAATTAAGCACAACCTTGTCAGTCTTGCATTCACAGGGGTTGAAAACACAGAAGCCACTGCCAGTTGAACACAGATACAGTCCATACTCCTGGGATCGGACAAAATTGGGATTGTGTTGGAGGGGACTGTACCAGGTACTACTACGACACCAACCGCCGTGAAGATTAAAGATTATCCCCGTTGGAGACATCTGATACGATTGACTGTAAATGGAGGAGAACCAAGAAAGGACAATGGGGCTATTGACCCTACTTTTTATCCTGAGGTTGGCCCAGATGGGCTGGGCTTCAGGAAACAACCGCTGCACCAAGACGTCCTGAATAAGGCTGACAACTGTCCTTATGTTTATAACACTGACCAAGATGGATCCATTACCACAGATTCTTGAATTAACCAGAAAAAGGTGGCAGCTTATCTTGGAGCTACAGACCGAGCTGAAACAGATGAGAAATGTGCTCACCAATGTCTGAAAATGACCATCTCGCTTCCATCACACAGCAGCTGAAGGAGAGCAATCAGGTTGTGGAGTTGAAAAGCCTTGATTTTGGAGTGCAACTCAGTTACAGAACTGGACTAAGGTAAATCCCAGCCGGGATCAAAGTGAAGAGCTGAGTTGGGATGGATCAGACAGCCAGTTGGCACTGATGGAGAAAGAAGAAGAATGCTGGTTTCACCTGCTGATGGACAACTTGGGAGAAAGAACGACTCGATTTGTGAAAAGGAACTACATTTGTGATGAATGTGGACAGACTTTCAAACAGCGGAAACAACTGTCAGTTCACCAAATGCGCCATACTAGAGCAAAACCTTTGCAGTGTGAAGTTTGTGGTTTCCAGTGCACACAAAGAGCATCCTTGAAATACCATATGACCAAGCACAAGGCAGAAGCTGAACTTGAATTTGCTTGTGACCAATGTGAGAAGCGGTTTTTAGAAGGATCACAATTTGAATGTTCATATGTCCATGGTTCATTCCTTGACCTAGAATACAGATTAAAATAAATCTATTGAAATTGAATTAAGTCAGCTAAATTTGGAAACATTAATTAAGCAGGAACCCAGTTAATAGTTATTCAACAGCTAAATAATGAATCTAAAGGATCTTGCACCCTTTTTCAATGTCAGCAAGACACAAAGGATTAACATGAATAAATGCAATCAAGCCAGGCTCACCTAAAATAGGTAGAGCAAAGGACAGGTTATTGTGGAGAACATAGTTCTGAGCATTATAGCACACTAGTTCCAGAGTCAAAGTCCAATGTCTGCAATGGGGTAGAGGTGCATCAGGCAGAATACTAGCAATTGGAAGGACTGTTCAGAACACTGATAACAGAGGGGAAGAAGCTAGTTGGTGTTGTGGTGAGACACGATTCAACTTTGCCACAGTTACATCCTGGACATGCATTCAAATCGCAGCATTGTTTTGAATGAAGGACAGTGCCCATCCAGTCGAAAGGACTCAATGGAGGAAGTTCTGGATGGTTCAATAACCCTTTCACCTCAGAATGGAACAGTGACTGAAAATGGTGAGGGTGATAATGTTGTGAAGCAACAACCTGTTCGAGTGTTAGCAGACTTTCAGCCTTGTACATATAGTGGAACCACTTCACGGTCAGTGGATGTGGACAACTGGGAATCCCGATTGAAGGATATGTTCTTGTGCTCAGATCCTGAATATACAGAGAGCTCTTGGGAAAAAGATCAGGTGCAAGATGCAACTCAACCATTAAAAGTAAAAAAAAAAAACAGTTAACTGCAGTGAAGCATCTTGTTCTATAATAAATTATGTTGTGGATGGATTGGAGTCCAGTGATCTTTCTGAAAGGTATTTATGAAGTGAAGATGACAGAGAAACAAAAGTTAAGAATGGCTCTTCAGATGAGTCTATTCAACCATATTGGAAGAAGAAGAGTAAGTTACCAGTTAAGAAGTGCAATATTAACAATCTCGACAAAAACGTGGCCGGAAACCAAAGTCAAACTTGAAAAGGGAAGATTTCCCCACCATGTATCGATGTCAGTATATGGGTTGCTGTGCTGTTTACAGTGGAGTTGACGAACTTAAGAAACATATAAATGAAGAGGTACGTGAAAGACCTTGCCCCTGCCCAGGAGGTAACAAGGTGTTTCTGATTGATCGCTACCAGCAGCCTCGTGTAAAGCTGATCCATACAGAAGAAAGAACATCTTTACAGATCAGGAGGAAGTGCAAAGCCTTTGGTCACAACTTCGGGAAGACAAATCACATTTGATCAATAATCTTGAAGCATTTTGAGCTCTATCGTATGACCAACGGTCTAGAGAGAGAGAAGCTGAACATTTTGAAACAGATGGAGCATTTGGAAGAGATTATGCATAACCATATCCAGGAAGACAATGACTCAGACCTGATGGGTAATCAGTGTGATGACAATTGATGAGGATGGCAATGATGGCGTTTCTGATGAGAAGGACAATTGCTGTTTTGTTCCCAACCCTGACCTGATCTATGCCCATGGTAACAGCAGAGGAGACAACTGCAAGGATGACTTTGACAACAACATCCCAGATATCTATGACATGTGCCCCGAGAACCAGCGGCATCAGTGAGACTGACCTGAGGAAGTTCCAAAGGGGACGATGCAGATTGTTCCTAACTGGGTAGCGCATAACAAGGGCAGGGAGTTACTGCAGACCGCCAACTCTGACCCTGGCCTTGCTGTTGGATTTGAGGAGTTCAACGGCATCAACTTCAGTGGCACCTTCTATGTGAACACAGACCACAATCTACGCTGGCTTTGCCTTTGGCTTGCATTCCAGCAGCCACTTCTACATGGTGATGTGGAAGCAGGCCACCCAAACCTATTGGGAAGAGAAGCTGTCCAAACCCACGGATACGCTAGCGTCTAGACCAAGGTGATGAACCCCACCACAGGATGAGAGGCTGGAGCACCTCACCTGTGCAATGATCTATGAAGAGACTGGCAACACCCTCTGACAGGTGTGAACTTTATGGCACAACCCCAATATCGGCTGAAAGGATTACACCGCCTACAGGTGGCACCTGATCCATTGACCCTAAACAAGCTTCATCAGGATGGTTGTCATTGAAGAGAGTGAGAACTGGTTGCCATACCATTGGTTTGATGGACTTTGGGGTACTGTGATATATTATGGCTCTTATCATTCTGCTAATCATTGCCCTAATACTTGCAACCATTGTGTGTACCTACGGAGGACTGTGAATGTTATCATGTTTGATAAAAAGGAGGGAATGAAAGAGCTAATAGTCAAATCTAAAATGTAGTCGTTCTTCTACAAATGCATGGCCTAGTAAAACAAAAGAATGGCTCGGTGCCAAGTCTGAATGACATTGTAAATTATATGGAACACAATATGGAGGATAGGTTGTCTTTTCAATAAAGACATTAAGATGGCAGCCTGTGTAATAACATGTGCTTCTTTTCAAGGCAATAAAGAAGACAAGATTGAAAAAAATAGCCGATGCTCCAGAGATAAGTAATAACTTATTGGATGAGCCTGATTAGCACCCAGCTTTCTTATATTCTAAAAGACTGCAGAATCTTTCTGTCATGCCATATTCAGACTTGGTAGGAGTGTTTTACTGATAAGAAACATGTATAATTGTGCCAATTGTCCTTCGTTCTGTGAGTGGGAGCCCAAGAAGTACTGAGCAACGTTTTTGCTTATTGTAGATCGCCACTCCCGTCTGACAAATCAGTTAAAGATTGCCATTGTTTTACCTTTAATAGTTTTTGTTGCTATCTGCTTTTAAGAAACAAACTTTGACAGAGGGGAATGATGTTCGTTATTACCAATAACAATATAATGGATTAAGGTATTATAATTGTATGTAGTTGAAACAAAGAACTGCATGTGATAGTTAATATACAGAAGGACACAGAGTGCTGGAGTAACTCAGTGGGTCAGGCAGCATCGCTGGAGAACATAAATAGGTGACGTGGGACCCTTCTTCAGACTCATTCAGTCTGCTGAATTACTTCAGCACTTTGTGTCGTTTCACCTTAAAATGAGGGCCAATGCCACCAATCTGCACAAGCAAGCCTTTCTTCAACGGTTGCGAGTCCCGTTGTAAATACCAACATTACGCTCCTAGTTTCCGTGGGGCTCTCTCCCCTCTTGCCTGATGCTTTGTCTATTGATGGCTGAATAGTTTGTGCTGTTATCTGTTATAGAACATCAGTTAAGTATTTTTAACAAGTATAAGAAGTTACCAATATGGAGAAAATAAGTTACGCATCTTTTAATATTTTGTGCAATTGGAAGAAGTTCTTCATTAAACCTCCAGAGGTCGTAGCAGTATTATAAATAGTTCAACTGCTAACAATGCTGTCACTGTTTTTTATTAGATTTGTACCACAGTCAATAGTCATTTTTCAGAAGTTTCAGTGTACATCTGAATAAATGCCTATGACATTAGATTTGTGGATTTTATGCAATCTGCTTATCCAACCACCCTTTGCAGGTCTGTCTGACATGTTTTTTAGAACTGAAAATGCGAAGCTATGTATTTGAAGGTGAGCTTAATCCAGAGTAGCACAGTGTGTCCATTTCTGGGTGACTTGGTACTCACAGGAATCCTTGGCATTTTGGTTGCATTTTAATTTGTTGTCTTTCCTTTCCACCCCTCTCACCGCAAAGTATTGTCAATAATAGTGTTCTGGCCAGTAGATTTCTCCAGTAAAACTTGTAGTTTTGAAAAAATGACAATTCTTATTTATTCACAGAGCAACCAGCTTTTACTAATTTTGTTTCTCTTGAAACTCTGGTGTTTAAAGGGCAAGCTTTTATGCGTTCTCACTGAGGTCTGTGCCCCCCCCGCCCCCCCGTGACTGAAATGCAGCCTAATTTATTTATGTGTCTGTTTATTTTTTTACATATATATTCCATTTTGGGACATATGACAATAAAAAACTCTTGACTTTATGTGTCTGCCTGGATTGATTTCCCTGTGGAGGCCAAGGTCACAGTCATTTTCTACTTCTTTTTTCGTGTGGCGTGCACAGCATAAAGTTGTTGGACAACTTGTTCTATTTGATCTTCCGTTTGTGCACATCGAGTTGATTGCATTAGTCGAAACAGGGCGGACCACGTGAAGGTTGCAATCTTCCACCCCATTTTCTACTTCCAAACAGGATAATACCAGGTTGAAATCTGACATATCTTACAGTTTGCTGCTCACTACTGCATCAAGGAATGCACCTAGACTCTTCAAGTCGAGTTTATTGCTCAGATGCCAGTATAGTGAGGTAAAGAACAATGAAAATCTTGCTTACAGCAGCATCACAGGAACAGTGCTTAGCGAAGATACAAAAAACATAAATTGCACATAAATTCCACAAGACAATGAGAGGAAAAGTCTGCAAAAGACAAGACAGTGTAGAAATATGTAATTAGAAAACAAGTCCATCATAGTGCAAGAGATGGTCCATTTTGTTCTGTTGCTGATGTAGGATTAGGATTCCTCAGGTTGGTTTAAGAATCTGATATTTGAATTTCAGTAGCGGTTCCTGAACCATGATTCTGTAGTTTCCGCCTATTGGTAGCAGTGAGAAGGAGGTATGGCCCCTTGGAGGGGAAACATGATTGATGGATGCCACCTTCTCGAGGCAATGCCTTGTACAGATGGGCTCGGTTGAGTACATCACTCTGTAGCCTCATGCATACGTGAGCATTGGAGTTGCCATACCAGGCCATGATGCAACCAATCAGGATACTTTGTACAGTACATTTGTAGAAATTTGTTAAAGTATTTCAGTGACATGCCTTACATCTTCAAACGTCTAAGAACGTAGAGGTGCTGGCATGCCTTTTTAACAATTGCATCTATGTGCTGGGCACAGGACAGGTCTTTGGAGATGTTAAATGCTGTTAACTCCACTCCCAACACGTCAATGAAAACTGGCACATAGTTTCCTGACTTCCCCTTTCTGAAGTCAATGATTAGTTCCTTGGTTTTGGTGATGCTCAGTGAGAAGTTGTTGTTTGGTTCCACTCAACCCAGTGTTTTATTTCTCTCTGGTATGCTGACTCATCACCACCCATGATTTGGCCAACTAGTTGTGTAGTTGATGATTTTACAAAGTGAGTTTGTACAGAGCAGACCAGTGCCTTTTGGCCCACCCATTTATACTAATCCCACTTGCCTGCATTAATTTAATTTCCCTATTCGTCTTGCTCATTAAAGTACATGACTGGATGCCTTTTAACTGTTGCTACTGTTACAGCCTCCACCACTTCTTATGGCAGCTCATTCTGGGCCAAGTAAAACCTGTTCTTGTTAACCTTTTCTGCAGCCTCTCTAGCTTAATCACATCTTCCCTGTAGTGTGGTAACCAGAACTTCACAATTCACATTCCAAATGTAGCCCAACTAACATTTTGTACAAAGTCATAGAGTTGACAGGCAGAATCTATTTCCCAGTGTGAAAACGTCAAAGACTAGAGGGAATAGGTTTAACGTCAAAGGGGAAAAGTTCAACTAAAATGTGAGGGAAACATTTTTTATGCAGAGTTATAAATGTGATGCAAGGCCTGAAGGATGAAGCCTGTAAGATGGTGGTGTTCAAGAGGCTTTTAGACAGACATATGGATATACAGGAAATAGATAACCTGGTGGCGGTGGAGATTTGTTTAATTTGGCATCCCATTTGGCACCGACATTGCAGGCCAAAGGGTCTGTTCCTGCTCCCCCTTGCCAAATGTCCCTTTACCTGCAAACAAGCTTTTTTCAGTTAACCTTTTGGGAGTTCCTCCTCTTGTCAATGTAGCCCAGTGCATGGCACAGGGAGTAATCCTGAGATTACAATAATTGTGGTTCTGCGTTTTAACCTTCTGGATGTCACCTGGTTATTCATTTCTCAGGGGATCTCTTTCTTGCCTGTCGTTGGTACAACTACGGACCATGACCTATGGTTGCTCCCCCGATCACTTTACTGAATGTTAAGAATTTTTCAGCCAAATATATTGAGAGATAATGTACATAGCGTATTATATGTAGTAGGTACCAGATCAGCTATTATCTTTCTGAATGGTCACACTGGTTCAAGGGGCAAATAACCTCCACCAGACCCTGTGTTCAATTAATATTTCTTCATGCAGGAATTCAAAACAATTTTCAATGTTTGTGGTCATATTTCACTTATACTCTTTTAAATATTTTATTATGTTGCCTGCAGATAGCACTTGCGAAGACTTAGATTGTGACTTTACACGTGATCATAATAGTCCATCAATAAAAGTTGGAAATGGACAAGTGAAGCAACTTTCTCGGTTGACTGACTTGAACATCAAGACCAAATGGACACGGGGCAAAGGATTAAGGTAGCATATACATTTATAAGTACATCTGTTTTAAAAAAAAAAAGATTTTAAATTGATGCTGAAATAGTTTGTTTTGCACGGCCTGTGGCTGATTCTTGAATTTTCCAAAGATATCTATTTCAGAATGTAATTAAAAAAAATAAACACAGAGCTTATTTTATTTGTGAGGTATTTTTAAGTAATTTCAAGATGATTCTACTAGTATTTAAAGAATGCATGTTAATATGTGGAAACATCTGTGCATATGTAAATGAAAGTCCAAACATGTGCTCAAAGAACACTGTGTAAGATCAATATATCTTGAGGCAGCCAACACCATTCTACGAGTAATCCTGATTACTGCCAAGCCTGAATCCTCATTTTCTTTTCCATCAACACTTGCCTAGTCCCAACCTCTTGAACTTTTAAGTTTCCAGACATTATAGCAAGTTATTAACCCTAGCACACGCTCACCCCAGAGCTGCTGTGATGCAAGCACTTGAACTTCTGCCATTCTTTGAGAAATTACTGTGTCAGGTTTTGTGCTTTAGGAACTATAAAAATGTTTACAACTACTAGACATTTCTTTCTTGTGACCTGGAGATATCACACACTTTAATTCTCAAGGCATTGTCACTGTAAAATAAATTGAAGTTGCAATTGGAGGTATAGAGTCCTTATTTTGTGGATGCGAGGAGGAGTATAGCAGGCTGAGGGGTAACCTTTAGAGATTTATAAAATCATAAGGGGCATGGATGTCATGAATGGTCACAGTCTTTGTCTAGCTTCGGGGAATTTAAAACTAGATAGAGTGTTTAGGTTTAAGGTAAGAGGGAAGGATTTAAAGGGGATCTGAGAGGCAACATTTTCATACAGAAGATGGTCAGAATGATCTGCCAGAGGAAGTTGTAAAGGAGTGAATAGGTACATGGATGGAAATGGTTGAGAGGGATATAGGCCAAATAATAATGATGATAATAATAATAATAATAATAATAATAATAATAATAATAATAATGAATACGTTTATTGGCCAAGTATTCACATACAAGGAATTTACCTTGGTGCTCCGCCTGCAAGTGACAACATGACATACAGTGACAGTTAGGAATGACAATGCAGTGTACAATGGAGGGAAGGTTGAAGCCAATAACCTTCTCGGCTGATCGGACGATGCGTTGCAGCCTCAGGATGTCATGCTTGGTGGCTGAGCCAAACCAGACCATGATGGAAAAGGTGAAGACAGACTCTACGATGGCCGTATAGAATTTGACCATCATTGCCTGTGGCAGATTGTGCTTCCTCAGCTGCAGCAGGAAGTACATCCTCTGTTGTGCCTTTTTTACTGTGGAGTCGATGGTGGCCCCCCATTTAAGGTCCTTGGAGATGATGATTCCAAGTAACTTAAATGGCTCCACAGATGTGACTGAGGTGTTGTTGATGGTGAGTGGGGTGAGGGGAGGGGGAGCTCTCCTAAAGTCTACAATCAATGCAAATATATGCAAATGAGATCAGTTCAGGTCAGTCCCTTAGTCGGCATAGACAAGTTGTGCCGAAAGGCCTGCTTCCATGTTGAATAACTGTGATTCAATAGTTTTCATATAAGAGACGTTAAATGTTCATCTACAACTATTGCAAATACAATAGTTGCAATAGTTCATCTACAACAAAGCCTTTGGTGTGCTGGCCTTTATAAATCAGAGCATTGAATATAGGAGTTGGGAAGTAATGTTAAAATTGTACAAGGCATTGGTAAGACCAATTCTGGAGTATGGTGTACAATTTTGGTCGCCTAATTATCGGAAGGATGTCAACAAAATAGAGAGAGTACAGAGGAGATTTACTAGAATGTTGCCAGGGTTCCAGCAACTATGTTACAGAAAAAGGTTGAACAAGTTAGGTCTTTATTCTTTGGATCGCAGAAGGTTAAGGGGGGACTTGATTGAGGCCTTTAAAATGATGAAAGGGATAGACAGAGTTGACGTGGATAAGCTATTCCCATTGAGGGTAGGGAAGATTCAAACAAGAGGGCATGACATGAGAATTAAGGGACAGAAGTTTAGGGGTAACGTGAGGGGGAACTTCTTTACTCAGAGGGTGGTGGCTGTGTGGAATGAGCTTCCAGCAGAAGTGGTGGAGGCAGAATCAATTTTAACATTTAAAAGTAAAGTGTATAGGTTTATGGACATGAAGGGAATGGAGGGGTATGGTCTGAGTGCAGGTAGATGGGACTAGGGGAAAACAAATGGTCGGCATGGACTGGAAGGGCCGAGAGGGCCTGTTTCCGTGCTGTAATTGTTATATGGTTATATGGTTATTGCTCTAACCTTTCTTTGTAACTTGACACTCCTATAGCAGCAATCTTTTTCTGCATGACCTTTTGCATTTAAATCGCTTTCCATTCTGAGCAACAAAGAATGGACACACTAAGCAGGTATCATCTAACCAGAGAACTACCCCATTTCATTATGAATATTTCTTTGGTGTTGATCTACTGATACTATTTGTGGGTCTTTCACATGATGCTTTGCCTGACCATTCTGAGTACCATTATAAATGATCTCTTTCCACCTGGTGTGGCTGAGCACCAGTGATTGCCCAGAATCAATGTTGTGATTTTTGCATTTTATTCCACGAAGGCTTTGATCAAATCAGGATGAACTTGTAATGAGATCTGATGAAGCATCTGATGTCAGAGTGAATTTAAGTAAGCCGTGGCAGTATTTTGTGGAATTACATGCAGTACACATGATAAGTGTAATGGATGATGTGGTTTACATTAATCGTTATTAAATATATCAAAGGTTGTAGTTCATCAGCTGGATCATCGTTTTTTATTGGAATTAATAGGATTGGTGTTTAACTGCCATTTCATTGATGATGAGCATTCATGGCCCATAGAGGGAAGAGTGGACTGCAATCAAATTATTGGCAGTACCACCTTAAAGATGAAGCTGGTACCAAAAATCAACTTTATTTTTTGTTTTTGGCTGTCATATCAAAAAAAACATTGAGGCATGATTGCACATTGAGAGGATGTTGTTGCAGTAAAATGTAATAGAAACTTTGGTGGAATAAGACATCTTCACGAATGTTTACAGTCATGATGGACCCAGAATGTTTCAGGGTTGTGCACTGCTGTTATAATTGAAGTGGGAGAAAGGGAAAGCGTACAGTAGTAAAGACAGCCGCAGCTAATAATGGAACGCTCTTGTGAGAGTAACTGCCAAATATTTTAATTGGATCTTTCAGCCAGAGGCAGGTGTCTAGTTGATGACAGTCAAATTGGTTTGATGGTAAGTTTTAAAGTGGATGAGCTGTACTGCCAAACAAAATCAGATTGTGTTTTGTAGTCAGAAACTGTAATGATTTGTTTTTATATTTAGCAGAGCAGCCTTGCCCAGAATGGGGTTGCTCTTCAGCGAGAATGTTTTGCTGCCAAGCAGGAATGATTTGTTTGTGGGCTTGGGAGTTGCTTTGCCAGCTGGGAATGATTGGTTTTCTTTGTGCTGGGGAGTTGTATCGGCAACAGGGATTAATATATTGTGCCTGAAAATGGTGATGTCAAATGAGAGTGATTCTTGTTTCGTGCTAAGGAATTGCTTTCAAAGATACTGTTAAATTATACCGTGTGGAATGAAAAACATAGTTAAAACTGCTGCAAGAAAATGTGGCAGGACCGTAAAGCAGACTGAAACACAAAAAAACAGATTGCTCAGGCCAGTATTGTGCCTTACAGCAGCATATAACCTTAATTAACCAGTGTTTACACTTAGCTGTGTCCTGAGACATTAATGGCATAATGTGTACGAAAGGTACTCAAATATGGGAGATTAGTCATTATTTATGATGTCAGGCCATGTGAATGCCCAAAATACTATGTTTTTAGATGCTCAACGATTGAGCGTAGCTGTGATTGCAAATTCCATAGATTCAGTAAAGGTTTTTATTTCCATCTCAATATTAAGTGGTTGACTCTGACCTGAGACTGTACCCATTTTCTAAACTCTCCAGCTGGAAGAAACGGCTTGTCAGCATTAAATCTATCAATTCCTCCAAGAATCATAGATGATTTAATAAAACCATCATTCATTATTCTAAATTTCATTGTGTATCAGTGAATCTTATTGGAAAATAATCCTCTCATCCCAGGAACCAATCTAATGAGTCTCTGGTATAATACTAACACACCCTTCTTTGTGTACTGAGACCAAAACTGTACATAGTACACTGTAGGAAGGAACTGCAGATGCTGGTTACACCGAAGATAAATTCAAAATGCTGGAGTAACTCAGTGGAACAGGCAGCATCTCTCCATAGAAGGAATGGGTTTTGTTTTGGGCCAAGACCCTTCTTCAGACTGAGAGTCAGGGAGAGGGAGACACAGTACTCCAGGGGGGTCTTGTCAAAACCCCATCCAGCTGCAGCAAGGCTTGTTTATTCCTGCACTCCAACAGACCTGTATTGAAGGCAAGAAATGTAATAATTGCTTGCAACATCTGCATATTGATTTTGTGTTTTATGCACTTGCAAACCCAGACACCTTGATGCAACAACACTTGCAGGTTTTCCCCCATTAAAATTATTCTGTTTTTGCTATTCTCCCTACAAGTGAATGAACGCATCTTCAGCCATCTTCTTGCCCAGTCATTCATTTTTCATGCATTCCTCATATTTTCCTCAGAAAATAAACTCGATTGGTTGAATGCCCTCCTTCATTTCCAGCTTCTGCTTACTTTCCTGTCATTTATTTCCACTTGCTTGCCCATCAACTTGATTTCCTTGCTAACCACTATGCTAAGGGTAATTTGCAGTAGCCAATTAACTTACCAGCATGAGAATGGAAACTGGAGCATCTGGAGAAAACTAATGTGGTCACAGGGATAAATGTGCAAATTACACACTGATGGCAGAGCTGATAGTGGATCTGTGTGACACCAATACTATCTGCTCTGCTGTTCCGCTGCTCTCCTGCCAATTTAACCATTTAGCTTTTGTAGATTCTTTGCGTTCTCATGCTGGCTTATATTAGCAAGCTTTGGTACTTTAAGATTATTTCCATCTAATACAGATGATTAACTGAAGGCCGAGGTACTGATCGTTGCAGCAGGAAACACCTTGCTGGAGCAGAGCATCTTGTAGTGGGGCTGTAAATTACTGAACATTTTCTGGGCAGGTGAATGAGATCTTATTCCTAAAATTAACAGAAAAGCTAAGGATAAAAATTAAAAACAAAAACACAGGTGTTAGAAATCTGGCATAAAAGGAGAAGTTGCTGGAAAACTCAGCAGGTCAGGCAGCATCCTTAGAGAGAGAAACATAGTTGTAGACATCAAAAAAATAGAGTTAGGTATTGAATGCATGTGTGGGAACGACAATGCATGTGTGGCAGTCCTGATGTGACAGTAAACTAGCCAGTTATGGAGATTACCTGACTCTTACTCACATAAACGACTGTTTTATTTGCAATCTTATATTTGCAATAAAGTTTTGTTTCTTATTTTTGTTTTGACTGAAATACTGGAAATTAGTTAAAACATTGCTTAGCACTTCATTCATTAAATAAAAGGTAAGCATTTGAAGTAAGAACTCAGCATATTAAATCACCAGACAACGTAGTTTACATTGATGCAGCTCGACCTAAAGTTTTAAAAGAATTGGTATTAAAAATAATTTGTATTTTGACTGGATACACCTTAGCCTGGTATGGCAACTGCTCTGCTCTTGTATCGCCTGAACTTGCAGAGAGTGGTGAACACAGCCCGGTCCATCACAGGCTCGTCACTTCCTTCCATTTAGTTAATCTTCAAGAGAGAGTTAGATTTAGCTCTTAGGGCTTAGGGAATCAAGGAACATGGGGAAAAAGCCGGAACAGGGTAGTGATTTTGGATGATCAGCCATGATCATATTGAATGGCGGTGCTGGCTCGAAGTGCCAAATGGCCTACTCCTGCACCTATTTTCTATGTTTAATATTGTGTTGCATCAGGAAGGCTGGAAGTATCGTCAAGGATGCCTGCCACTCTGGCTGTTCCCTTATCTCTCTTCCATGTTCTGGGAGACGACACAGGAGCTTGAAAGCCAGAACACCAGAGCAGCTTCTTCCCTACTGCTTTCTGAATCAATCACCTCTTTCACACCCTCTTCCAGAGGTGCAGCCACGCATTCTAACACTCGACCTCATTTGGTTATTCGGTTATTGCACCTTTGCATTTTTTAGACTGCACTGCTATCTTTGCACCATTCTGCGCTGTTTTGTATCTGTTGTATTTATTATTGTATCTATAATTTGTGTGTTTAAGAAAGAACTGCAGATGCTGGAAAAATCGAAGGTAGCCAAAAATGCTGGAGAAACTCAGCGGGTGAGGCAACATCTATGGAGTAAAGGAATAGGTGATGTTTCGAGAAGAGAAGAAGGATCTCGACCCGAAACGTCGCCTCTTCCTTCGCTCCATAGATGCTGCCTCACTCGCTGAGTTTCTCCAGCATTTTTGTCTACCTTATAATTCGTGTGTATTGGTTACTCTGAACTTCATGCAAGCAAGGAATTTCTTTGCGCCCAGATGTATATGACAATAAACTAACCTGAATCTGTACTGAGTTCAATTGTTTTGTCATGTTAATGTCTGCCCCCTCTTAAATTATCAAGGTTCTTAACGTGGACTTCCTCCGTCCATTTGAATCAAAAGACAGCCTGAATATGAATACATTGTCTGTTCTGTACTTCTTCAAACTAACTGTCAGTTTTGGGGCCTGCCTGAGAAGAGTGTCAAGGTCAGCTTAGTCAGAGTAGCACAGTATTTTATGAATGTTGTTCAACTTGGTTAATTCTATTACTATCTTTTATTTCAAGTTTAAACTAATGTTTCAGATTCGCTTCAATGTTCTGAATTTATAGTTTTAAACAGAAAGCACTGGAACTTTTTGAATGAAAAATAGTTTTTCATGCTTATATGAAATAAATGTTGGAAACCAAAATAAAAACAGAAAATGCTGGAAACACTCAGCATGTCAAGCAATGTGATTATGTAGCAAAAACAAGTTTTTGATCATCAGATGGTTGGTTGGAGGCGATGCGAGTCGGCTGCTCTGCCAGCAGCGTGTTCGTTATTTCGACTTTGTTTTTTTGGTGTGTCCAAATGTTAGTTTAGGTGCCTCTCGGTATGTCTTGTGCAGGGGGTGGTGGGAGGAAAGGGGGAATTTGCTTTTGGTTGCCTCCTCGACGGAGAGGCGACTTTTTTTCATGTCGCCTCCCTCGTGGCCTAACAGTTTGGATTTGAGTGGCCTTTCTCGGAGTCGGGCCCGGAGCTTCAGCAGCGGGCGCAGCTTGAACTTTTCAATCACGGAGCGGTGGCGAATCTTTGCTGGGGGTCGCCAGAGAGAAGTGCTCCGATCGCTGGCCTGGTGATTTTGACATCATGGGGCTGTGGTCTGCGGAGCTTCTAGCCGCGGGCATAGCGTAGACTTACCATCCGGAGTCTAGGATCCCTTGCTGGGGATCGCCGGAGAAGCGCTCCAACCGATGGTGTGCGGCCTATAACATCCTGAAGCCGCGGCCTCCGGGAGGAAAGTGGCGGATTCAGGCACTCCAAGCCGCGGAGTGTGTTTGACCGTCCCAACGTCGGAGTTTGGATCATCCCGTCAAGTGGGCCTGTACATCTGGCCGTCCGTAGCGGTGACTACGGGGGGTTTATGGCCCCAATCACGGATGAACAAAGGAGAAGGACTGACTGAACTTTGTTGCCTTTGATGTTTGTGTTAAATTCTATTGTGTATTATGGGTTCTTTTTTAAAAAATGTATTACTGCTGGCAAATTCATTTCACTGCACCTTCGGGTGCATGTGACGAATAAATTTGACTTTGACTTTTTTCTTTCCACAGATGTTGCCTAACTTGTTGATTGTCGCTAGTATTTTCTGTTTTTAACCTCGGATTAGCAGCATCTAGTTTTGTTAATTTCCCAATGATGGAGCAATGAACATGAGTAAATTCTCGACATTATAGATTGATTTGTACCCTTATATAAAGTATATTTCTCCCATGTTTAGCTTTCCCATACCTATCTGCAGTAGGGTTAATGAGAGTACCGTGTGGGCTGAGCTGTCAGGTGGAGCATGCAACATATTGGTGGAGTAATATGACTGTTTTTTTACCATATTTTCCCGCCCTCACATTGCAAGACCCTGCATATTGTTGCCCGAGTACTAGGCGGAATCGCAAAGTGTGCAGATATTGATGGCTAGACTGGGAACGTCTCACTTCAGAAATTAGCAAACCCACATGTATTGCTTAAAATCAAATATTGCATCAAGATAAAAATTATTTTGAGGTGGCTGCAAACTATTTAAGCAACCATATTGTGGCATCCTTCACTTTTGATGGATGCTGTGACATGCTGCACAGTTCTTAAATGCTTATATGGGTGATAATGGTGTTCAGCATTCAGTGTCTGCCTCATTTTTTCAGCTGTCAGTTTCTGCTGCCTCCGTTACTGCTTTCCAATATTGAGTTCAACCAGGCCATCAGTGCATCAAAACAGGAAACAATCTTAAATATATATTTTCCTGTCTGTTGTGGAATGGGTAAATGTAATAAAAGGATCCATTCAAAAATATTTATATTTGTGTACATGCAAAATATTTTGCAACAAGATTGGGAAAAGTGATTATTTCACTTAATCAGGAACAACCTTATTGGTTCTATTGCCTCATCTTTAAAACAGCATTGTTTATGAAACTAATACTGTTTTTAGAAGATATAGCAGTTTTCAGTTGCAAGATTTCCAGAGCAGCATTCGATCTTTTACCATGCTGTGTTAGTTTCTGCATTTGCTGTGACTTTGATCTATTACATGTTAGGATAGGGAGTCAAAATCTATTTCTCATTGTTGTGGTACATGTGGTACAAATACATGAGGGCATAAGTTTAAGGTGAAAACAAGGAATTTGAAAGGGTTTGAAGTTTAAATATTTTATTCATAGAGTGCTTGATAACCGGGAATGCACGGCAAGGAAGGTGTTAGAATCGGATACAATCCCCATGTTGAAGAAACATTTCGGACTGACACTTGAATAGGTTAGGCCTAGCAGGACAAATGGGATCAGTGTAGATGGGCAGAAGAATCAGTAGACTCGTGGTGGTTCGAGAGGCATGTTCATGTGCTGTATCTCTCGATGACTCACACAGTCTGCTGGCAATGGCTTGGAAATCAATTTGATATAGAGAGAATGGTGATGTATGTATTTTGTGGGCTTGATGTCACTGAAGGCTAATGGGATGCTTATGGTATGTGTTCTGGAGCCCTATGGCTCTGTGCATATCTGGCCTTTTGCTGACCAACCCGAAGAGACGTATCTGAACTCTCGGTATTACACCAGCCATAGTTAATGTATCTAGTTTGTTATCAATCATTTTAAGAGGTAAGTACCCTTCATTAAAAGTTACACTTTTCCTCAACATCATTGTGTGAGTACCTTCATCAGAAGGACAACAGTTCAAGAAAGTGGCTCATCTCAACCTTTTGAGAATAGGTACAATGAGCCATAAATGCTAACCTTGCCAACAAAGCTCAGTAGTGAATTTTAAAAAAAGGACTTTGAAGTGGTTATTATTTATTGTTTATGAATATTTAAAAAAAATGTAATTATTTAACCTTTTTAAACTGTTCTTGATCATCAGAACAATTTGGAATCAGTGAAAATGCTTTTCAACAGAAAATACTTTTCAATGCATACATAGGGTGGATAATCAGAACCTTTTCCCCACGATGGATAAAATCTAATACTAGATAGCATAGCTTTAAGGTTACAGGGGTAAAGGTTAAAGGAGATGTTCGTGGCACCTTTTTTACACAAGGTGGTGAGTGCCTGGAATGCGCTGGTGGTGGAGGCTGGTATGATAGTGGCATTTAAAGAGCTTTTGGATATGCACAGAGGTGGCCTTGGGATAGACCAACACCATAAGCTATTAAACATAGAAACATAGAAACATAGAAATTAGGTGCAGGAGTAGGCCATTCAGCCCTTCGAGCCTGCACTGCCATTCTATGATCATGCTGATCATCCAACTCAGTATCCCGTACCTGCCTTCTCTCCATACCCTCTGATCCCCTTAGCCACAAGGGCCACATCCAACTCACTCTTAAATATAGCCAATGAACTGCCTCAACTACCCTCTGTGGCAGAGAGTTCCAGAGACTCACCACTCTCTGTGTGAAGAAAGTCTTTCTCATCTCGGTCTTAAAGGATTTCCCCCTTATCCTTAAGCTGTGACCCCTTGTCCTGGACTTCCCCAACATCGGGAACAATCTTCCTGCATCTAGCCTGTCCAACCTCTTAAGAATTTTGTAAGTTTCTATAAGAAATCTCCTAAATTCCAGAGAGTATAAACCGAGTCTATCCAGTCTTTCTTCATAAGACAGTCCTGACATCCCAGGAATCAGTCTGGTGAACCTTCTCTGCACTCCCTCTATGGCAATAATGTCCTTCCTCAGATTTGGAGACCAAAACTGCACGCAATACTCCAGGTGTGGTCTCACCAAGACCCTGTACAACTGAAGTAGAACCTCCCTGCTCCTGTACTCAAATCCTTTTGCTATGAAAGCTAACATACCATTCGCTTTTTTCACTGCCTGCTGCACCTGCATGCCTACTTTCAATGACTGGTGTACCATGTCACCCAGGTCTCGCTGCATCTCCCCTTTTCCCAATCGGCCACCATTAGGATACCTTGGAAGTGTGTGGGCCAAGGAGCAAATCATCAACCATTGGCGTTTGCAGTTGGTCCACCGCAGTAAAACCAGGCAACATTTCAAGTCACACAGCCACAGAAGCGAGAGGCATGGGTTCAGCATGCTTGGCCTAGCTTGTGGAGCTTGAATAGCTGGCATCTTGGTTGGTACTGGACCCCAAGAAACGGAATTTGTCGAGTGCCTCTGAGATGGATTCTTAAAGCAGCTTGCACTGGAGCCTACCAGGGAGAAGGCAACTCTGGATTTGGTGTTGTGTAATAATCTGCATTTGATAAGAGAACTCAAGGTAAATGAACCATTAGGAGGGAGTGACCATAATATAAATTTTAATCTGCAATTTGAGAGGGAGAAGGTAAAATCAGAAGTGTCAGTATTGCAGTTGAACAAAGGGAACTATGGAGGCATGAGGCAGGAGCTGGCCAAAATTGACTGGAAAGAGACCCTTAGCAGAGATGATGGTGGAACAGCAATGGCACGAATTTCTGGGAATAATCCTGAAGATTCTAAGGGGAGTAAGAGGCAGCCATGGCTGACAAGGGAAGTCAAGGACAGTATAAAACTAAAAGAGAAAATATATAACACAGCAAAAATGAGCGGGAAGCCATAGGATTGGGAAACTTTTAAAGAACAACAGAAGGAAACTAAAAAGGCAATACGGGGAGAGAAAATGAAGTACGAAGGTAAGGTAGCCAATAATATAAAGGAGGATAGTAAAAGCTTCTTTAGGTATGTGAAAAGGAAAAGATTAGTTAAGACAAATGTGGGTCCCTTGAAGACAGAAACATGTGAATTTATTCTGGGGAACAAGGAAATGGCAGACAAGTTAAACCAGTACTTTGGTTCTGTCTTCACGAAGGAAGACACAAACAATCTCCCTGGTGTGCTAGGAGACAGAGGATCTAGGATGATGACAGAGGATCTAGGATGAGGAACTGAAGGAAATTCACATTAGTCAGGACATGGTGTTGGGTAGACTGATGGGACTGAAGGCTGATAACTCCCCAGGGCCTGATGGTCTGCATCCCAGGGTACTCGAGGAGGTGGCTCTCGAAATTGTGGATGCATTGGTGATCATTTTCCAATGTTCTATAGATACTGATTCGGTTCCTGTGGATTGGACGGTAGCTAATATTATCCCACTTTTTAAGAAAGGAGGGAGAAAGAAAGCAGGGAATTATAGACCAGTTAGCCCGACATTGGTGGAGGGGACATGCTGGAGTCAATTATTAAAGATGTTATAGCGGCGCATTTGGATAGCAGTAACATGATCGGTCCAAGTCAGCATGGATTAACAAAGGGGAAATCTTGCTTGATTAATCTTCTGGAATCTTTTTGAGGATGTAACAAGTAAAATGGATAAGGGAGAGCCAGTAGTGTATCTGGACTTTCAGAAAGCCTTTGATAAGATCCCACAGGAGATTAGTGGGCAAAATTAGAGCACATGGTATTGGGGGTAGGGTATTGACATGGATAAAAAATTGGTTGGTAGACAGGAAACAAAGAGTCGGAATTAACGGGTTCCTTTCAGAATGGCAGGTGGTGACTAGTGGGGTGCCGCAGGGCTCAGTGCTGGGACAATATAAATGATTTAGATGAAAGAATTAAAAATAACGTTAGCAAATTTGCAGATGACACAAAGCTGGGTGGCAGTGTGAACTGTGAAGAGGATGCTATGAGGATGCAAGGTGACTTGGGTAGGTTGGGTGAATGATCAGATACATGGCAGATGCAGTATAATGCAGATAAATGTTTGGTGGCAAGAACAAGAACGCAGATTGTTATCTGAATGGTGGCAGATTAGGAAAAGGGGAAGTGCAACGAGACCTGGGTGTCCTTGTACATCAGTCACTGAAAATAAGCATGCAGGTGTAGCAGGCAGTGAAGAAAGCTAATGGCATGTTGGCCTTCATAATGATAGGATTTGAGTATAGGAGCAAAGAGGTCCTTCTGCTGTTGTATAGGGCCTGGGTGAGACCACACCTGGAGTATTGTGTGCAGTTTTGGTCTCCTAATATGAGGAGATCTTGGTATTGAGGGAGTGCAGCGTAGGTTCACGAGGTTAATTCCTAGGATGGCAGGGCTGTCATATGATGAAAGAATGGAATGATTGGTCTTGTATTCACTGAAATTTAGAAGGATGAGAGGGGATCTTGTAGAAACATATAAAATTATTAAGGGATTGGACACCCTAGATGCAAGAAACATGTTCCCGATGTTGGGGGAGTCCAGAACCAGGGGCCATGGTTTAAGAATAAGGGGTTGGCCATTTAGAACTGAGATGCGGAAAAAATTTTCACCCAGAGAGTTCTGCATTTGTGGAATTCTCTGCCTCAGAAGGCAGTGGAGGCCGATTCACTAGATGCATTCAAGAGAGAGTTAGATATAGCTCTTAGGGCCAGAGGAATCAAGGGATATAGGGAGAAGGCAGGAACGGGGCATTGATTGTGGATGATCAGCCATGATCACATTGAAAGGCGGTGCTGGCTCGAAGGGCTGAATGGCCTACACCTGCAAATATTTTCTATGTTTCTATCTGAAAACTGTGTGAGCTACCCCATCCTCGGCTGACACCAAAATAAATCTAATTTAATAAAGTTTCCTGCTGTTCAGTGGAATTATGCTTAAGGCATCTGAAATTCTGCAGCACCGTTGATTTGCTGTGGCATGTTGAGAATAATTTGTGCAGAAATCATAACTGAATTCTGCGACCTGGAAATGAGGCTTTTGTGTAAATCTGAACATATTGATGTGTCTATTTTGAAAATATAAAATAAAAATGTTGCAAGGCGTTCTGAACTACTGCTGCCCTCAGGTAAAAAGCCTGCACCCCAATTGGCAGGTGGTGTCCAACATGTTCCTTCTTCAGTTTGTTTGTATTTGTTCATGAATTTCATCACTGTTGGGGGTTAGGTTGGATTGAGGGCTTGTTTTTTGCTCAGGATAATTTTGCACTCTGAACTGTTGATAGGAAGTTAATTATATTGTCTCTGCTCTGATCGACTGTTCTTACAAGATGTCATACAACATGGAAATAGGCCATCAGCCCATCTTGTCCAAGCTGACCAAGATACTCCATCTAAGCTAGTCCAATTTGCTCATGTTTGGCACATATCCCTCTAAACCTATCCTATCCATGTACCCGCCCAAGTGTTTTTTAAATGCTTTTATCGTACCTACCTCAGCTACCTCTTCTGGCAGCTCATTCCATATACTCACCATTATCTGCCCCTTAGATTCATATGAAATCTTGTCCCTATCACCTTAAACATGTCCTCTGGTTCTTGGTTTCCCTATCCTAGGTATTCACCTTAATTATTCCCATCATGGTTTTGTACACCTCCATAAGATCCACCCATGGCCATCTGTGCTTTAGGGATAGTCCTAGAAAAGTCCTATACTGCCCAACCATTCATTATAGTCCTTGAGTCCTTGCCACAACCTTGTAATAATAAGTTATACGTCATAGTTACCTGATTCATTTAACAGTCTGAGTCTTGAATGGTACTAAATCTAGCAGTGAATTGAGGTGGAGTAGATTGTGTGGGAGCAAACAAGTAATTTAGCTCTAATTAGTCTGCATGAAGAGCAGAGAAAGATGAAACTACAGGAACATGCCCCAATCAAAGCAGCCATTTCTGTGTGACATACATTGAGTGGAGATTAGATGTATTTCAATGTTTACAATTCTTCTTGGTTGTTTACACCAGAGTGGTGACCTAGCATGATTAGTAGAGATATAACCAATCATCTTCACTTTGTCTTGCACTGACATTGTCCCTTGAAACAGCCTCTAACTTTGTACACAACTGCACAAAACTCCACAAAACTCCAAGCTGGTAAAGAGGAAACTGAATGCAGCTGGACTTCACAATATGTAATATTTCAAATTGACAGTTATCATTTTAATATCATTTAATTAAAGCTTGTGAAATAGCATTTTTCTCAGTAAAGATGTTGTATCCATGTCTTCCTGTAGTACCACTGGTAATTGATCATAATGAACTGGTCGTAGATTTGCATTTAGTTTTGAAGTCAAAGTCAATACGATGCTGGAAGAATTTTTTTCTGTACAGCAATCTGCAAGGTGCTCTCTGGAGCTTTCACTAGAACTAAGTGCTGCTATATCATTGTTACTATATTGCTAAATCCGATGATGTTATTGAGGACGTTTTGTCCACATTCCACAAATTCAACATTTTGTGGCTATTAAATCTGAAAATGAAAATATAATAATATGAAAATGGAATAAGATGGTGCCACCTGCAACTGAGTACTAGGAGCTATATGTTTCTCATAGGAAATCACCTTAGCACTAAATTTTGCTTATCGTCTTTAGGCACTGAAGTAGATAAGGGAAATGATACGCTGCTATTGATAGCGGTTCTCTCCAAAACAGGGCTCATTGCGTATTGTACACTAGGATTGATAGATTTCTATGGCAATAGATTTCTTACAACCTAGAAGATGAAGTATAAATTTCACTGAGGTATGTTGTGAAATTGAGTTCTATATTTCTGGTGATTTTGGGGCTAGTACAGATATGAAATTGAAAGTTGCAAATTGCTATCCAAAGCCCAACTAGATTATTAATCCATTTATGAATCTAGTTGTCTCAAAAAGGCAAGCAATCACCACCGTTATTTTCAGTGAGAAAATAGGAAACGCCAATCAAAGGATGTGTAATAGAAATGGAGTTGAAGTTTGATGAACCACTTTAAAATAATAAAATATTAGCTGATTGATTACGATACCTCTTTAAATCAGATACATTATGTTACATTTAAAAAAAATAGAAAATGTTGTTCTCAGTGTGGAGACTTCACTGATAACATTAGCGTTTGTGGGATGTCTGTTTGAACGTTTGTAGTTTATAGGGCGTAGTCACTTCAATTTAAATAAAAATGAACATTGTAGCAGATGCCGGAAATCTGAATTATAAAGTGTTTGATTTACACAGCATGTCAGACCAAATGCGTGGAAGGAGAAACAGTTAATATTTCACATCCAAGACATTTCATCGCGAAAATGATGAATAATGAGCTGTTTAGATAATGACAATAAAGAAATGCAACTCATTTATAAGCCAGGATAGTATGAACTTGGGGAATCTTCAGATGGTAATTGTCTGGTGTAACTGATGCCCTTGTCGTCTTTGGTGATGTGGTCATGGATGTGGGAGGTGCTACCAAACTGGTTGGGAAAAGATGTATTACATATCTTGCAGTTAGCACACATTGTACTACTTGCAGATATCAGAAGTGTTGATTTGAAATGCTTCAGCACTTTTTCTTAGTGGTCTATTGGTTTAGTAATTTAGTTATTAGGAGTTTAAAGACTGTGTATAATATTTAACCACAGTTTACTGTGTACTGCATCATACAGTCCAATAGAGCCAGATGCCAGAGAAAAACATCCTCTGCACTATCTGGTAAATTAACTTGGTGATTTAGCATTTGGAATATTATTTTTTATCTTAAATCAATATAATGTGTGTTAATGATCAGCCATGTTATTAAGGTTTGCAGTATGAACCAGCTATTGCCAATCTATGCCAATATCTATCTATCTATACATTAAAAGTCTCATCTTGTGTGTGGCTGTGTGTATGTTTTGTATCTTCCTCAAAACACTACATGTTAGCGCTTACATTTTTACATATTCTAACTCACAATTTTCCCCTCCATGCAGTGCTCAGGTTCATTTAAGATTTCATACTATATTTCACGTTATTCACGATTCAAGCTTTAAAAAAAAGCCAAAAACCACAACTCACAGAGAGCCTATTCCCAGCAGCTTCCAGTGATGATGTCACAATGCCATCTCACAGATGTCCAATCACAATGGATCTAATTTACAAATAACATCACAATGGGACGTTGGCAACGGTAACTGCAGCTTCTCACATAACCTTTTTCCAGCAGCTTCCAGTGATGATGTCACAGTGCCATTCACAGTGCACCAATCACAATGGGCTCTCAAGCTGCCCAGTGCCACATTGATATCACAATGGGACATTGCCAACGGTAACACTGTACATTTAAAATCAACTGGTGTTAACAAAGCACTAAGATGAATGTTATTGCAGAAATGACAGCGGTAAAGTTTGGCAAATGACTGACATTGGTCATCAAGAACAGTTATCTGTCAGTTTGCATCACTCTTTAAACTATAGAGATACACCAACAAACAGAATAGACTGCATACCCTTGTTTTGATCATCTGCTTGCTAGAAGTGGAACAGGAGTGCTGTACTTACTCTTTCATTGTTCATGTTCAGTACCTAGTCTGGAACTTTTATGAATGTTCACATGGTCTGTGTATAATTCAGCCTTTTGGAACATCACATAGTGTTCTTTTTATCTTGCTTATTTATTTGTTGTGGTCAAGTTATTTGGTCTTGCTTTCCATTAGGATTGGGAACTATCTGATCCTCTGCAGAGATAACAAAGTGTTCTGGGTGACTTTATTTTTGTAATCTTCAAGTCCAGCTTTACCTAAATTTATATCCAAGCGGTTGATACTATTTGTGCAGAAGCAGATTTTGACAGTGCCTGTGATGTAACAGGAACTCAGTCCTTTTCATCTGATGCTGGGAGCCTCACTTGTAGATCTTAAGTAATGAATTTATCTGACATCTCTGATAGCGCCCTCCACCACTTTTAATCCTCCCACCAATCTCCTCAGGCATGTGGGTGCTCACATGACCAGCCCCATCCAGCATTTTCAAGGTTTCAAGGTCAGTTTATGTCATATGTAGCAGTTAAGGTACAATGAAATTTGAGTTATCATACAGCCATACTAATGGCCCTGTCTCACTGTGCGAGTTGACCCACGAGGTACCCCGAGTGACAGACTCGTGGCTGTGCACGAGACTGCAAGTTTATGATCAAGTGTGTAACCGAGTTCCCACGGGTATGTCATTGCTGCGATGTTCCTAGTTCCTCTCCCGAGTTAGCAAGTTCCTCTCCCGTTACTCTTGAGCCAACCGTGAATGAAGGTATGTTTTAATAAAGCAACAATGTTAAAATACATCTCCATCCTGTGGTTTTGAGTTATTTCAGCGCGGCGGCATCTATTGATATGACCTACAATGGGAAAATGCGCATCCTCCAGTAACCAAGCATTTCTTGTTGTTTTATGTTTTTAAATACTTTTTTGCAATGGATCTCTATTTTAAATAATTTAAAAAAAGGAAGCAGCCCGGATGACTGACATTGAGCGGCCGCCGGGACCCGACAGCAGGCACACACACACACACACACACACACACACACACACACACACACACACACACACACACACACACACACACACACACACACACACACACACACACACACACACACACACACACACACACACACACACACACACACACACACACACACACACAGGGAGATACACACACACACACACACACACACACACAGATACACACAGGGAGATACACACAGACAGCAGCTGGCCACCACTTCAGAGGAATGAAGCAGCTCGGGTGACTTTGAGCGGCCACCGGGACCCGACAGCAGACACACACACAGATACACACAGATAGACAGAGAGGGAGAGAGAGAGACACACATACATAGAGAGAGAGATACACGCAGACAGCAGCTGGCCATCACTTCAGAGGAATGAAGCAGCTCGGGTGACTTTGAGTGGCCACCGGGACCCGACAGCAGACACACACACAGATACACACAGATAGACAGAGAGGGAGAGAGAGAGACACACACACACACACATACACACACACACACATAGAGAGAGAGATACACACAGACAGCAGCTGGCCACCACTTCAGAGGAATGAAGCAGCTCCGCGGATCAGGCAGCATTTCTGGGGAGATGTTTCGGATCGGGACCCTTCTAACGAAACGACACCCACCCTTTTTCTCCACAGACGCTGCCTGACCCACTGAGTTACTCCGGCACTTTGTGTCTATCTCTGGTATAAACCAGCATCTGCAGTTATTTGTTTCTACTTAGGACAGTTAGATGTGGTGGTTAGGACGATGGTGATAGAAAAAGCTGCAACTATTGTCATCTTGGGCAAAACACGAAGCACTCAGGGGGTCAGGCAGCTTCCGTGGAGAGAATGGAGGGGGACGTTTCCTATTGGGACCCTTCTTCAGACCGATGGTGAAGAATGGTCATTCCGAAGAAAGGTCGCGGCCTGAAATGTCGCACTCCATTGCCTGACCCACCGAGCTCTTGTTCACCAAGCACTTGATGATTTGCTCATGGTGGGTTGCAACGTTTATGGAATCCTTGCTTTCATTAACCGAGGCTTAGAAGAGTCTATTGATCCCAAGAACTTTAGAGGGAGTGCGGGCATCAGAAGCAAGTGAGTTTGACGGGAGCGTGGGAGCCGCACGCAGCGATTGGAATATTGTTCGGGAAGCCGAACCCAGCGTGAGAGAATGAACACGGGGGGTATTGGGTCCCAACAGGAATAGGTTAAAGGCTTGAAGAGAAGATGGAGACAGAGACACTCACATTCAACAAGGACAGTAATTCTGCTATAACACGATCGTTGCTTTGCGAAGTAACGTTGTTTTTGTAATAGAAAATCATGTTATCGAAACAATCGTAGCAATGGGTAAAAGGTGTTTCATGCTTGCAATAATCAAGTTATTTTCCTGTGTGATTTTACAAACATGGTCTTTTGAATAACTATAAATTTATTTATGTTACTGCAAGCTAAAATACTAAAGGTTGTGTGTTACATTGTTTAATAGAGTTTCGTTGTTCAAATATCAAAGGAAGCGATTGTTTGTCAATTTCTACGGTTATTATAGTGAGAGTTGGGCTCCGGTGATCGGGTTGAACATGAGATCATGGTGTCTCGTCACTGCTGGAAGGCGACATGGAAGCATTTTTGTCTGCTTGCAAATTTCCAAACTAACTGTAGTTCCCAACTTGAAGGGCCCGTTTCTGTGCAGTATGAAGCAATAATGAAAACAGAACAGTACAGAAGAGCCAGGGTGTGTAGGAAGCACAGGCAGAACAGGGGCAGAGGGACAGGAGCAGAGGCTGTATGTGTGGGGAACTAGTGGTACGTCCCCAACTCTACCCCCACTCTACAACTCTTCCTCTCACCACACAGACCAAACTCCCCACCATTGACTACAACTGCATTTCATGCTGCTTCGGGAAAGCAGCCAACTTAAGTAAAGACCTTTCCTACCCGGGCCATTCCTTTCGCTCCCCGCTCCCATCGGAAGAAGAAACAGAAGCTGCGCACATCAGTAGAATCAGGAATGCATTCATTCCCTCTGTTATCAGGCTTCTGAATGATCCTTCCATAAGTTGGGGGACCATCCGATTCTCTCTACCTCATTGTGTCCATTGGACTTTGTCTCTGAAATTCAGCGCTAAAGTATTGAAAACGACAAGATCTGCATTTTGTCTCTGTCCCGATCTATGTACTTGAATTTAGTTTACTTCTATTTATGTATAGTATGATCTGATTTGACTGCATAGCATGCTAAACATAACTTTACACATGAAAGTAATAAATCTAAACCAAATGTTCTTTGTATCGGGTAGTTGTGCATCGTCGGGGCGAGTTTGTCGGCAGCAAGCATCTTTCTGAAAGCAATGAATGCTGAGGGCAAACCTTAACAACCTGAATACGGACTTCCAGAAGGGTCTTGACAAAGTCGCAATACGTGGTGTAAAATGAATATTGAAAGCATGTCCATGAGGTCAACAAAATATTACACAATCTTCGTAAATGCTTGTGGGAAAGTGAATAGTGTCCCCCCATTCCCCCCCCCCTTTCCAGATCACAGTCACAGTCATCGGTAGCCACAGTCACCCGTAAATAAACCCACTACATCCAATATGCGACTTTTTATGATCATGGATGACAATCCATTTAACCTCAGTGCAAATTCAAATGAAGGTTCCTGCTCCCGCCTTCTGCTGTCACTTTCAATGCCGCTACTATTGGAGTCTGGCGTCGGGTACCTCCATTCCCACCTGGGAAATGAAAAGTTTCCATTGACGGTGCCACGGTAGACTCACGAGTCACTAAGATAAACGCACGGGGCCACTACGTTATTACAACGAGTTTAAATGTTTCCATTTTTAACGTGAACAGTTAATTTGACTCGTGGAAAAAATCAAACATGTTTGATTTTTTTCACGAGTTAACAAGTTTCCCGAGTACCTGCCGTTAGCCCCACGAGTCGCTAAGTTGCTCGTGCGAGTTCCGACGTTCCCGCTACGTGATCACCACGAGTGAAAACTCGGGGTCACTCGTGGGCCAACTCGCACAGTGAGACAGGGGTTTAAGTGAAAAGCAGCAAGACACACAATCACATAAAGTTAAAATAAACATCTATCATAGTGGATTCCACATTCCTCACTGTGATGGAAGGCAATAAACTTTAATCTTTTTCCTCTTGTTCTCCCGCGGTCGGGGCGATTAAAACCATCCGCAGTCGGGGCGATTAAAGCCCCTGCAGCCAACGATCGAAGCCCCCATCGGGGTGATCGGAACTCCCATGTCGAGGTGGTTGAAACGCTCCATGGAACATGAAACATGGAGCTCCAGAGTTTGCTCTCCTTACCAGAGACCGCGGGCTTCATGATGTTAAAGCCGCGCAGACTCTTGCGGCTTGGAGCGCCCGTCAGTTTCCAGGAAAGGCCGCCAACTCCACGATGTAAGGCCGCGGTGGGGACGGAGATATGATACGGGAAAAAAAATCGCATCTCCGTCGAGGTAACAGATTGGGAATAAAATGTTTTCCCCAACTCCCCCCATATAAAACAAACCAAGGAATGCTAAAACATACTCTTCAACACATACTAAAAATAACAAAAAGAAGAAAGGACAGACAGACTGTTGGCGATGCAGCCACTGCTGGTGGCGCCACCCGGTGGAACTATATTCCACTTTGCACCGGAATTCCAATCGAAATGCTCCAATTTGTAATTGGACCACTTGACTCAACTAATTTTGGCCTTATACTTGCCCATTACATAGAAACATAGAAACATAGAAATTAGGTGCAGGAGTAGGCCATTCAGCCCTTCGAGCCTGCACCGCCATTCAATATGATCATGGCTGATCATCCAACTCAGTATCCCGTACCTGCCTTCTCTCCATACCCTCTGATCCCCTTAGCCACAAGGGCCACATCCAACTCACTCTTAAATATAGCCAATGAACTGGCCTCAACTACCCTCTGTGGCAGAGAGTGCCAGAGACTCACCACTCTCTGTGTGAAAAAAGTCTTTCTCATCTCGGTCTTAAAGGATTTCCCCCTTATCCTTAAGCTGTGACCCCTTGTCCTGGACTTCCCCAACATCGGGAACAATCTTCCTGCATCTAGCCTGTCCAACCCCTTAAGAATTTTGTAAGTTGCAATGAAATTACAACCCCCTTACCAATCCCCTGGAGCTGATCCTCCCCAATTTTCCTTTCCTAGCTTCCCAATCGCTCTACCTATCCCCAAACTCTCAATCTCAGATTTCCCCTGAGCAGCAACTCTTGGTTTTATTGTAACCTGTGAAGAAAAGGCCTTACCTTGTGTGCAGCTAATTCATATGCTCACCAATACTAGCTCCAGGGGGAATAAAATCAGCTCTTCATCTGTTCTGGACAGGTGTATCAGTCAAAAGATCTGCAATCTCTGCAGTGCTGGCAGTTCTAATGTCAGAGTTGCAGTTTACAATTATTTCTATTTGTTAAATATTATCCTTTGTCAGAACTGCTATTTTCTTCAAGAAGGCAAACTTTAAATTTTCTATTGCATTGATGTGACTTAAAAATCTAGAACCGGATATTATTCTGGCTGCAGTGATGCAAGGAAGTGGATAGGCCCATGGACCAAAATTAGATCTTTTTTGAGCATCATCAAGATTAGGATGTGTAACACCAAGAATGTTATTCAGAGTTTGCAAGTTGAAATAATAACCAGTATAAATGAATTTGAGATGATACAAGGATTGTGGTCACTTCAGGCGATAACCTGGTTTACCTATAAAAAGGCTATGACTAATTTACCAATGGCCCAATATATGTGCTAATAAGCCACTATTGGGCCTGTCCCACTTGGCGATTTTTTTCGGCAACTGCCAGCGACTGTCATAGTTGTAGCCGGTTGCCGAAAAGCCAGCGACAACCTGCGTCATCCTGGTGACAACCTACGACAGCACCTACATCAGGAGAAGTCAAGCTACGATCGTTGGCGTCAAACCCATGGTCGCGGAAAATTTTTCAATGTGTTCAACGGTGACCACCAGCAAACATGCGGCGACAAACTAGTCGCCTGTAGTTGCCTAAAAAATCGCCTAAGTGGGACAGGCCCAATACTTCCACACTGTAAATGGTCACCATGCACCAAATTCAGCCTTGTAATATGAGTGCAGCAACTAGTGTCAACTATCCCACCTCCAGGGCATCACAACTAGAGTTTCACACAACAGTGCAGCATTCCCAACTATTATCAGATCCTTTTTAAATGATCGTCCTTCCATCATAAATGGTGATGCCCGTTGATGATTGATTACACAATGTTCAATTCCATTTTCAATTCCTCAGCAAATGAAGCTGTTCATGCCTGAATGCTGCCAAATCTAGACAACATTCAGACATGGGCTTCATGTTCTCCTTCAAGTCGCACATTATCATGACTTTGCATCATTGCTGGGTTTAACTTTTGGAGCTCCACGAGGACTACACCGGTTCAAAAAGGCAGCTCATCGCTGTCCTCTCAAGGAAAATTAGGAATGATCAATAAATGCTGACTCGCTAGTGACATTTAGATCATGAGAAATAAATAAAATAAACAATTAAAAGCTATTGTTCTTGAGCTCATGATTCGATAAATGTTTCTTGGAGCGAACTACCCTATTTGCATATTTATCCCTGTGATCACTTATTTCTCAACTAATAGCACTAGAACAGATTATCTATGTTTCTATTGTTTGGTATTTGTGGAGATTTGCTATACAAAACTTGAATGCCATATTTTTCTACATCACAACGGTGACTACACATTGAAAGTACAAAATTAATGTACTTTGCAAATTCGTGATGTTGTGAAGGTTGCTTATAAAGTTCATTCTTTGTATTTGTTTCTGCCTGACTGCACCGAACAACATCCACCCATTTTCACAGAGCAAATTAATTTCTCTAGTTTTTTTATGAGAGTGTCCCGTCCAAACGTACATTTTCTCCTTTAGTTATTTTGGCTGATGTATTCTGGCTCTAGTTTAGCCATTATGAAAATCTGATAGTAAATTGTTGGAAGAATGTGCAAATTTGTTTAGATGCAATTAGTTGGCAGAAAATTGCTGTATAAGGCTGGCTTCGCTGATTTTTTTTGCTCATGGTCTATATATTGAATTTGTTTTTTATTGGCAGTATTTCTTGCAGTATTCCAATTGTTAATATGTGTTACGATGTTAAGATCTTATTCTTTAATGTTTGGGATTTGTATCATCCCATTGATTGGAGAGAATTTTATTAAAGTTGTGCTGTTTTAAATAAATATTTTTATTAACAGAAAACATGACGACAAAGACTCTCCTTTTGTCAGCAAAAGCGATTTAGAGTCTTTTTCAAGTTGCAGTCGATTATCCAGTCAACAGCATTCATTGGAGAGCAAAACCTCATTAGAATTATCTACCAAGTGAGTTTTGTTAACCTTTATAAATCTTAAAATTACACTTCTTTCATTTTATGCTTATTAATGCAACATAAAAAATGAATGTTTTGAAAAATATTTTTAACCTTACTAAAAGAAGGCAGTGGTATAGGAAAAAGCCACCCACTGCAGTACAGCCAATGGCACAGCCACTGATAGATACAGCAAAGAAACTTTTGCCTGAATCTGTGCCAAACATGAGCCACCCATTTTCACAAAGACTATGTTAATCCGATTTTTTATTCTCCTGAGATTTCCTTCATACAAATACCGAAGTGATTTCAACTGGGATATATTCAGTGAACACAGGGAGTTGTAGGCTTAACTGTACTAATGTAGATTAGCAGTAGGAAGGAGCAAAACATTGGAATAATTTAAGGAAAAGACGAGAGATATGGTGGTGGTGAACTGGGAGCCTGTATTGGCCAGTTGGTCCCTGTATTTCGTATGAATTAGCAATTGAAAGCAGGGTTTTGAATAACTTTGGGTTACAAATGGGTGGAAAGGTAATAAAGTTAAATGTGAGGATTTCAACAGCGGTCAAAATGAGGTAGGAAGTAGACGGACAACATCAAAGGTGAGCAAAATTCAGTCTTAATGATGTTCTGTAAGTGTGACTCAGGACTTACCTTTGGAGTTGGATGTGATATCGAAACAGTGAATAGGTTGTGTCATTTTCAGGCAGTTGTTCCAGATGGATGGATAAGGAACGGATCATCTGCCTGGTCCTGCTCTTCTTAATAATTTAATTGGAGGTAATGTTGCTTAATCCTTTACTAAATATCAAGCAAAGTGATATTTTGGGAAAAGTGAGGATTACTGATCCAGAGACAAATGCACGCAGGATACCATGCTGCGGTGAGCAAAGGACAACCAGGGCTTTTATCAAGTTTCATCTTCCTCCTAACAATTCAGTGATATTTTATTTCAGTGAACTGATGAGTCTAGTTTAAAAGAAGAGACTACCCATTGGATAGTTATACTTACACTCATTAAGATTGAATATTTCCTCCTCGGATGTTGTCCGCCTACTCCCGACCTCATTTCGGTTGCTGTTGAAATCCTTACTCTCAATGTTATTACCCATTGGATATTTCTTCCCATTTAACATTTCTCTTCTTGATAATTCATTGTTTAGCCCCTGGTAGGGAATTGCAGAGATAAAGATTTCAACAGAGTTGGCCTGTTGAAAAAGATTTAAATCAGTGCCCATGCATGAACTTACTGCAATGCATAAAACTGTAATTAGTTTTTTTCCCATTCTGTAGCTGCTATGGACTAGTCCAAAAGGTTTTAGGGAGTGGAAACTGGGTGGAAATTGTCCATCAGGTTTTGCACATTACACAGATTGCTCCCTAATGGATGTGGATCCAAACTTTACCACCCCTGGTAGTTGGAAAACTGATATTGCTGTCAGCAATAGTGTAATTCTTATCACTCCAGGATGGAGTGTTTTATGACTGATATGTGTGTACCTCTGCTATTAAAGTAACATATTTCAGAAATCCATTTGCAGTTTATTATTTTTACCTTGTGAATACATCTCACAATTTGGAATGTATTTAGGCCGTCAAATATTAAAAAAATTATTGCATATGTTGAATGATACCTTTTGGTTCGGAACTGATATAGATTTGACAATGTTTATTGCTAGAACTTGTACAGTTTGTAAGAAGAATATACAGCAAATAATGACTATTGTAGCAATTAGATTTACCGTTTTATGACAATTGCTGGAACAGTATTTATTAAAGGTAGACACAAAATGCTGGGGTAACTCAGCGGGACAGGCAGCATCTCTGGAGAGAAGGAATGGGTGACGTTTCTGGGTGAGACTGACGAGTCTGAAGAAGCGTCTTGACCTAAAACGTCACCCATTCCTTCTCTCCAGAGAGGCTGCTTGTCCCGCTGAGTTACTCCAGCATTTTGTGTCTACCTTCGATTTAAACCAGGATCTGCAGTTCTTTCCTACACAGTATTTATTAAAATACATTGATTTACTTGGAGAGATAGTTATAACAATTCATTAGTTTCTTTTATTCGAGTATGTTTAAGAACTTACTTCCCTATTGATTTTCCTATGAACTGCACATGGTTCCACTTTAATCTGTTAAAAGTCCTGTTGACCTGAGTCATATCGACATTGTCAGGAGAAGCCGTTGGAAATCTTGAGTCTAATAAAAGTGGATAAATCCCTATGACCTGATTAAGTATCCAAGGACATGGTTGGGAGCAAGGGAAAAATTGCTGGGACCACAGCAGATATTTTTGTATTTTTGTTAGCTATGGTTTTTTTGGTGACGTAGTGGATAGTAAGGAAATCAAAGCTTACAACAGGATCTAAATCAACTGGAAAGTGAGCAAAGTAATGGGATGTGTTTTTTGGACAAGTGTGAAATGATACATTTTGGAAATGAACCAGGGCAAGGGCATACACAGTAAAGAAATCTTGGGAGACATCGTTTCTTGCAAGTGGCAACAGCAGTAGACAGGATAGTGAAGAAGGCAGATGGTACATTTGGCTATGTTTGGGAACTGTTTTTACCTGGAGTGTAGGAGACTGATAAATGATCTTATCTTACAGAGTTTTATAAAAAATATGAGAAGCATATTTAAGGTAGATAGTCAATCTTTTCCCCAGGCAATCTAAAATGTGAGGTCATAATATGCAAGTTGTAGGAGAAAGATTTAATGAGAACTTGAGGAGTATGATTATTTAACACACAGGATGGTGGGTATATGGAATGAATTGCAGGATTAATAGGCAGAGGTGAGTTCGATTTACAACATTTAAAATACATTAGTACACGTACATGGATAAAAAAAGGTTTGGAGGAAAATGGGCCAACAAGTAGGCAATTGGGACTTCCTCCTTTAGTTGGCAGAGACAACCTGCTTCTGTGCTAAACAATTCTCAGTTGATCTAATATTTTTAATTTCTCAGTCATACAAAGGTTACCAATGGTACCTGGGTCATAAGGATTTGGACCTCAAGCACAACACATTAAGTTGTGCTCACTTTACAGTCGCCCGAGTTGTCACTGTGTGTGTGTGTTATAGATTTGTTACATATTTTTCTTTTCGTGTCCATCTTGTGACAAATGTTGACCTCGCTGTCATCGTCCGTCATGAAAAGGACGCAAGCTTCCGGCGACAATCAGTGTGGCCATCACTTGTGGCAATAGATGATGTGGTAGCAGAATTAGCTCAGGATACTTCCGGTTTCCAGCCCCGCGACGTGGACGCTTCTGCTATGGGGCCATTTCTTGCATTAGTTAATATGAGGATGAATATGGGTTATTTACTTTTGTTAGAGGTTTAAAAATTACTTGAATCCTAATGTCGGCAAGTGCTTGATTAGAAGTGCCATCAGCTTGACCTATTTACAAACAAGTTGCCAACAGTCTCTCTGTCAATCCCAGGGAGATTTGGGAGTTTAGGTTTGTTTTGAGATACAGTGCAGAAACAAGCCCTTCGGCTCACTGAATCCGCACCGGCCAACGATCTCCATGCACTAGCACTATCCTACAAACTAGGTACAATTTACAATCTTTACTAAAGCCAATTAACCTCCAAACCTGTATGTCCTTGGAGTGTGGGTGGAAATGGGGACCCGGAGAAAAGCCATGTGGTCATGGGGAGAACAACATACAAACTCCGTACAGACAGCACCTGTAGTCAGGATCGAACCTGAGTCTCTGGTGCTATAAGGCAGCAACTCTACCACTGCGCCACCGTAACGCCCTGCAAGGTGGACAGGAAACTAATGTTTGTGATTGTAAAGTCTGTTCCAGTCTTTAGTATGTAAGATATGCTGAATCTTCAGAGGGGTATTAACTTTCTGATGAATGTTTCACTGGTCCAGAGTCTCCTTTTTTAGTGCAATTCAATGATCCTTTATTGCTGTTTGTAATTGACTGGGCAATATACATTGCAGATTCTGGAAATAGCAAGTAAAGCACCATCTGTGTACGGAAGGCAGCCCACAGTTTCATTTTGAAGACCCTTCATCAGAATATTTTTATCTTAATGAACATCATTAAAGTTATTATCTGCTTATTACTTTTTGTGGGATATGGCTATTCAAATTGGACTGTAGTGCTTACAACAACCATTTAAAGTTGTAGGCACAAGAGACTGCAGATGTTGGAATCTGCAGCAAAATTAACTGCTGGAGAAACTCAGCAGGCCAGGTAGAATATGTGGATGGAAATAGCAAGTTGATTTTTCGGCTCAAGATCCTTCAACTAGAGTTCACTGCCCTCAAATTCACGTGGACTATTTCCAACACCTCTCTTCCCTTTCTTGATCTCTCCATCTCAGGAGATAAACTATCCACTGATACCTACGACAAACCTACTAACTCCAAAGTAAAATAATCTTACTCGTTACTCTTTCAGTCTTGACCTGAAACATTGACTGTCCATTTCACTACACAGATGCTGCTTAACCCGTGGAGGCCATGAGTTTCTCCAGCAGCATTCTTACAACATTTTAAACTTGACAAAAAAAAAACGATGAAGATGGGTATAAGGCTCTTGTTTAGTGAAAATGGAGTGTGGAGCTGTTGGGCCAAATAAGTTGTTTCCGCATATTGTACGCTCTTTAGAATAGGTTTTCCCTACATTTAGCCTCACTCCCAGGACATGTGAGGCTAAATGTAGAGATTCAAGGTTCAAGGTTAAGGTTTCAAGGTCAGTTTATTGTCACATGTACCAATTAAGGTACAGTGAAATTTGAGTTACCATACAGCTATACTAAGTGAAAAGCAGCAAGACACACAGCCACATAAAAGTTAGCATAAACATCCATCACAGTGGATTTCACATTCCTCACTGTGATGGAAGAGAATAAAGTTAAATCCTCTTGTTCTCCCACGGTCGGGGCAATCAAACCATCTGCAGTTGGGGCGATCAAAGCTTCCCCCCCTCCCCGCAGCTGACGATCGAAGCCCCTGTCGGCGTGATTGAAACTCTCGTGGCAGTTGAAACTCTCTCAGCGGCATGGAGCTCCCGAGTCGGCCTCTTACCCGAGACACGGGCTTCACGATGTTAAAGTTAACAGGCCCCGCGGTTGGAGCTTCGATCCCCGGCAAAGGCTTGGAGTGCTCGTCGGTCTCCAGGAAAGGCCGCCAACTCCATGATGTTAGGCCACAGTGGGGACGGAGATACGATACGGAAAAAAAATAATCTCCGTCGAGGTAAGATTTTAAAAAACAGTGTCCCCCAACCCTCCCACCCCCCACATAAAACAAACCAAGGAACGCTAAAACATACTCTTTAACACATACTAAAAATAACAAAAAGAAGAAAGGATAGACAGACTGTTGGCGAGGCAGCCACTGCAAGTGGCTAATTCAAAAGAGAGGTTTTAATGCAGCCTTTTTCAGTTCATATGGAAGGTAATTTATACATCTGAATATCAAGCTGTTTTAAGAATTGATTGCTCTCTCATTGGAAGGGTGTGGTTGTGCTTGAGAGATTGCAGAGGATGTTGCCATAAAATAGTACAGCACAGGTATAGAACACATAGAATAGTACAGCATAAGTACAGCACTTTGGTTCACAATGTCTATGACGATCATAATGCCAATTTAAATAGTCTCCACATGATCCATATACCTCCATCCCCTGCCAGTTCACGTAGCTGTCTAAATACCTCTTAAAAATTGTTATCATATTTGGAAGCATGTTCCAGGCACCTACCACTTTTTGGGTAAAAGAAAATTGCCTCAATAGACTCGTCGACTCAACTGCGGTATGCCATCTCTGCCCCTCTTCCGACATATGTCGCCGCTTTCAGGGAATTATTAACTTTTTCTCCAAGAACCCTCTGTTCCTCAGTGCACCCAAGGAACCTGCCATTAACTGTATACTTTCCCTTCACATCTGACTTCCCAAGTGCAAAACATCCTGATTTAACTCCATCTGCCATTTCTCTGCCCATATTTCTAACTGGTCTGTATTATGCTGTACCCTTTAAAAACCTTCCTGGTTATCAAAAACACTGCCATTTTTGTGTCCACTGTAAACTTACTAATCAGCTTATGTATATTTTCACCCAAATAAAATAATATGAGATCCCTGCAGAATATCATAGTTCACAGACCTCCAGTCAGAAAAACACTTCTCCGCAGTACCCTTTGTCAATAACCAAGTCAATTTTGTGTCTAATCTACCGTCACCTTGAATCCCATCAATCCTAATCTTACATATCGGTTTGCCATGAGGGACATTATCAAAGGCTTTACTGATGTATGCAATATCCACTGTCCTCCTCAATCATCTTCCTCACCTCCTCAAAACATTCACTGCCAGAGGTGGTGGAGTCAGAAACAATCACTAAGTTTAAGAGGCATTTAGACAGATACTTCAGTAGATAATGCATATGCTCCTAATGTGTGGGATGGAATTTAGTGTAGATGGGCGAAAAGATTGGCATGTGGCATGATAGATTGAAGGGCCCATTTCGGTGTTGTACATCTGTAATTATAACCCTTGCAGCTGATATGATTAATTGACTTTGGAAGGTCCGATTCTGGTATTTTCCAGAAAAGTGAATAGAAGTTTATGAATTAACAATTAACCCATTTAAACTGCCCAATTAAAAGTAATTATACCTTCAGGTTTAACTGCAAACACATGCTTTTCTCTATAAAATAAATTAGAGCGAGAATCACTTTTCATTGTTGCATTTGGAAATCCTATTTTCTCCTTCCCTTTTTAACAGTAAACATTTGCAGAATGGTAAGGTTTTGGAAGCAGGCCAAGTAATGTTGCATAAGCTTGCAGACAAGTGAAAAAAACCATCAAGCCCCTGTGTAGAATATGCTTTGTACAAGACTGATTTCCATTCAGCCAAGATCTGGTCAGACAGAATACAATTGCTTTGTTTCTGAATAAATTCTGATCCTTGTTTCTTTCTATTTTAAAGTGTGTGTCTGTGTCTGTGTCTGTGTCTGTGTCTGTGTCTGTGTCTGTGTCTGTATCACATTGAACTACTTTTTTAAACTTCATGAGATAGTTATACAGGACCAAAAACCACCAATATTCTGCGATTGTCATTATTCCACTATGCCAACTGTACTCTGTTTGGCACCACCTCGGGTGGCTGCATTAAAATTAATGGGGTTAAGTTGTTAGTGTAAAACTGAGGTTGCTAAAATATTGTTTGAATTTTGCAATTGTACCCGTCTCTACCACTTTTCCTGGCAGCTGATTTCAAATATCCACCACACGCTGTGTGGAAAAAGCTGCAACTCGAGTTATTTTAAATCTTCCTCCACTCACCTTAAATCTACGTTACAGTGACAGTTTATTTCAATATTTTGAGTTTGACAAATGGTTCCGTTGAAATATATTTTCACAACGTAAGTACACTAACAAGACACATCTGAATTTTCAAACATCTGCTGGAACAGAGTAATTTGCATGAATGGTCTAAAAGCTGCCGAGGAGAAAGAACCATGCATCTTAAATGAGTGTAGTGAGTGCTGACTCTTGGAGTGCACAAATATCTTATTTATTGGTAGACTGAGCAAATGTGATCATGGCCCTGTTTGATGTGATGAGTCTGGTGTGGAAGCTTCCTTGATCTACATCACAATCATGCAAAATGACCTAAGGTGAAGATGCTTGACTTAGGCATGATAATGTAACCATATTGTCTTAAATTTGGCTGATGCATATGCAAACATCTCATGGTTATGTCAGTTTTAAAAGGAAAGTAAACTATCTTCACAGCAGATATTGACCATAGTATTGACCGTATTGTTTGTTTACAAAGCTATCCTTTTACTTTCAAGCTGATGATTGCTTGCAATAATATGAAACCATCCAGCTTACCTTTGCCCCTCAAGATTTTGCTCCCTCCATAACTTCACTCCTTAGCCTTCTACAGTCCAGGGGACAGGGCCGGCCTCAGGAGGTGCGGGGCACAATTGGGAACAATTTTGGTGAGCCCTAGGTTCCCAGCCAAGGTCTGTAAAATCATAGAAATACAAATAAAGTCTATTATAGACTTTATATCTCTATGGTAGAATGGAAAGTAATCAAAATGTGTGCCTAAAAAGTGCCTGCGAGTTAATGGACCAAACAGATCTTAGCTACATTTTAATATAAAATTGCATACATGTAAGCCTACAAGTAACAAACAAAATGTGTAGATCACCTCTGAAAAGTACATAGTTACAATATCACTTGTTTTAGTGACTGTGAAATGAAAAAAATAATAATGAACTAGATCCTGGAAAACCAATAACTATTGGTGAAAAACCAGTCCAGGCATTAAATTTTGGGCTTCAGCCCCATCCTGCCCTTTGGGTTTCTACCCCATCCTAACTTAGTTGTGTGTGTGTGTGTGTGTGTGTGTGTGTGTGTGTGTGTGTGTGTGTTAGTTGTCTGTGCGTGATGTGTGTGTGTTAGTTGTCTGTGCGTGATGTGTGTGGGGAAGAAGGAGAAAAGGGAGTGAGGGAAGTAGAGAAAGGAGGGAGGGAAGGAGAGATGGGAGGGAGGGAAGAAAGGAAGGGAGGGATAGAAGGGGAGGAGAGGGCCGGCGGCAGGAGCGGATGCCGGGATCCGGGCAGACGGGTGTGAGCTGAGACCGAGGTTTGTAAACGTTGCTCCAACCCCCGGCCAGGCCCTCCTTGTGTTGTTCACTGCGTCTTCCCAGGGAGAGAGAGGGGCTGTGTGCGTGAAGCACGGTGACTGAAGGGGCGGGAGCGCTGCCCTGGGACCGTGAGGGAACGACCCACCTCCCCCTCTCCCTCTCCCCTTTCTCCATTTCCCCTCACCCACCCTCCCCGTCTATCCCTTTCTTCCTGCTCCACCTCGCTACTCTCTCTCCACTCCTCTTTTCTCCCCTCCATCCGGGTTAGATCTATCTGAGCCGAGAGTAGATTACTCTGGCGCGGGCCCCCCTTAGGCACGTGGCCCATTTGGGAGCAATTGGTCCAATTGGCTTAAGGCCGCCCCTGCCAAGGGAGAAAAGCACCAGACTATCCAGTCACTTTTTATATCTCAAGCCCTCCAGTCCCGGTTCTTGTGAATCTTTCTTGCACCCTTACCAGGTTAATGAGATTCTTCCTAAGCTTGGTAAACGCAACTCGGCACTATGTGTAATTATTTTTGGAGATTGATTGCTCTCTCATAAGAAGGATGCTGTTGAATGCTAAAAAGAGAGCAGAGGATATTGCCTGGATTGGAGGACATTAGTTATGAGGAGAGATTGGCTTGGTTGTGCTTAACCTAAAGCTTGTAAAAAAGCCAATTACACAAGTGGAATTGCAATTTTGAACTTAGGTTTGCTCCATGTTTTGAGTTTTGGAAGACAGATACCGTGCTCATTTTGTAGTCCTGGGAAAGAATAGTTTCATGCAGGAAGTGGCATTGATAGTGAGGAAGGTTGCTAAAGGATAGAGCAGAATATAGCTCAGTTGGAAATATAGATAGAGAAATGGCAAATTGAGTTTAATCCAGACAGGTGAGATGTATCGCACATCGGCTGGTCAAATGGAATGTATATAGTAAAGAGCATTGTCCTTGGAAGCGTTGATGTACTGAGGGATATTGGGAATCAAGTTGATAGCTAGTGGATACAAGTGGAGAGGGTGGTAAAGAAATGGTGCAGCATGCTTGTCTTCATCTTTCGACACATTGTATAGTGAAGTTGGAAAGTCATATTGTAGCTGCATTTGGTTAAGTCACATTTGGCGCAATGTGTGCAGTTCTGGTTGCCCAGTTACAGGAAGGATGTGGAGGCTTTGTAGTGAATCAAAAAAGCTGTACTAGAATGCTGTCTGAATTTGACGGTATTGCCCATAAGGGGAAATAGGACAAACTTGGATTGTGTGGAAAGGAACTGCAGATGCTGGTTTAAATCGAAAATAGACACAAAAAGCTGGAGTAACTCAGCAGGCCAGGCAGCATCTCAGGGGAGAAGGAATGGGTGACGTTTTGGGTCGAGACCCTTCTTTAGACTGTTCAGATTGTTTTCTCTGGAGCATCCAAGGTTGAGGGTTGACCTGATAGAAGATTATAGTCACAATCATACAGCATAGAACCACGCCCTTCGGCCCAACTGCCCAAGCCGACCAACATGCCCCATCTACACTAATCTCACCTGCCTGCATTTCTACACTCAATACTCTGACCAATGAAGACCAATGTGCCGAAAGCTGCCTTGATCATCCTAACTACCTGTGATGCCATTTTCAATGAACTATGTACCTGCACTCCTAGATCCCTCTGCTCTACAGCACTCCACAGAGCCCTGCCTTTCAGTGCAGGTCATGCCCTGGTTTGACTTCCCAAAATGCAACACCTCATGCTTATCTGTATTAAACACCATTAATTATTCCTCAGGCCACCTGCCCAAATGATTAAGATCCTGGTGCAATTTTTGATATCCATCTTCGCTATCTACGATGCCAATCACTAAATATTATGATTTGCTATTCCCTCCTTAAATCCATCTATGCTCCGTCTTTACCATGCTGAGTAAAACTAAACTAAGACTAAACCTTCAGCCTGCAAGCTCCAAATAATCTCCTGTCCTATCCCCAAGCCCAGCTCAATGCAATACCCCCTTCCTGGGCATAATATCAATTGTTATCACAGAGATTCAAAACAGAAATAAATCCTTTGGTCCTTGGAAATGGCACTGAACATCAACCGTTCATTTAAACTAAATCCGCATAAATCTCATATTCCCATCAACCCACCCTCCTCCCCAGATATTACCGTTTCCTTAGACACCAGAGTCAATTTGCAATAGCCAATTAATTTACCATCCTTTATATTTTTTATAGTGGAACAGTAATTTAGATTGAGTTGGTCTGTAGAATACTGTGATTTATTGACCAACCTAACCGTGCTGTGAATCTCTGCCTCAACGAAGCATGGTGAAAGGCTAGTGCTGTTTGAAATGTTGAACTGTATTATGTGATTTCTTGTGTTGGTAATGTGTTTTTTAAAAATATAGTCAAATCCATGGTGCTTTGTTAAAGTTTTGTTTTGTAATTGTTTTATAATTAAATCTCTATTTGTGACTTGTTATGTGCCACGCAATTTACAACACCCAGAGTTATTTATCACTTTCTCAGTAGCAAATCATCTGTGAATATATATTTAGAAAAATCCTGTGTGATTTTGTACGACCACACTAATTAGGTGAACTATATAACGTGTAATTCAAATGATCATAGTATCGTACAGTACAGAAATGGTCCTATCAGTCCACCTTGGACTGTCAACTGTGGTGCCTATCAGGGCCAATCCCATTTACCTGCATTAGACCCATGTCCTCTGTGCCTTTCAAATGAATTTACTGTTCAAATGTATTTAAAAAATATAATTTAAAATGCCTCTACCTAATCATCTGGCAGCTCTTTCCAGATAACAAACATCCTCTGTGTAGAAAGATTTGCCCCTCAGATTTCCTTTAGATTTCTTCACTGTCACCTTAAATCGGTTCAATCTGCTCTCTAGTTCAAGACAACGCTACCCCGTGAAAAAAAGTTTGACTATCCAACCTATGCTCTTCATGATATCATAAACATCTATCAAGTCACCCCTCAGCTTCCTCTGTTCCTGTAAGAATAAAACCAGCCAATCCTATCTCTCCTTATAACTCCAACCATCCATTCCAGGAAACAGCAAGATGAATCTCTTCTGCACACTCCATTGTCATCACATCAGGTCCTGTAGTGTGGCAACTAGAACTGTGCACAATACTCTAAATGTGGTCCAACCAAGGTTTTGTATAGCTGAATCATGATATTCTTGCCTCAGCCTAAGCATGCCAAATGTTGTCTTCACCATCCTCTATGATTTCATTTTCCAAAAGCTATGAACTTGCACAACAAGGTCCTTCTGTACATCAACACTCCTCAACTCCTTGCGTTTAAATGTCTGCCCATAATTTGACTATCCCATGTGCATTACCTGATACTTGGCTGGATTAAATTCCATCTACCACAGATCCACCCAACTTCTCAGCTGATCTATGTCCTGCTGTATCCTCTGGTAACCTCCTGTACTAGATTCAACCACTAATTTTCATGTCAAATTCAAATTAACTAATCAGACTACCTACATTTGCATCCAAATAGATTATATGTGCAAGCAACAAAGATCCCAGTACTGATACTGATACAGTACTGTTACAGACTTTCTGTCAGATAATCACTCCCCCCAGCGCTACTCTCTGCCCTTTATCACCAAGCCAATTTTGGATCCAGTTTGCCAACATGCCTCAGGGCTTTTGTGTCTTATCCTTCTGTACCAGTCTACCATATGGGGCCTTGTCAAAAGCCACACTAAAGTCCATGTAAACCATGTCTACAGCTGTGCCTTAATTTCATCCTCAAAGAAACAATCACATTTGTGAGACATGATTTCTATTGCACAAACCCATATTGACCCTTCCTATTTTGTCCCTGCTTTTTCAAATGAACATTAACCCTGTTCCTCAGAATCTTCTCTAACAACCTCTCTACATTGATTTACTTGTCTGCAGTTTCCAGGTTTATTCTCCTTTTTGAGTCAATTCTCCAGTCTCCTGATGGATTACCCGTGGCTAACGAAGGTGCCTCAGCATCTCATCCCTTCCATTAGTTTAGTTTAGAGATACAGCACAGAAACAGGCCCATCGGCCCATAATCCGCGCAGACCAGCGATCCCCGCACATTAACACCCACTATGGATAATTTTTACATTTACCAAGCCAATTAACCTACAAACCTGTATGTCTTTGGAATGTGGGAGGAAACCGAAGATCTCGGAGAAAACCCACGCAGGTCACGGGGAGTACGTACAAATTACATACAGACAGCACCCGTAATCGGGATCGAAACCGGGTCTCCAGCGCTGCATTTGCTGTAAGGCAGCAACTCTACCACTGTGCCACCATGACATTAGTATTCCGTAATAGACCCTGGGGATTTAGAATAATATACATTGCTAACACTTTCTCCTAGGTTTTGCAGACATGTGCCAGAATATCAGTATACCTAATAATGTGAAAGTTAAAATTCCCCACTGCCACAACCGTATTGTTTTAAAATCCTTTTGCATAACTATTTTTCTAATTCATGCTGACTATTGAAAGACCCAAAATAGATCTCCATTAAAGTGACCATCCTTTTACTATTACTAAGTTCTGCCAATGCACCCTCACTGTTGAATCTCTCCAGGATATCTTACCACTGCTGTCACGGTCCCCTTACTCAGCAGTACGATATCTGATTTGCACACCCTTCTATCATGCCTGAAAATTCTATATCCTGTACATAGATTAATATCTGAAAGTATATTCTTATTTTTATCATTCAAAAATGAAAATTTCTTAAGTTCCCGTCAACTGAATTGCAAATGGTAAACATTCATTTTTTGTGTCCAATTCTGTCATTATCATCATTTCCATAATGAAGTGGAGATGTTTGACTTCAAAATCAAATAATCTTTTATTTGTAATAATGTAGTTTGTTTATGGGGAGGAAAGATGTCAGCAGAGTATATAATGCCAAATATGACATGGAAGATATATTTGTAATTTCTGCAGTGGTTCAGTGGAAAGCAGGCTACCGCCATCTCCAACCTCCCGTATTGGCAATTCCTTGACAAGTTACTCAGAAGGAAGTGAGAGTGATGCTGTATATGACTCTACTATGGAGAGTGACTTTGAATCCCGCACAACTGTGTTCAGCCAACAGCAGAATTCACAAGGAGATAGCCCTTGCTGCAGTCAGAGCAATTCCAGCTGTAGCTGCGCTTTTCACGATGATCTGAAAATGGAGTTGGAGCCTGATGGATCCTATAGCCATACTTCTGAAAGAGAATACATGTATGTATGAATGCAGGCTTTATTGCTGCAACAGTAAGCAATCAAGTTTACCTTAAATTCCATATATTTTCATTTTGTATTCCATACTGTTTTTCTTCAATTAATTGTTGCTTTCATTATTTTCCAATTGCTTTCAATTTCCATTGCTTTCAATTGTTTTATTTATAGATTATATTAACATTAAATTATTTAATTTAGTATGCATTCTGCAAAGCATTTGAATAATTATGGGTAAGAAAGGTTCAGAGGGATACGTGACAGGTATGAACAAAAGGGACTAGCTTGAATGAGGTCTCATGAACGAGTTGGGTCGAAGGGCCTGTTTCTGTGCTGTATAACTCGATGACTCTATGGCTCTATAGAATCATAATTCTAATTGAAATATAACATTAGCATGATGAAGCCTTCCAAGAGAGATAAGGAGAAAAATATATTTCTACTTCTTATTAACCACATGCGCTTCCTTACTTTACTCTTTTTTTTCGCCGGTGTTGTGGTTACAAAAGTAAGTTGGGATAAAGTAGGACCACATCGAGGAATGTGCGCGGGTTAGACAAACACATACAGTGGTTTTGTAATACTATTCAAGCAAGTATGTGTCTAGTTCCTCACTCATTTCCATTCTTCATATGAGCTTCAAATGTTAATGTTAACAGGTTGTATGAGCAAAGGGATAACATGACTGGACCAAATGTTAAACAGTTTTAGCAGACATTAGTGGTTAACAACAGTAGAATTTTTTATATGTTTCTCTTTGTCTCTGCAAGAACACTGAGGTTAATTAAAACATTAGCCAATTCAGTATAGACTTGACATGCTGATTTGTATGGTTGAGTATCACTACAATGCCTCATTCAACCACAATACTAGATTTAATTTGTAGAGCTCAGGCACTGTGGAAAATTGTCCCAATGTAGTGGACAAAAGTAATGTTGCTACTCAGCCACAAAAAACTATAGCAAAATATTTTATGTTGGAAAACACTACATATTTCAATGATTGGTAGAAAAAATGCTATAAAAATGATTTTTTTGCCACAATTGTTATATTTATTTCAAGCCATCCCTTTATATCTCCCTAAAATGTTTTTAAAAAAAATAGGTACTTTGGTTAATAGTTTTATTTGGGACTATAAAAATCATCGAATAAGTCAAAAACATCTATGTAAATAATTGGTGGACTAGCACTATCAAATTTCTTATATTATTTCTGGGCAGTTCAGATTAAAAATATGAATTTTTGGTTGGTAAATTTAGATTATGAGCCAAACTGGCTAAAGATGGAAAAGGAAGACGGTTTGCCTTTTGATGTAGGTTCGATTCTTTTTGCACCAAGGGAAGTACAAAAAAAAACGTATGGTGATAACCCTATAATTCACAGCAATAGACGTATTTGGAAACAAATAGTTAAGACCCTACATATGGATAATTTATCACTTTGTTTGCCAATTATGAATAATCCTTTGTTTAAGCCCTCTGTATTGGACAAGGGGTTTAGACACTGGAATGATTTAGGAATTAAAAGGATAGAACACCTTTACAAGAAAGGAAAATTTCTTTCATTTCAAGAGTTACAGGATATCTATGGATTGCAGTCAAATAACATATTTAGGTATTTACAAATTAGAAACTATATTAAGTCAAATACGCAAGACTATAAAATAGAAAACCAGGATTATTAGATGAATTGTTTAATAAACACCCAAATACAGAAAAATTAATAGCGTATATATGCAATACTATTTTGGTTAGGGAAATCCCAACTTCGGAAATATATATCGACAAACATGGGAAAATGAAATAGGTTTATCTATAGCGAAGGAAAGTTGGGAAGAAAGCCTACAATGTATACATCGTTGCTCATTAAATGCTAGACATATATTGATACAATTTAAGGTATTGCACAGATTACATTATTCAAAAACAAAATTAAATAGAATTTATCGTAATATTTCTTCTATTTGTGATAAATGTCAGAACTTGGAAGCTAACAACGCATAGTTTTGTAACATGTATAAAACTCAATTATTGGACAGAAATCTTTAGAGTTATCTCTGAAATTCTTAAAATTAAACTGGACCCAGATCCAAAATTAATAATATTAGGAGTTCCGGATTCAAATCTAATATTAACAGTAAACCAAAGAAATTTCTTGGATTACTGTTTGATAATAGGGAAAAAATTAATATTGAAATTTTGGAAGGGAACATTATCCCCCACAATTAAAATGTGGACAGTGGAAATGTTGGAGACATTGCATTTGGAAAGAATCAGATTTGTCCTAATGGACAAATACGAACTCTTTGAACAGATATGGTCTCCATATACAGAATATTTGAAGGGGTAGCTGTTCTTGGCATCACAACTCAATGGATACCCGGCAGGATTAGATGAAAATAATTCTTTTTTTTTGGATTTGTATGCATGTCTCTATTGATATAATTGTTTGAAATTGTGTTATTCACTATTAAGATGAATAATATATACTATAATCTTTTTTCCTTTTTTCTTTTTCGCTTCTCTTTCTCTCCCTATATAATCAAAATTATTATTTAATCACCATTCTTATTGATTAAAATCTATTCTTTTCTTTCTAAAAAATACTTCCTACTTTCTAAAAAATAGAGGTTTATAAGAATTATTTGTAACATCCATATACTTATTGAAATAAGTTGGTTGTGTATTTGAAAAGTTGTTATACCATTGTTATGATGGATTACCTCTAATAAAAAATATTATTAAAAAAAAACAAAAGTAATGTTGCTACTCAGCCACAAAAAGCTATAGCAGTACAGATGACCAAAGATTTGGCCAAAGTGGTTACTAGCGTCATCTTGAAGGAAATAGTGAGATGTAGAGACAAGCGTAGGAATTCCAGAGCTTGAAACCAAAGCTGCGAGCATTGGCCAGTAATTGATTCTCTGGATTTCCAAGTGAGCAGAATTGGAAGACTATGGAATTCATGAGGACTTGGAAGAAGTTAAAAAGATGCAGAGAGATGAGGATGTGCAAGGACATTAGGGTAATAATAAGGGTGATGATATTAAATATAAGGCAATAATGGACTGGTGGAGATAACAAAGATATTATTAATTGCTTCAGCAGCAAAGTTGCAGTCAGGCAGGGTTAGAGAAGTTGAGATAGGTAAGGTTGGCATTGGAATGTATATATGGTCGGAAGATCATAGAAACAGAGAAAATAGGTGCAGGTGGAGGCCATTTGGCACTTCGAGCCAGCACCGCCATTCATTGTGATCATGGATGATCATCCACAATCAGTAACCTGTGCCTGCCTTCTCCCCACACCCCTTGATTCCGCTAGCACCTAGAGCTCTATCTAACGCTCTTTTAAATTCATCCAGTGAATTGGCCTCCACTGCCTTCTGTGGCAGAAAATTCCACAAATTCACAACTCTCTGGGAGAAAATGTTTATTCTCATCTCGGTTTTAAATGGCCTCTTATTGTTTGACTGTGGCCCCTGGTTCTGGATACCCCCAACATTGGGAACATTTTTCCTGCATCTAGCTTGCCCAGTCCTTTTATAATTTTGTACTTTTCTATAAGATCTCCTCTCATCCTTCTAAATTCCCGTGAATACAAGCCCAGTCTTTCTAATCTTTCCTCATATGACAGTCCCGCCATCCTGGGGATTAACCCCGTGAACCTAAGCTGCACTGCCTCAATAGCAAGGATGTCCTTCCTCAAATTAGGATGTCCTTCCTCAAATGATTTTCATTTTTGGATCAAATTAAGGTCATTTTTGGATCAAATTTAAAACAAGGCTGTGAATAATTTGGTTAGATGGGATAGCTTGGAAGCAGAGCTTCCAGGAGGGAGTATAGTCAATGGCTTGATTACCCAGCGTTTAAGCAAAGGAAAATTCTGTTTGCACTGCAATGTGCAACTAACAAATCAGAAGTGATGGTGAGCAAGAGTTGAATGTTGTTAGCGTGTATACTAAATACATGGTGTTTTCATCTGAAAATATATTCATCAAGTTGAGAAAGACGTCCTATATCTATTGGGTTTTCTTAACTCTCCTACCTATGTGTACATTTCATAAATTAGAAATCCAAAACGCAGCAACTTTTGTAACTCACATCTAAGTGTTAGATAAGGGGTCCTTTGTAGAGAGTAGAATTAATTAGTGACACCTAGTTTTAGGAAACAAAAATAAAGACAAAATAATTTAACTCCTGTAACTGAGACTGGGGAAGATCGACAATTTTATGAGCCATTGCTTTGAAGGCTAGTCTGTGGTTTGATAAATGTGTTTTCACAGAAAATAGAAATGTCTCGGTGTAAATAATTAGAGTTTCCATTTTGATTCCTGTTGTGTGTTGTATTGATTGAAATTGGCTTTCATAATTGGAGGACTGGTACATTTAATCCCAGGTTGCTATACAGTGATATCTGTTGTAGATCTGAATTCATGAGGTCCTTCTATAAGGGCAAAGGATGACATTGCACAAAGCATTATGTACTTTCGAAGGCTAGAATGCTTGATGCAGTAATGAGACATTTTGACATCTGTTTGAAAGAAGTGCCTGAAGCCTTAATTAAAAGCGACATATTGGAGCATCCAATGAAATGTTTAATAAGGAAAACCATGGTTTTTAAAAAAAAGTTCATGTACAGGACTAAAGGGCATGATTCATTTACTTCAGTAACTTGTTTTAACATTAGATCAATTTGATAGCATTAAACGATGCAATATATTAGTTGGTGAAAATCAAAAGTAAAGACAAATCACTGAACAGAAAGGGCTGGAATGGTGAATCATTTCAATGGCATTTAATCACTCTCAGTCTGCAGCATGCCACTGTGCCTCCATGGTTTGTTCCTGATCCAGTTTTCCTTGGCTGCTGGTGCTTGATAAATTGCTGTTTCTTTCCAACATCTTGTTTTGATGAAGGGTTGTGTGATAGTTATGTTTCTTCTACTTTGGATGATGTTGGACTAGTTGGATATTTCCAGCGTTTTCTGCTTTTTTATTTTTAGACCAAGTAATATTTTCTCAGCCAGGGATCCTATGTGAATTGATTTTCTCTATGACAGTCTAGTAATTTATTAAGTGTGCACAAGTATCATCAAGTGCTCCTAATCTATGCTGGAAGGGCATACTGTAGTAACTTTGAGAATCAATAATGATTACTGATGGGAAAAGTCACAATATAAGGTTCAGTATAAGACATTTAGTTGACAAAGATAAGATAGCAGTTTGCAGACCCTCCAACTCCAGCAGCACCTAACTTAAATGTATGCATAATTATTCAGCACTAATACATGCCCTTTGGGCCACCATGTCTATCAGGTAGCCGTCTGACTAATCCTATTTACCAGAACTTGGTCTGTAGTCTTCTATGCTTAGCTGAATCAAGGGTTGGCCTAAACGTTGGCCTGTATTACTTAAATATGTGAGAGTGCCTGCCTCCAGCATCCATCCATGCAGTATGTTCCAGATTGAAACTACTCTCTGTGGGGAAAATGATGCTTCCTCAGATACCTCTTATTCATTATCTTAAATCTATAGCCTCTGGTCTTAAACACCTCTTCCAAAGAGAAAGTTTATTTTGATTTTCTTAAATTTGGACACCTCCAATAGGTGCCCTCTACCCCTCCAATAGGTGCCCTCTACCCCTCCCCAATCTCCTCTGTTCCAAGGAAAATAAACCAGCCTATCCATTCTCTCCTCATATCTGAAATTATCTTCCCAAGGAACATCCTAGCGTACTTAGACACAAAATGCTGGAGGAACTCAGCAGGACAGGCAGCATCTCCGGAGAGGTGCCTGTCTGAAAATGGATCTCAACCTGAAATGTCACCCATTCCTTCTCTCCAGGGATGCTGCTTGTTCTGCTGAGTTACTTCAACATTTTATGTCTGTCTTCAGTTTAAACCAGCATCTGCGGTTCCTTCCTACACATCCTGGTGTATTTTCTCTGCACCTCTGGTAGAATCTCATCTTTTCCGTAGCATGTCAAACAGAACTGCACATAGTTGATCTCCCAAAATACATCACCTCAAGCTTATGAGGATTAAATTCCATCTACCATTGCGCTGCCCAGCATTCCATTCTGTAGCAAAAGATAATGCTCAATATCCACAGCCCTACTGATTTTTGTGTGCTTGGTATTGCTGTAGAGCGAAGGTGCAGAAATTTCACTTGTATGTCCAAGGATTTAAAGCAAATGAACAAAACTATTGCTTATAGATTGCAGCTTGGTGTTATGGCTGTAATATGAATTTATGTCACACAACATCATGGCAAACATCAGCAGCATCTGAGGCATGACATATCATGCCTCCCTGAGCTGCAATGCACCTGACACTGAGCCTGGGTCCAGCAGGTGAATAGTAGAGCGGGCTTATCCTATTTCTGTTATTTCCATAGGCCATTGAAGGAGGCTACTCTGTATATCATGTCTCTAGTGGCTGTCAAAATATTCTTACCTCTCTCATATGGCAATCAGTTTTCTTTGAATATCCTGTTATCAATCGATACTAGGACTTTTTTTTTAGCCAGCTGACATATCGGCACATCTTTGCTGTAAAATGAATCCAGATGACCAGGGAATGCACATAATTACAGGCAAAAGTTGCAAACTTTATACAGACAGGAGCAGAGGTTAGGATTGACATTGGTTGTTGGAGATGTTCAGCAGCAGCTCCACCTGCTGCACCATCATGTTGCTCTTTCATATTTTCTGGGGAGTGCATAGGACAATTAGTGTTGAGAGGGTTAGGACCGATCGGGAATGGGAATATGGTGCTGAAGAACTGAACATGAGGTCCACATTTGACAGTGCACTATCAGATATTTGGTAAATGTAAATGGCATATACAGTAAATTACACCAACCTCAGGAGTGTTGATATACAAAGGGATCCTGGGGTGCAACTCCATAGCTCCCTGAAAATTGTGGTCCATGTGGATTGATTAATGGTTAAAACATGCTTACCATAGGTCCAAGCACTGAGTACAAGAATCGGGATGTCATGTTTGCAACTGTACAAAACACTGGTCAGATCAGATTGAGTATTATGCACATTTCTAGTCGCCAGACTATAGTAGTAATGTGGTAGCAATAGGGAGAGTGCGGAAGAGAATTACTGGAATGTTGCGTGTACTGGAGGGCTTGAGTATCAGGAGAGATTTGACAGGCTGGATTTATTCTCAATGGAACATAGTAGGGTGAGGGGAGACCTTAAAGATAAGTCAAGAGTCGTTTTATGTAACAATTGTTCCTTTACCTGCTAACTCACATCCATCCAAGGTCCCCTGGGGTCCTCTCAGGTGAGACAGAGGTTCATGTGCACGTCCTCTAACCTAATCTACTGCATCCAGTGTTCCCGATGTGGCCTCCTTTACATTGACGAGGCCAAATGTAGACTTGGCGACCGTTTGCCGAACACAAGTACTCGCTCTGCCAAGGCTTACTGGATCTCCCAGTTGCTATCTATTTAAACTCCTCTTCCTATTTCATACTGACCTTTCAGTCCTGGGCCTCCTTCATCGCCAGAGTGGGGCCACACATAAACTGGAGGAATAGCACCTCATATTCTGCTTGAGCAGTTTACAACCCAACGGTATGAACATTGAATTCGCCAATTTCAGGTAACTTACCAAAACGTTCCCCACTTCTAATCCCCCCACTTTCTCCCCCCTCTCCCTCTCTCTTCCCCTATGCCCCAACAAAACATTTTTGGGCAGGCACTTGGATTGGAAACAAGTAGAAGGATATAGGCCTAATGCAGGCACATAGGAACTGGATAGATAGGGATCACACTTGGTATAGGCAAGTTGGGACTGAAGACTTGTTTTTTGTGCACTGTACAACTTTGACCATGAAACCTTGTTGGAGCAAGAGTCATTGTGCTGAATGTGACCAATTAACATATCCAGCAGCACTTACGAGGAGCTATTTTTGCTCATTTTAATTTTGACACACTTGATATGTGTGTATCAAGTAAGCTTATTCCATGTACAAGACAGCTAAAATAAATAGCAGCATGTGATCACAATTGTACTTGCAGGAGGCTGCATTTCTCAGTATAATGAAATAAGCAATTGATTTTTATTTCCTATTTGAGTTATTTGCACCCTATCACTTTTTACTGAGATCAAGATCTAATAATGTATCTTCAAACTGCTTCACTGTATTTGCAGCAGTTGTATTTGGAAAATTACACTTCAAATATTGGACTTCTATAGATTCTTTGAAGTGAAATAGAAATACAAGACCATTATCTGACTAAGTTTGGCGGCGCCTTGTGGCAGCGGCTCGTTTGCAGTCCTTCTGTCTTTTCTTTCTTATTGTCCTGTTAGGTGTAATGTTTTTGGTTTTAGTTTTATTTTATTTTTAGCTGTGTATATGTGGGGGGGTGGGTGGATGGGGGAAACTTTTTCATCTCTTCCCTGCAAGGGGACTCGACCTTTTCCCTGTCGAGTCTCCGTTGTCGTTGGGGCCTAACCTCGTGGAGCCAGTGGCCTCCAACCGGAATCGACCTGGGGCTCCAGTCACAGAGCCTGCGGACTCACCATCATGGAGCTGGCCGACTTCGGAGCGTGGGGCGCTGTGGTGGCGCACGGCTGCGACCCGACTTCGGAGCTTCAGAGGCTCCGGCTGCAGGTTCTGTGGACGATAACATGAGGAGCTCGCGGGTCCCTGGTGGGAGACCACTTTTCGGTGCTCCCGCAACGGCAACTTCTCCCGCCTGAATCGAGGGGTTTAAATCGACCCGGAGCAGGGTCTTACATCGCCCAGCACGGCTTAAACGGCCGCGGGACTTACCATCGCCCGCCGGGGGCTCTAACATCAAAGCCTCGATCAGCTTGCAGCAACAGCTTGACTGCGGGGAAGAAGAATAAAGAACAGAGACTAGGGAAGAGATAAGACTTTTGCCTTCCATCACAGTGAGCAGGTGATTGGAGATTCACTGTGATGAATGTTTGTGTGGAATTGTGTTCAATCTGTGTCTTGGTTTTTTGCTGTTACGACTGCAGGAACGTAATTTCATTTGAACCGTATTTAAATGACAATAAACAGCATTCTGATTCTGAATCTGAAGTTTCTATTTCATGTGTGGTTGGCATTCTCTGTTTTTTTGATTCTTAGTTATGTGATGTACATTAAAAAACTGCAGATGCTAGAAATGTGTTTAGTGTAGTTTAGATGTACAGCGTGGAAACAGGCACTTCAGCCCACCATGTCCGTGCCGAACCATGATCACCCATACACTAGTTCTATCCTACACACTGGGGATAATTTTTACGGAAACTAATTAACCTACAAGCCAGCACTGGAGCACCTGGAGAAAACTCATGCGGTCGCAGGGAGAATGTCCAAACACCGTACAGACAGCACCCGTAGTCAGGATTGAACCCAGGTCTCTGGCGCTCTAAAGCAACTGCTCTACTGCTGCACCACTGTGCCACTCTAATGTAAAATCTGAAATAAAAGCAGAAAATGCTATAAATATCACTTGTTTTAAAAAAAAATTAAGATATAATTATTCTTGGCTGCTTTAGCTGCTGTAGTGAACATAAATCATGAATGCATTTGGAGTTTACAAACATTTTGTATTGTCATTTGTTATTTACAATAAATTTACAACATCTTATCTGTGGACTAAGTTATAAATATGAACCCACTGTCATATGTAGAGTAAATGTTCTGATTTTCTACCACTGCTTTAAAGTAATTACAGACTGAGGACTGTACAAATGTGTTCAATTTTTGTTTAATGATGTCATAAAGTTACATCCACATATAAAATTTAATATATTGTTAGGTCTTGTTAATCTGTTGGAAATGAGAAAATTATTATCTAACTTTCAGAGTTCAGTTGAAAAATTAGTTTCGTAAGTATAAGTTAATCACCAGTTCCATTTCTTCCATGGGATTCTTGGATGTCAAAGAAACAGAAAACACTTGCATTTATTTTGTACCCTTTCTTCTCAGGAGATGCTCAAAAGCACTTAATAGTAATTGAATTGCTAACTGAAAGGTAATCTGTACTTTGCCGGTGGAACTATGGCATCCTCTTCATGTACAACAAGATTCCATAGCAGGAGTTAAATCAGATGGAAAGATATTGCTGCATATGCTGGTAATCTGAAATGAAGCAGAACATGTTAGATTTGCTACTCGGGTCTTGCAGCCAGTGTGGAGAGATGAGCAGAGTTAACACTTGATCTTATCAGAATGGGGTACTAAGATAATGAACCGATAATATCAGGTTTTGTTTAAGAGACGAAACATGGACAGAATACCAAAGTACGAAGCACTTTTCTTGGAAGCATTTATGGCCATTGGAGAGAATGGACGTGACTTCATTTTGACGTCACATTTGAAAGTGAGTCTGGGAGTTCCACAGTAGCTCACTGGATAAGCAGCATAATGGGGCTAGACCATACTGATAGTTACAAAGGGAACTGCTGGTTTTAGTTTATTCCAGTCATTTCTGGTCAGATTTTGGTGCTTCTGCCACTTTGCTCCATCACCAAAGTTCCACGTGGGAAATTTATGTCTTGGTTTCTACATCAGTGAGACCTGGTGTCTACAATAGAAACCCATTTATTTGAACATGGATTTCTGTTCTGATGATTAGGTGGAAAACATGTTTTACTTAACAAGAAACATATTTTTTCTTTTAAAAATTGTTATCTTTATGTACAGCAATTTCATGGCTTTTAAATTACTTTTTTCTCAGCCTTCCCTGTGTTTAATGGTTGTGGGGGAGTGATGAGGTGGGTTAACATATTCCCGGATGTGAAGGGCCAGAACAGTGGCTCTCCTGTAATAGGCTGAGGTAAGTGCAGATGTGGGCAAATCTTAAAATTGAACCTAACCCAGCATAGTCCACGATCTTCCGACTGAGATAAGAGGCTGACTCTTCGGAATCATCCCTCAAAGGACGATTCCACACTGACTATGGACTGATCTAGCTGTATATTTCTTGTGATTGTAGCCACAGAGATTGCACTTGGAAAATGTAATGTACAGTTTTACTTGTAGAAAAGAGACTGTTGATGGTGATCAGCAATTCTCTCTCTGCTTTGGTAAGTCAAATTATGGTCTTCCTCAAAGCAAGTAAAGTGCCTGGAGCTGTGATGTCAGATGGAATACAATGCATGATGGACATTTCTGTTGCAACGTTATATTGGATGTATACACAGAGGAATGTGAAGGCCTATTCAAGTGATTCGTATCTAAGCCGCTGTTAGCACTTTGTCAGTGAAGCCAACAGTGAAATCTTCACAGACGGTCAAGATATCTTCTGTGACACTGTGACAGTGTGGCAACCAATCAGTCCTAGTCCCATCATTCACTGGGGATGGGTGGCACTCTGATTTTGAACAGCCCCACCCCCCACTCAAAAGAAAACAGCAATTCAGGAGGTCATGCTTTAAAGTTTGAGGTTCTCAAACTTAAAAGTTTGAAGGTTTATTTTTTTTAAAGGGCATAAAACAAAAGGTAATAGGTCCCATGACTCCACGTGGAACTGGCTGTTCCTGTCTTAGCACCATTTTTTCTAAACCATTAACATTTTAAGTTTATTTTGAATTTATATCTGTCCACCAATATCAGAAAGAATTGTAGTATAATTGTACATTAAACCTCAACTTTGTTTCAACTGATCCCTGTTTATTCAGTGTTACGGTTTAATTCATTCATTTCAGCATTCATTGATGAAAATCCTATCCTAGTGACTATCCTAGTGTGTGTATGATAGTGTTACTGTGCAGTGATCTCTGGTCAGTGCAGACTTGGTGGGTTGAAGGGCCTGTTTCCACGCTGTATCTCTAAACTAAACTAAAAACTAAACCTGAAATGTCAACTATCCATGTTCTCCAGAGATGCTGCCTGACTCACTGAGTTTGTGTCTTAGCTTTTGAACCTCCAACTCTTTGTGTCTTTAGCTTTTGAACCACTTTAGTTCAGGATGGATTCTTATCTGTATCCTCATCTATCAAATGATCTTGGTGGTCAGGTGAAGTTGGGAGTGGATCTAATGGCGAGAATCAATGTTGGTACCAGAAGCTGCCTGATATGACATTTCTTTGGTGCGACTGGAAAGATTCTATAAAATATGAAGTTGTATCAATTTTCATGTCTGTTTTCCATTTGTTCAATCCATCTAGGGGTTTGTATTACTTCTCCTCAGCAACTACAGTGGCATGCAAAAGTATTCATATCCCTTGAACTTTTCCACATTTTGTCACGTTACAACCACAAAAGTAAATGTATTTTATTAGGATTTTATGTGATAGACCAACACAAAGTGGCGCATAATTGTGAAGTGGAAGGAAAATGATACATGGTTTTCAAATCTTTTTACAAATAAAAAACTGAAAAGTGTGGCGTGCAAAAGTATTCAGCCCCCTTTACTCTGATGCCCCTAAATAAAATCCAGTGCAACCAATTGCCTTCAGAAGTCACCTAATTAGTAAATAAAGTCCACTTGTGTGTAATCTAATCTCAGTATAAATACAGCTGTTCCGTGAAGACCTCAGAGGTTTGTTAGAGAACATTAGTGAACAAACAATGTTCCTTGGGCATCATGAAGCCCAAGGAACGCACCAGACAGGTCAGGGATAAAGTTGTGGAGAAGTTTAAAGCAGGGCTAGGTAATAAAAAAATTCCCAAGCTTTGAACATCTCACGGAGCACTGTTCAATCCATCATCCGAAAATGGAAAGAGTATGGCACAACTGCAAACCTACCAAGACATGGCCGTCCACCTAAACTGACAGGTCGGGCACGGAGAGCATTGATCAGAGAAGCAGCCAAGAGGCCCATGGTAACTGGAGGAGCTGCAGAGATCCACAGCTCAGGTGGGAGATTCTGTCCACAGGACAACTATTAGTCGTGCACTCCACAAATCGGGTCTTTATGGAAGAGTGGCAAGAAGAAAGCCATTGTTGAAACAAAGCCATAAGAAGTCCCGTTTGCAGTTTGCCACAAGCCATGTGGGGGACACAGCAATCATGTGGAGGAAGGTGCTCTTGTCTGATGATACCAAAATTGAAGTTTTTGGCATAAATGCAAAACGCTATGTGTGGCGGAAACTAACACTGCACATCACCCTGAACACACCATCCCCACTGTGAAACATGGTGGTGGCAGCATCATGCTGTGGGGATGCTTTTCTTCAGCAGGGACAGGGAAGCTGGTCAGAGTTGATGGGAAGATGGATGGAGCCAAATACAGGGCAATCTTGGAAGAAAACCTGTTAGAGTCTGCAAAAGACTTGAGACTGGGGCGGAGGTTCACCTTCCAGCAGGACAACAACCCTAAACATACAGCCAGAGCTACAATGGAATGGTTTAGATCAAAGCATATTCATGTGTTAGAATGGCCCAGTCAAAGTCCAGACCTAAATCCAATTGAGAATCTCTGGCAAGACTTGACAATTGCTGCTCACAGACGCTCTCCATCCAATCCGACTGAGCTTGAGCTATTTTGCAAAGAAGAATGGGCAAAATGAATGGGTCTCTAGATGTGCAAAGCTGGTAGAGACATACCCCAAAAGACTTGCAGCTGTAATTGCTGCAAAAGGTGGTTCTGCAAAGTATTGACTCAGGGGGGCTGAATACATTTGCACGCCACACTTTTCAGTTTTTTATTTGTAATAAAATTTGGAAACCATGTATCATTTTCCTTCCACTTCACAATTATGCACCACTTTGTGTTGGTCTATCACATAAAATCCCAATAAAATACATTTACGTTTGTGGTTGTAACGTGACAAAATGTGGAAAAGTTCAAGGGATATGAATACTTTTGCAAGCCACTGTATATAGCAACTATTTGGTGAGTAAGCTTGGGTCTGCTTATTGACTGTGTCTGCACTGAACAACAGCACACTCAATAAATCTATAAAATTGATACAATTATTATTCAATGGGGAATGAAAATGGCATCTTTATTTTACCAGGAGTTGGCACAAACCTGATGAAGTGAATGCTGCACAAATTTTATGATTTTATCTACCATTTGTATCTAGAGCATTTCGAAGAACTCATGAAACAAACTTTAAAAATGACATAAATCATGCATTGCAGATTTCTTAAAATGATTACAGTTTGACATGCTACTGAAATATTTAAAGTATTGAGTATGTGAGTTGCGATGTTATGTTACAGTTGTACAAGATATTTGTGAGGCTGCATTTGGAGTATTGTGTTCAGTTTTGGTCTTTATAGGGACGATGTTGTTAAGCTGGAAAGTATGTAGAGAAGGTTTATGAGGATTTTGACAGGGCTTGAGGGTGTGTGCTAGACTGAAAGGCTGGGCAGTCTAGGACTTTATTCCTTGTTGAAGCACAGGAAGCTGAGGGGTTATCTTATAGAGGTGCATCAGATCATAAGGGGAGTAGATGGGAAGAGTCTTTTACCCAGGGTAGGGAAATCAAGAGCCAGAAGTCATAGGTAAGGTGAGAGGGGAAATATTTAATAAGAACTTGAGGGGCAACATTTTCACAGAGGGTGGTGGGTATACAAAATTAGCTGGCAGATGAGGTAGTTGAGGCAGGTACTATAATATAACAACATTTAAAAGACATTTGGACAGGTACATGGATAGGAAGGGCTTAGAGGAATATATGGGCAAATACAATCAGGTGGGACTAGCGTAGATGGGACATTTTGGTCAGTGTGGGCAAGTTGGGCCGAATGGCCTGTTTCTGTGCTGCATGACTCTTTGACTAAATTTACCGAATTGTATAAAAGTAAATTAGTAACCTTCAGTTAGCTTTATTCAGAAACATTTGTGCAAAAGCACTCTCTTTTCATTGAAAGTTGATTTAGCCAGATGGTAACTTGAATAAACTACTTGCTTCTGTGTAAAATGCTGTGTAAATCCAAGCAATTACATTGTGGATGAACAACATCACAATAAATATTGTTTAGATCCAAGTTTGTTAATAATATGAACAGGGATAATTTATTTTCTGTGCTTTGGAAATCACTTTGTCTTGTTTTCAATGCGGCTACGACCATTGTGGTTGAGGTCTTGCATGTCCTTGGTTGGAGACCTGTTGCTAACCTGCAGATGAGTCCTTTGTCAATTGTGTCCTTTGTCAATTGTGGCATGCCAGTGCATTTTTAAGACACCTGTAGGGGATTCTGTTTGTGGAAGGATAGGATATTGTATTGTTTTTTTTAATGTGTTGATAAATTGGATTATTTTAGGTAAATATTGGGTTGATTATTTTTCTGTGTATTTTTACAAGCATAACCTTAATGCTGTTACAATTTATGTTGTGAAGATGGGCAGTTCGTGGATTTTTATTAGAATGCTGACCTAAAATTCTTTGCCAGTTGGTTGTACATTTCAGTGTCAGGGTATTGTTCCTAGAACAATGCCTCTCTCTTTCTGTGATACACTCTGTTTAGATTAATATGCATGTGGTGCCAATGTGTTTGAAGTCTGTGAAATATATAGTGAATACAAATATTTTCTTGTCCTTTATTGGTTTATCATTGCTTGTATAATCCAAATACGCATTCAATAATTTTGCCATTTGATGTTTAATGGTGGTAATTATGCTTGAGTTAATTTTAAGAGGTCAATATAGGTGCCATGAGATCATTTTAATGTGTGCACTTTATCTCCCAACCACTACCATACTGTCATCCCAGCTATTTTTGAATAATGCTGGGACTCATTGATTATTAATAATCATAGGATAATATATATATTCAAAGAAACTAGCTGGAGTCAGCATAATACATGAGTAGAATTAATATTAAACATTTAATATTCTTGTAGCAGTATGCATGTAAAGAGCTCAAACTCACACAGGTTGAAACACAAGTATCTATTGTTCAGGTCATCAACTACACAGCAGGTCATCACACGTTCACACTGCTACTCTGACTGGTAGACGGTGGGTAGGATCTTACACTATGAATGTTATAATTAGGCGGGGTTATAATTACTAAGCATTCTAATTGGCTAACATGCTATAGCCAATCTACATCTCTTCTTCTATAAATGAAAAGTAGATAAAGCGTTATCACTACGTTGAGTAAATAAATTGTTAAATGCAAAATGCCACTTCTAATAATAATGAGGTTAAACGTAGTCATCGTATCTAACAGAGTTGATGCCAAAGGGCATTCATAGGAAACGGTAACGCCGAATGGGGGTGGCGAATGTTGTTAATGCCGATGAAGCACGGTCTAACGGGATTTGCCAGAATGAGTTTTTTGCATCCAAGACTGAGAAGACCGTTGCGTTACCGATTTGTGCTGCAATGTCTTTGATGGTCCTCATGGGGTAGTGTTGGCGTTTGATTGCTGTATTCAAATCTTTAGGATTGATGCAGATGCGTAACTCCTTCTTGTCTTTCTTTGTGGTGACAACCATGGTGGAAACCCAATCAGAGGGCTCGCTGACTTTGGCGAGGACTCCGATGGAGACCATACGTTTCAGTTCTTCGTGTATTTGCTCACGCGTACCATGCGGGACGTGGTGAGGGGCGCGTACGATTGGTGTGACTATGGTTGACAATGATCTTGTATATTGTAGGTAGTTTGCCGAGGTGGTTGTCAAACAAATCTTTGTAGTTGGATAGCATCTGTCTGGTAGGTCCCTCTGTCAAACAGAGTTTGTGAACAACACGCCCGAAATAGATAAACCCAGGTCGTGGCATGCATCGATGCCTAGCAGGGTTTCAGAACTTGGCAGAACAATGTAAAATAGCAAGTCCTTGGTCTGTTCATTGATGGTACATTTGAAATCGGCTTTGCCCAGTGGGTGAAGAATTTCCCCTCCGTAAGCATGTAAAGTAAAGGAGTCTTTTTTCGTGAGCTCTGTGGTTCTTATCTTGTCGAACACTTTGAGTGACATGACGTTCACGCGGGCGCCGGTATCGCCTTTGGCGATCAGTGGTTTGTTATTGATTATCATGATCACAGCATGATCAATGACTTTGCCTGGGGTGCGTAAGTTTAGGGAAAGTATGGTGGACTCAGTGTCTGTGTTGTCAGAGTCGTTCCCGTGGGAAGATTCATCTTGTTCATGGGAATCTGAATCTGACGGGTCTTGTTGAATCAGGTGCAGCTTCGTCCTTGGAGTTGTACTCCCACTAGATCGACAACAATTTGCAAAGTGGTTGAGTTTTTTGCAATTACGACATACTTTCCCATGGGCCACGCAAAATTGGCACCCCCTGGGGTGGAAATAGTTACAGTTAGGCATGTTCTGAACGTTGCTGGACGCATTGATAAATCTTTGCGGAAAGTAATTAGCCAAATTCACATTTAACTGTTGATTAGCATTTGCGCTATCAAAATCAGACAGTGGTGCCACAGTCTCAGCCATCCGACAAGCACGAATAGCCTGCTCTAAAGTCAGTTCTCCATTCCATAGCAGTTCAGCTCGCAGCTTTTGATTGCTCATTCCTCCCACAATTTTTCTCGAACTAGCTCATTTGTTAGCTCACCAAATCTGCATCGAAAGCTGATGTGTCTCAGGTCACTAATGAATCGTTCCACAGGCTCATCAGCCTGTTGCACTCAGGCAAAAAATCTTGTTCTCTTAAGGATTTTGTTAGACGGCAGTTCACACAGTTCTCTAAACTTTCTCAGCAACACCATGGAGTTGTCTATAGATTCTGCTGGCACCAATACCTGTCCATTCCCATCCAGTTGTGCAGGTGCAAGTTTGAATGAGTCAGCGCGGATCATAGCCTCCGGACCCGCTAAATTCAACAGTAGTGAAGCCTTGAAATCATCAGGATCATTGCGGTGAATGATGCGGATATAATGAGAGTAGTCCTTCTCGAACATTCGCCAGCGCTCGGCGATATCAGAATCAAATACAAGCGGGCTAGGCTTTCGACAAGAGTTAGCTATATCCCCAAATCACAAAAAAAACCGCAAATAAAAACTAGTAAACGAAAGAAATCGCGGTAAACAGACGCGGGGTAGACCCGATAATCTGACACTATGTAAAGAGCTCAATCTCACACAGATTGAAATACAAGCATCTTTATTGTTCAGGTAATCAACTACACAGCAGGTCATCACACGTTCACACTACTACTCTGACTGGTAGACTGGGTAGGATCTTACACTATGAATGTTATAATTAGGCGGGGTTATAATTACTAAGCATTCTAATTGGCTAACATGCTATAGCCAATCTACAAAGCATATGCATTTTCTTTGTAGGTTGAGCAGGTGTAGATAGTTTCTTCAGCTTTCACAGAAGATTTCATGCACTGGAAAATTTTATTGGAGATTGAACATGTAAAATCTTCGGTTGATTGCGACATGTTTACGGTTTGCATTCTGCTTCACTCTGTAATGATAAAATCTTGCCAAAGTCTTGGAAAACTCCACACATTTCTGACATCAGCCCACAACCTCTTCAGAAAATCAGTTAACCAAGGCCATATAATAGTAAGATTAAACGAGAACTTACCAGTTCGAAGTTTGATCGTTATTTTATGAGGAGTTACGATGAGGGATTACGTGAAGAACCCGCCTGGCGCTGGCAAACGGCATACTTCAAAGCAGCGGCATGAAAAACACAGAACACAAAATAGCCGAAGTAACATAGTAAGGCTCATAATAGACTTAGAACTACCAGATGATCATTTATTTTATGAGGGTGGGGAGTGGAGGACATGTAATCCCTCATCGTAACTCCTCATAATATAACGATCAAACTTCGAACTGGTAAGTTCTCGTTTAATCTTACTATTTTACTTCGGAGTCACGTGAGTGACTACGTGAAGAGTTTAAAGCTTTCTGTGTTTTTCGTGTCGTAGAATTTATTCCATACGACAGTACGGCTCATTAACACAATAACGAGCGAATAACGCATTTTCCCCAAACATTGCCTCAAGTTGTGTGATAAATAAGTTTCACATTATAAAAAATGTTTTTGTGTGTAATAAGCAGTCTCATTGCCACAGACTCTTACCTACTGCAACATTTTCATCAATGTTCCACACACACACACACAACTTAAAGCCAGCAGGATGTGCTTATAGGTTTTTAAAGAAGGAACTGCAGATGCTGGAGAATCGAGGGTTACACAAAAAGCTGGAGAAACTCAGCGGGTGCAGCAGCATCTAAGGAGCGAAGGAGATAGGCGACGTTTCGGGTCGAGACCCTTCTTCAGATGTGCTTATAGGTTTACCTTGGTTTTGTTTTCAGGTCTTCTTGGCGTGCTTTGTTTGGTAGATTCATAAACATATATGATAATGCAATTTGTATCCACATGCCATTATAATGTAACATTTGCAATGTTTGCACTCTTATATTGATACTAAAGTTATCAGAATTATTATTTTCAATGTTTAAGTTTTTTGAATCATAGATAGAGTTAAAGTCCATTTCTTAAGGCATTGTCAAGATTTTTTATCTCCTGCCTTTATTTTTTTTACAATTTTGGACAGATTATATATACATATACCCATATCTATATCTATATCTATATCTATATATATATATATATATATATATATATATATATATATATATATACACACACACATATATATATTTTATTAACATTTACATATATATCCCTTTCCATATTGGGATATTATGAATGCATCTGATAACTTCTTGGTTAATATATTGTCCGTTTATAAGACGGTAACACTCTGAGCCCTATAATTGGCTCTATCAATTAGATACTTAGAAAATGCAATCCACAAGGAATTCACATATATCTAAATGAAAAAATAACTTTACTGTATATACATACATCCAATTTCTTATAACAAAATATGGTTATTTAGACTTATTTCTGCAAATTGCAGGTATAACACTTCTTTATACATAATTATTTTATTGATATATCGTAATATTGGTTTACATTCATAGACTTCTTTGACCATCAGCTGTTGAGATGGTCTAGTCAACCTGTAGATAATCAAATTCATATTTTCACTTATGGAGGTTTTTGTACAACAATAAATTACTGCAGGGTTTCTCAACCTGGAGATCCCAGTGGGTGCAGCAGCATCCAAAGAAACAAAGGGAGACAGGCAACGACCTAGGTCGAGACCCCTTTTTTGACTTCAATAAATTGCTGCCATTATGAATCATCACTAGCAGTTCAAAATCACACAATATAAATGAACCATAAAGGACCCATATTGGGCCACCAAAATGCCTCTGGCAGTGTCCTGCTACATATTCATCAGACACTGCCCTATTAAACAAAAATGAGGAACACAAAGAATCTTTTCCTCATGTAATTGGGAGAAAAGCATCCACCTTCACTGTACCCACAAGAATATTCGAAAGATCGGTGATTTAATCTGTATGCAATCAGATTAATCGTAAGTAATCCATATTAATGACAATATGTTTTTCTTCCCAAATTTGTTATCTTCCGATACCATTGTCTCTTCCTTAGAGATAAACAGGTGGACTAAACTTTAAAACATACCACATCTGTTTACTTAGATAATCCCATAATTGTTGTTTGACTTATCTTGTGACCCACAAGAAATATTTAAAATCAGTGATTTAATCTGTATACAACCAGATTAATCGTAAGTATGCAAAATAATGACAATATATTTTCCTCCCAAATTTGACCATAGTAACATATGCCACAGCCGTGGTATTGTTCATCTTGATACGACATGGACAGTTCCATAATAAAACAATCGATCTTTTTTATCCATAACTCCTTATACTTCAACAATTAATACGAATGTTTGGAAAATTCTTAGGACAAACCATTTATGTTTGCCTGGTATAATTGTCTGCAGTCCGCTTAACAAAAAACATATCAATTATTGTTATAAGAATAGATAATATTCTTATCTTTACCCAAACATTCACAGAAGCTGTACATCATCTGTAACACTTGCTTCAGTTGTAATTTTATAGTTGAAGCAGTTTATGAACCTTTTTTACATTACTAATAATGATAGCGTATCATTTGATATTTTGCATAAGCCTCTTCACAAGGCATACATATTCTATAAGCTTCTGTATTCCTTCTTTTGGAACTTTATTTATATTTTCCCCTAACCTAATGGAGGAACAAAGTATGTCAATAACAATAATACATATTTGTATCATGGAACAATTTTCCCCACTCTTATGGTGCTTAAATTACTTCTGAATTCAGAATAGTAATTTAAAAATATTTTATTAATGCCTGAGCATATGCTTTATGTAATGGGTCAAGTCCTACCACCCACCAGGTTTGTAATGGCAGGCACTAATTTGCAGCTGCTCTTTATCTCTTCTAATTTAAATGTAATCGAGATAACCCATACCATGTACCTCATTAGTGCAAGTGCTGATGTTTTATCAGTATATTGTTCCTTCAGTGTTCAGTTTAACAACTTGAACTGATTGATTGTTTGGACAAGTTTTAACTTGCACAGCTTGACCCACTTTAATTAATTTCAAGCACCTGTAATATTGATTAACACTTTGTTAATCACAACAGTTTTCCATGTTCTAGATGTTTCTATTTTCTTACACTGTGAAAGTGTAAATAATGATATTATTGTATGGTTTATACCATGAATCTTTACACTAAGGTAATTTTATAATATACATGTACGTTCCCCTTCTTTTTAAAATTTACTTTTGAGTGCAAACCTGAAATCAGTTTTTCCCCTTATACAGGTGAACCAATCCTCCTTAGTTATATTAAGTTTTAACCATCATAATACACCTGTAATCCCCCATAATTGGAGATTTCATGACTTATTTTGTAACCAGATGTTTGCACCTCTTCAACGTACATCAAGCCTTCTTTTCCACAATTATATAGGTTAAGATAAGGCTATGTTTGGATAATACCACTTCTGCCTTTATTTTGATCCATCATCAAATTTTTCATTGGATCATAGTTTTTTCACCGTAAGATAAAAAATCTTTGTCTTTGTTTTGATCCATAATCAAAATTTTTATTGGATCATAGTTTTCCTTCCCAAAGTTTAAAGATCAGTGGTCTGTTCTTTTGTAATTAATATCTTTGATTTATCATAAGGCAGGTATTCTATAATAATCAGGAGTTTAATATATCCTGATTTGTATTAATCTGCAACCCTATGATGCAGATTCGGTAAATTATATATATTTCTTCCTATTAAGCTCCACAACTAATGGCAATTTATTTTATATTGAAAGTATTACATATTTGCACCATTTTGAAACTTTGAAATTGTATTTCTTATATCTCATATATTTGAGACATGGATATTTATAAATGGATTAACCATTGATATTTGAATAAAACATAAAGTTTTATCGTATTCTTGAAGTTGGTGAGATACCATATAATTAATGTAGGCAGCTAGGTTTTTCCATAGCCTCACCACCTCCTTTAGATATAGCAAAAACTTTTGCTATCTCAGGCACACCTGGCCTCACTTTTATTTTTATTTTATTTGTGGTGTGCATTCATAATTCACATCACCACTTGCAGGGTCTGTCTTTTGCAGCCCTGATCCACTTGGAATTATATCCAAAGAGACTTCCTCCACCCTATCCAGGGTCAGAGTTTTTATTTCTCAATTTGGCACATAGCCATATTTTGTATATTCAAGCCCCTCAGGGTCTTTTTTGGGGAACTGTTTGGGTACTGTGACCCTGGTCTTTAGTACATTCAAGCCCCTCAGGGTCTTTTTTGGGGAACTGTTTGGGTACTGTGACCCTAGTCTCTTTTTATATTATGGAGTACTTTCTCCATATCGCGAATTTTATTAACTTTTTTAAAAATACAGTCTTTCTGACTTTTAAAATATCCTGCCAAAATTGTGGAGCATTTAAACCTTTCTACCGTATTTTAAATGGTACCAGTATCGGAACCGGCCCCGTAATTAATCTCTCGTCCCGATCGCTGGGTATTCCCCTGGGACGTTCTTTTTAAAACTCCGTTATTTTAACAGAGTATATCTGTTCAATTTAACTTTTAGTTTGTTTTTAAAACCTTTAAAATCCTGGTTTCCACCAGGCACGGAGTTTTCCAGTCCTAAAAAATTTTTTCAACAGCACTTACCTGCCGGTTCCGAACCTACCGCTGTCGAGGAGCTGTCTGTGCAGCTCCTGCTTCTGCCGTCAGCGTCGACGTAATGCCGTTTGCAAGCGCCAGGCGGGTTCTTCACGTAGTCACTCACGTGACTCCGAAGTAAAATTGGAACTTCTGCTGGAATAGGAGAGTGAGATTTACAGAAATTCTCTTTCAATCCGAACCAGTTAGAATCTAGTTTAGTTGATGTGATTCATGGTGCTGAAACTATTGGAAACCTTTATGGTTTTGCAACCTTCTCAGAAAAAATTATTGTCTACCGAGTATGAAAAAGCATTCACCTTACTGCAAGCAGTCTGGTATGGTGTTGATGTTACAACTCTTATGCTAGGCAAGGGTGCTTGACTAATCTTTTGGAATTTTTTGAGGATGTAACTAGGAAAATGGACAAGCGAGAGCCAGTGGATGATGTAGTGTACCTGGACTTTCAGAAAGCATTCGATAAGGTCCCACATAGGCGATTAGTGGGCAAAATTGGTTGGCAGACGGGAAACAAAGAGTAGGGAGAAACAGGGAGTAGGCAGTAGGGTCCCTTTCAGAATGGCAGGCAGAGACTAGTGGGGTACCTCAAGGCTCGGTGCTGGGACCGCAGTTATTTACAACATATATTAATGATTTAGATGAAGGGATTAAATAACATTAGCAAATTTGCAGATGACACAAAGCTGGGTGGCAGTGTGAACTGTGAGGAGAATGCTATGAGAATGCAGGGTGACTTGGACAGGTTGGGTGAGTGGGCAGATGCATGGCAGATTCAGTTTAATGTGGATAAATGTGAGGTTATCCACTTTGGTAGGAAAAACAGGAAGGCAGATTATTATCTAAATGGTGCCAAGTTGGGAAAAGGGGAAGTACAACGGGATCTGGGGGTCCTTATTCATCAGTCAATGAAAGTAAGCATGCAGGTACAGCAGGCAGTTAAGAAAGCAAATGGCATGTTGGCCTTCATAACAAGAGGAGTTGAGTATAGGAACAAAGAGGTCCTTCTGCAGTTGAACAGGGCCCTAGTGAGACCACACCTGGAGTATTGTGTGCAGTTTCGGTCTCCGAGTTTGATGAAGGACATTCTTGCTATTGAGGGAGTGCAGCATAGTCAATGGGGACAAGGTTAATTCCCGGGATGGCGGGACTGTTATATGCTGAGAGAATGGAGCGGCTGGGCTTGTATATTCTGGAATTTAGAAGGATGAGAGGGGATCTTATTGAAACATATAAGATTATTAAGGGTTTGGACACGCTAGAGGCAGGAAACATGTTCCCGATGTTGGGGGAGTCCAGAACCAGGGGCCACAGTTTACGAATATGGTGTAAGCCATTTAGAACGGAGATGAGGAAACACTTTTTCATATGGAGAATTGTGAGTCTGTGAAATTCTCTTCCTCAGAGGGCGGTGAAGGCTGGTTCTTTGGATACTTTCAAGAGAGAGCTAGATAGGGCTCTTAAGAATAGCGGAGTCAGGGGGTATGGGGAGAAGGCAGGAACGGGGTATTGATTGGCGATGATCAGCCATGATCACATTGAATGGCGGTGCTGGTTCGATGGGCTGAATGGCCTACTCCTGCACCTATTGTCTATAAGGGTGTGTTCTCAGCCCCTTACTGTACCCTCTACACTCATGACTCTCGCCAAACTTTGCAGTAACTCCATTTACAAGTTTGTAGATGACGCCACTGCAGTGGGCCAGATCTCGAACAATGACAGGATACTGAATACAGGAAGAAGATAGAGCTCATAATAACATAGTGTCAAGCCAACAACCTCTCCCTCAGCAAGATGAAGGAGCTTGTTATTAACTTCAGGAATTGTGATGGTGTACACAATTCAGTGAACATCAATGGTTCTGAAGTGGAGATGCTTCTAGGCATAAATATCACCAATCATTTGTTCTGGATGAAGCACATTGAAGCTACAGAGAACAAAGTACACCAATGTCTCTATTACTTCAGTCTCCTGCATGTCTCAAATGATGCTTATCAACGTATAAAGTTACACTGTGCTCCATCGGGATGCATCTGCTCTGCCCAAGAACTTAAGAAATTGCAAAGAATTGTGGGATTATGGGCAAAAACTTAAAAGCACGTGCCACCAGATCCAGGAAGAGCCTCTTCTATTCTCTCATCAGATTACTGAACAGACCTTTTACAATCTAAGGGTGTACGTAATAACACTGTAACATTATATTCTGGAGTTGGTATTTTTCTCTTTGAATTACCTTCTGAACCTGTGTGTGGCTGCATTGTACTTGTGTATCTGGTTTGACTGGACTGCATTGCACACAGATTTTCACTGTATATTGGTACATATGAGAAAAATAACCAGAACCAAATAACTGAACTGGTCAATCCCACCATCAACAACATTTGTGAAATTGCAACGATATCATGACATATGCATTGATCCACACCTTCAGCTTATTCATCTTTCCTGTGAGACTCCTTACATTATTGTTAATACAGTTAAACTGACACTCATGCTTTCCTTCCTGTCTCTGTTTTCTCATTGGCCTGCCTGTAAATTGTTCTACATATAGTCAGCCCTAGAGTCATAAAGTCATGGAGTTGTATATTATAGAAGTAAACAATTTGGTCCAACTTTTTAATACTAACCAAGAGTAAAGTGGATAGGTATATGGACGTGAAGGGAATGGAGGGATATGGTCTGAGTGCAGGTAGATGGGACTAGGGGAAAACAAATGGTCAGCACGGACTGGAAGGGCTGAGAGGGCCTGTTTCCGTGCTGTAATTGTTATATGGTTATATGGTTAAGTTGCCCACCTGTGTTTGTCCCATTTGCCTGCATTTAGCCCATATTCCATAAAACCTTTTCTCTCCCTGTACCTGTCCAAATGTCTTTGAATTGATGTAATTGTATGTACCTCTATGCACCACTTCCTTTGGCAGCTTCCGCTTAACCACTATCTTCTATGTGAAAAAACTTAGCCCTAGCTTCCCCATTCATGGTGTTCCCTTTAAATCCTTGTCCTCTCCCCTTCAACCTATACATCCACATTTCAAGTTCCCCATCCTACTGTGACCATATCTATGACCCTCATAATAAGATCTACTTTATAAACTTACTTTTCAGCCTTCTACTCTCCAGGGAAAAAGTCCTAGCCTATCCAGACTCTTGAAAACTCAAATCCCCCGTTTGAATCTTTTGTTCATGCTCCCCAACTTCATGTCATCCTTCTTAAAGCTGGGTGACCAAACTGTACACAGTACTCATTCATGGTGTTACCAATGCCGTGTACAATTGTAACACGACATCACGCCCTTGTACTCAATGCCCTAACCCATGGAGATCCTTATTCTGCACTCTGTGTACCTGTGTCGGCACTGCCAGGGAATTATTTACTTGTACCTCCAGGTTTCTCTGTTCTATAGTACACTGTAGGGGCCTACATCTACCTGCCCTGGTTTAACTTCCCAAAACTTAATACTTTGAGCTGATCCAAGTTAAATTCTATCTGTCAATCTTTGGCCCACTTTCCCAGTTGATCTGGATCATGTTGTAAACATTTTGGTGGACATCAATTTTGGTGTCTTGACATTCTGGATCCTGCTACCCCATCTTATTTGTTTAAATCTTCCTGGGGAGTATCAGCAAACCTTCCTGCAAAGATATAGGTCCCCCTCTAGTTCAGGTACAACAACTATTCTTGTACAGGTTTACCTCAGAAGAGATGCCAGTGATCTAAAAATGTGAAGCCCTTCCCCTTGCACGAGCTTTTTATCCATACATTAATCTGACCTATCTTCCTATTTCTATAACCATTCGCACGTGGCACAAATTTATCCTGAGATAACATCACCACTATATAACTTTTGTCTAACATCCTGAATTCCCTTTGCTGGCCTGTATCTCTGTTCTTACCTTTGTAGTTAGGACTAAATGTACTATGACCTCTTGTGGAATGTTTTGTATCAGCTCTCAGGTGCCAGGGTCAATAATATTCTTGACCCTGGGACCTAAGAAGCAATACATCATCTTGGCATCTCACTCACGGCCACAGAAATATCTGTCAGTTTCCTTGTTTATTGAGCCCCTTATCACTGCTGTATTTTGGACTTCGTCCTTCCCTGCTGTACAGCAGAGCCAGTTGTAGGGCCACTTATTGGCTGCAGCTGCTTTCCCCTGAAAGGCTATTCTCACCAACACGTATCCAAAATAATATACCTGGTAGGGAGAGGAATAGCCACAGGAACTGCTGCACCACCTGCCCGCCCTCCTGGTGGTCACCCATCTACTATCCAGCTAATACTGCAGTGTAGCTCATGCTCCTATTTATCTGTAACACTTTTTGTCTCCAATGTGCTCCTCAATATGTCCAACTGCTGCTCCAACCGATCTGTGGGGTCTGAAAAGAGCTGCAGCTGGACATAGTTGTCGAGGAAACTTAACTTTTCCCCACCTTGCAGAAGGAGCATTCCACTGCTGACTGCACTTTGATCTCAGCAACAGCACTTTGATCTCAGAAGCAGTAGTTCTCAAAAAGACTGCCCAATATGTGGTATTTTACACCCTAGAAAGGTATTGATTCACTTAATCTGTCATGTCTTTTCAATCATCTAGATAATCATTTGTGCTGGCACAGCCATCTCTGTTTACTTTGGCATACTCCACTTCCTTGAACATCTTTCCATTTTAAGTAAATATAGCCATAAAATAAATAACAAAAATCATGTGCTCTTTCGAAACTGAATGGAGAAGTGAAGTGCTTTCTGCAACAGATTCTAATGTCAAGCATGATACAGTATGTTCCCTAGTTTGTGATTTGTGGTCATAACTGCCCTTTCAGTCACTGAGCATTCTACCTTTTGGGAGCAGCTACCCGCATTGTTCACAGCCTGATTAGTCTTCGCACCATTGCTCCAAATAGCTTTCCTGTGGTATCTGTGATGTATTACCTGCACCATTGCGTTCTCATTAAATTTTAGTGGCACATTTTCACTGTTGACCAAAGGTGGGAAATGTATTTTGTTGATAAATAAATAATTGGAGTAGTACTTATTTGATCTCTAATATGTCAACCAATGGTAGGAGAGTACAGACGGTGCCCTGATAAGAAGGGAATAATATACCGGCACTCCCTGACTTATGCAACAGGCAACTTATGTCAGCTCGGACTTACATTAGCAATTCTTTAAGCTAACTGCTTTACTTCAGAGTTGCATGTCTCAGTAGCAGTCTGCTACTGCCGTTGCATGTGGCCATTCCCGCAAGCTTGTCAGCTGTTCTTGTGGGAGTTCCTATGTGGTCTCTGCATTGAATAGTAAATTTACAGCAGCACTTCCGTTTCTGACTTGCGTAACATCTGATTTATGTGAGGGTCCACGGGACGTGACCCTTATGTAAGTCGGGGAGCGTCTGTACAATGGAAGAGATGTTAGTACCTCATAGTTCTGTTTGTTTTTTTGGTAAAATAATAATCATGGGTTAATATTACTCGTACTTGCCTTGATTTTAACTTGCTCCCAGATGTATATATGCTTTGAACAAAACTCCATTTTATTATTCTGATTTAAACTGCGTAGAAATAGATGAAATTTATAGCATTTCCCATCCAGACAGCATCAATGTTTTCTCTCAGTGTTACAAGGAGTGTAAATCTGATTTTCACAGCTCACACACCCCTTCATCTTTATATTTCTTTCAACAAGCAATCCAATATTGAACGTTGAAGTAATTCCATCCTCTGCCCGTTCTGCTTAAGATTTACAAGCCCCTGTGAAATTATTTCTCCCTGTCTAAATCTCTTCCTTTAATTTTGCTTCATTCTGGATCTGGTGACTATCAGACAAAGATTACAGCTACATATCAGTCCCATCATCTTATAGATTTAGATATAGAGATCATGCACATCGCTCATTCATTCTATCAATTGGACAGAGTGCAGAGAAGATCTATGAGCTGCCGGAGGAGGTAGTTGAGGTATGTACTATTACAGCATGTAAAAGATACTTGGACAGGCACATGATAGGAAAGGCATAGAGTGTAATGGGCCAAATGGGCAAATAGGTTGAGCTAAGCTGAGACATATTGGTTGGGATGCACAAACTGGGCCGACTGGCCTGTTTTCATCTGTATGACTAAATGACTTTGTTTTGTATCATTCAAATGGGAGGGAAAAAATTGATGTATTTGAGTTTCTCAAATTAAAAAAAATAATAATATCTTAACATTTTGAAAGTTTTTAATGTGTTCTTTATAGATGTTTTTAACTTTAGCAATTTTATCACCAGAACATTGCAAGATCTTATTATTTTATTTTATAACATTAAAGGAAGCCATGCAGCCCAATAAACAATTTTGAACGATGCTAACTGTTCGAGCAATAACCACAAACCTATCCCAAAAGCCTATTCTCTCACACATTCCCATTTACCCCTTGACTCTCCTTCCACCTATCTATACTTGGGATAATTTACAATGCCCAATAAGCCTATACACCAGGATCCATGAGGCCTTGGGGGGAACTTATGCTGTCACAGGGAGAACCTGTAAACTCCATACTGACAGCAATGAAGAGCAGGATCAAACCCATGTAAGGTGAGCTGTGAAGCAGAAGCATTACCTGCTGAGCTACCATGTCATCCATAATAAGGTGATTAATTTGTTTACTAACCCATTCATATATTGAATGCTCTTTGTTGGAGTCTTGAATGTCAAAGGTTCAAACATGTTCCTCAATCTCTTGTGAATAATTCTTGTAACAGAAAAAAATGTAATTTTTTTTCAGGGATGAAGAGGTCGTTTGTACCAAAAGTATTTCAAGGTCGAGATGGAGAAGAGTCATTGAAAAAGTAAGACAGAATCTTTTGAAATCTTTTAAATGCAGTATATTTTATATTTTGGGAACTTTGAGCCCAAAGTTTATAGTTCAATATAATATTAATAATATGCTATAAACATAACATTAACATTATAGTTGACAAACTGTAAACAATAATCATTGAAAATAAAATGGCAGAGTTTCTTTGATTAAGAGTGGGAATTTTCAGCATGCATTGAGAGGAAAAATTGAGGTTCATTTTTGGTCAAAATATTAAAACAGTAAGGGAAACTTTAATGGAAAATTAAAACAAAATTGCGGCTCTTTATTAAGTGTTCGGGGTTAAGCTAGGATGGTTTTGAAATGCAAAGTTTACATTTGCATCAGTTTCAGCAGAATGAAATTGTGAATATTTTGTCTCAATCCACTGCTGGTCCATTAAACTGGTGATTTTGATCACATCATCAGTATTGATGCTGCCCAGTACTTTATATCCATTAAAAAAGAACATTGAGTGGATTCAGTAGCAGGTGCCCAACTGTTAGCATTGATTTTGCAGTATGGTAAGTTCAAAATTTAATCCGTAATAATCTTATAAAAGATCTTGTAATGTTAACAACTGCAGTTTTTTTGGATGTTAAGCATATCATCTTAGTGCAAAAGGCTTAGATGGGGCAGAATTTGTTAGGTGTATCTGGGAAGGATTCTTGAAACCGAATGTGGATAGTCCAACTGAAGAAGGGACCATACTGGACCTTATATTGTGAAACAAGCCTGCCGTGGAAGGGCATTTTGGGAACAGTGATTATAACTACACAAGTTTTAAGTTAGTTATCAATAAGGAAAAATATGAACCTTGGGGGGGGAAAGTGCGGTAAAGCAGATAACAACATTATTATAAATGAGCAAGGGAGAGGGTGCAGAAGAGGATACCAGAACACCACCTTGATTAAGGAGTATTAGCTACACAGAAAGGTTGGACAAACTTGGATTGTTTTCTTTGGGGTATTGGAGGTTCAGGGGAGATTCAAAAGTAGCAAATATAAAATTAGCAGAAGCATAGATAGGGTTAAAGGTCAGAACCTTTTTCCCATGGACGAAATGTCCGAGAGAGGAAAGCTTTAACATTAGAGAAGGAAAGTTTAAAGCAAATGTGCGGGGCAACTTTCTTACACAGAGAGTGGTGAGTGCCAGGGATGGTGGTAGAAGTGGATATGATAATGGCGTTTCAGAGACTTTTATGGTTATGTTAAACCATATGTTTTATGTTTAGGGGGCACATGGTTATGGAAGAATATCAATCACGTGCAGGCAGAGGAGATTAGTTTCACTCGGCATCATGCTTGGCACAGATATTGTGGGTTGAAGGGCTGTTGCTATGCTGCCCTGCTCTATGTTCTAATGCCAGTAGGAATTTTATGTTGTGAACATTAATCAATGGCTTCCGAATAATGAGGCTAAAAGTCAAATTGTTTTCAGATATATTTGGATCCAAAGATTTTATTACATAAATTACTCTCTGACATATGATGTTTTGACAACTATACAGTTAAGTAATAAGAATGGAATATATTCTTGATTGCCATATTATTTCCTTTCAAGACGTTATGAATGCTTTAGTTGGCCAAATGCTAAAATGGAAGATGTTAAAGCACAGACTTCTCATACGCTGAAATTTGCTAGGAAATGTCTGCAGTTCTGTGGTGATATCCTACCATTTAACCATGTGAATGCCAGCAGATAAGGCACTACTGGCAGATTCCAGCCAGCAAGGGTGATGGTACTTTCTGCTAGGGGTATAGGATCCACTGGTGGCGGGCAAACCTCTTCAGCATTTGCAGTGGGATATCTGTTCATGGGTCCTGCAGAAGGTTAGATCATTCATTTCAGTGGATATTTTCAAATTGAGTTTTCAAAACCCGATGCCAATCCAAGCCTATATTTATCGAGCTGACTCTTTAAATACCTTCTTTCTTGGTAAGCTGAGCCTAACATTGTTCAATACCTTCCCTATAACAGAGAAATTACAGGGATGTATCGTTGCTGGAAAATTATTTGGCATAGGACATTTGAACTTCAATTCACTGTGCAAACAAACATTTTAATTTATATTGTCTGATTGGACCACTATGTTTATTTGATCTTTAAAACATTCCAAATGCATGTTCGTGGGGCAATTTGTCCCACTGAAGAGTTCTAAATATGATTGCCTGGTCTTCCATGAGCCCACTCTCAATGTTTATTTTATGAAAAAATGATGAAAGTGATCACAGTGAATGGCGGTGCTGGCTCGAAGGGCCGAATAGCCTACTCCTGCATCTATTGTCTATTGAAATTAGACAGCCTTATACTCAATATTATGAGTAACTATTATAGCATTAACACTACCCCATTTTTCAGAATACTGCAACACTTGTAAAATTATTTTTGCATGAAAGGTCTTTCTAATTAACAACTCTTGCCTATTACTGATGATTTATGTTGTGTACAGATACAAAACAGCGTGTAAAACGTTGAGAATAGATGTTGCTTGTATTTTTACATAAGTAGATTAAACTGGACCAGGCCTCAAGATAAATAACATTTAAGTGATCAAGTGACCGGGTTCATATGAAGTCTGTTGCACGGTTACAAACTCCTGTTTCCAAATGCATATTAATTTAACATGAAGTGTAGGAAAGAGCTGCAGATGCTGGTTTAAATCAAAATGCTGGAGTTATTCAGCGGGTCAGGCAGCATCTCTGGAGAGAAGTAATGGGTGAAGTTTTGGGTCGAGACCCTTCTTCAGACTGGTCAGGGGAGTGGGTAGGACAGAGATAGAATGTAGTTGGAGACAGCAAGACTCATGGGAGAGCAAGGAAGGAGGAGGGGGTGGAGACAGGGAAAGCAAGGGCTATTTAGAGAAGTCAATGTTCGTACCACTGGGGTGCAAGCTACCCAAGCAAAATATGAGGTGCTGTTCCTCCAATTTGCACTGGGCCTCACTCTGACAATGGAGGAGGCCATAACTGAAAGGTCAGATTGGGAATGGGAGGAGGAGTTAAAGTGCTGAGCAACTGGGAGATCAGGTAGGTTAAGGCAGACTGAGCGGAGGTGTTTAGCGAAACGATTGCCGAGCCTGCACTTGGTCTCGCCAATGTACAGAAGTAGACACCTGGAACAGTAGATGAGGTTGGAGGAGGTGCAAGTGAACCTCTGCCGTACCTGAAAAGACTGTTGGGGTTCTTGGATGGAGTCGAGGGGGGTGGTAATTTAACATGTTCACTCAAGATATGTGTGATATACTATTTGTGCCACATAAAATCGTCATTAAATTTTAATCATCCTAGTGATTTATTTAACAAAAATATATCTTCTTTCTTAATCGTGTTTCACAATGGAGGCAACCTGATTCTATGAATGCATTTTTCTAAGCAATGACAGAATAAATTGTCTTCTTGTTTGGGTATAATGTTTTGAATGAGTTTCCAAAGCTTGAGCCAATTAAAACAAATTTTAATCTTTAAAATGTCTCTATGTAAGTTAAAATTAACTTACGCAATACTCCACCACTCACACCTATCCCCCTCGCATCAAATCCACCCCTCCCTATCTCCCTGTCCCTCTCCCCCCCTTCTATCCCACCTTGCCCATCACCCCGGACACTTTCCATCCCCCTGCACTCCACCACCCCTCTACCCCACCCTCCCTCTCTTTCCCACCTCCCTCCCTCCCTCTTTCTCCCCCTCTCTCCCTCATCCCTCCCTCCCCCTCTCCCTCCCTCATCCCTCTCTCCCCCCTCCCTCATTCCTCTCCCCCCTTTCTCCCTCATCTCTCTCTCTCCCCCCTCCATCCCTCATCCCTCCCCCTCCCTTCCTCATCCCTCCCTCCTTCTTCTTCCCCCCCCTGTGCTGTTGGCCGAGCTGCAACGCTCCCTCTCTCCGTGTAATGGTGTGGTGCGTTAGGACCGTTCCCGGTGTCCGCGCCCATGGGCAGGAGCTGCTGGGGCGCTGCCCGTCCTGGGATCTGCTGTGTCCCTCGCCAGTGGGTTAAATAACAAAGCACTAAATAATTTATATTGTTTCAGAAGCAATCAAATGGAAGATCCTGTTTGAGGAAAGAGAAACAATGAAATGTGTTGAAATTCTTGTTGTGCGATATAACTTCAGTCACATTGTTGGCTGTGATCCAGGAACAAGTCACCTCACTACCCATCAGCATGACTTAATGTATCAATTAGGAAGGAGTCCTAAGGAGACCCCAGTCGCTGCCTCAAAAAAGCTGGCAGTATCATCAAAGACCCACACCATCCTGGCCACACACTCATCTCCCTGCTACCTTCAGGTAGAAGGTACAGGAGCCTGAAGACTGCAACGACCAGGTTCAGGAATAGCTACTTCCCCACAGCCATCAGGCTATTAAACCTGGCTCGAACAAAACTCTGATAACTAATAACCCATTATCTGTTATTTGCACTTTATTAGTTTATTTATTCATGTGTGTATATATTTATATATGGTATATGGACACACTGATCTGTTTTGTAGTAAATGCCACCTATATTCTGTGTGCTGTGCAAAGCAAGAATTTCATTGTCCGATCAGGGACACATGATAATAAACTCACTTGAACTTGAACTTGAGTAAGGTGGGAGGACTATACCATTGGCTCCACCGATGCTGCACCTTTTTGCTGAGTCTTGGAGTCATGAAACAGGCTATTAGGCCCAACTTGTCCACACCGACCAACATCTCCCATCTATACTAGTCACACCTGCCTGCGTTAAGCCCTTATCTCTTTAAATTGATCCTATCCATGTACCTGTCTAAATGTTTCTTAAATGTTGCGATAGTACCTGCCTCAACTACCTCTTCCGGAAGCTCGTTCCGTACACCCACCACCATCTGTGTAAAATAGTTATCTCTGGTTTATATTAAATCATTCCTCCCTCACCTTAAACCTATGTCCTCTGGTTTTTGAATCCCCTACTCCGGGCTAGAGACTGTGCGTTTTCCTCTCGTGATTTTGTACATCTAAATAAGATCATCCCTCATCCTCCTGCGCTCCAAGGAATAGAGTGGGCCCCGTTTCTGTGCTTCCTTTCACTCACTGGGGCCCCTCTCCCTTTCCATTCACTGGGGCACACGATCCCTTCCCTCTCACCCCGGCTCCTCTCTCTCTCTCTCTCCCTTTCCATTCAATGGGCCCCGCTCTCTCACTACCTTTCCTCTCACTGAACACTTGTCCCTTCGCTCTCACTGCAGGTTCCTCTCCCACATCCCCTTCCCTCTCACTGGGGCCCTGGCTCCTGCACTCTCTTCTCACTCGGTCGGCAGCTCCCACCCTACTCACTGGGATCCTGGATCTTTTGCTCCCTATCAAACTTACCTAGTTTATTGGAATACAGTACTGGAATTACGATCATACTGAGCAAGGTTTAAAAGTATAAATTAGAAGTGTATTGGCTTATTAATGAAAATAATGCCCAATAGTTTGGAAAATCTGCCAGATCGCCTCCACCAAAGTCTTGAGTCTGAAGAAGGGTCTCGACCCGAAACGTCGCCTATTTCCTCACCCGCAGAGTTTCTCCAGTATTTTTGTCACCTTCTTATAGCTAACGATGGTCTATTCTGCATGTTCCTTGATCTCCATCTCTTTTGATCTCTTACACTTCTTTATTTCTGTAACTCCCTTTCCCCTGACGCCCAGTCTGAAGAAGAGTCTAGACCCAAAACATCACCCATTCCTTCTATCCGGTGATGCTGGCTGTCCCGCTGAGTTACTCCAGCATTTTGTGGCTATCAATGGTGTTATTGGGTTTGTTTCCCAGAATCATGTAGAAACATAGAAAATAGGTGCAGGAGGAGGCCATTCGGCCCTTCGAGCCAGCACCACCATTCATTGTGATCATGGCTAATCATCCGCTATCAATAACCTGTGCCTGCCTTCTCCCCATATCCCTTGATTCCACTAGCCCTGGGAGCTCTATCCAACTCTCTCTTAAATCCATCCAGTGATTTGGCCTCCACTGCCCTCTGTGGCAGGGAATTCCATAAATTCACAACTCTCTGGGTAAAAAAGTTTTTACTCAGCTCAGTCTTAAATGACCTCTTTATTCTAAGACTGTGGCCCCTGGTTCTGGACTCACCCAACATTGGGAACATTTTTCCTGCATCTAGCTTGTCCAGTCCTTTTATAATTTTATGTGTTTCTATAAGATAACCCCTCATCCTTCTAAACTCCAGTGAATACAAGCCTAGTCTTTTCAATCTTTCCTCATACAGTCCCGCCATCCCAGGGATCAATCTCGCGAACCTACGCTGCACTGCCTCAATCACAAGGATGTCCTTCCTCAAATTAGGAGACCAAAACTGTACACAATACTCCAAATGTGGTCTCACCAGAGCCCTATACAACTGCAGAAGAACCTCTTTACTCCTGTACTGAAATCCTCTTGTTATGAAGGCCAACATTCCATTAGCTTTCTTCACTGCCTGCTGTACCTGCACGCCAACTTTCAGTGACCGGTGCACAAGGACACCCAGGTCTCGCTGTACCTCCCCCTTACCTAACCTAACCCCATTGAGATAATAATGTGCCCCCTTGTTTTTGCCGCCAAAGTGGATAACCTCACATTTATCTATATTATACTGCATCAGCCACGCGTCTGCCCACTCACTCAACCTGTCCAGGTCCCCCTGCAACTTCCTAACATCCTCTTCACAGTTCACACTGCCACCCAGCTTTGTGTCATCTGCAAACTTGCTAGTGTTGCTCCTAATTCCCTCTTCCAAATCATTAATATATATGGTAAACATGTGGCCCCAACACCGAGTCTTGCGGCACTCCACTCGCCACTGCCTGCCATTCTAAAAAGGACCCGTTCACTCCTACTCTTTGCTTCCGGTCTGCCAACCAATTTTCTATCCATGTCAACACCCTACCCCAAATACCATGTGCTCTACCATGTGCATGTAATTCATAACGTTTGGTTGAGAAGTGCATTTAACAGTAAAATATTGACTCTCAGTTGTGATTGAATTCGTCTTCAACCTGATGGTTTCCTTACACATTTTCACATCCCACCTTGATACTACTTTTCCTGGGTATCTTTGAGCATTAGGATTACAAGATTGATGAGGAGACCCTGTAACTGATGACACAGTCAAAGATAATTATCTGCACACTTATGAAACAGTTGGGGCACAACCAAGATAAAAAAATGTCCAAATCTCTCTACTGGAAACATCTGCACAAGTTTATGTGTTGACATTCTTCTTTTGCTGCTAATTAGCCATGAAGTACCATATATTTTCGATTATGTATTATTTTTAAAATGTTTCCCAGTTGCAGTCTGTTTCTGTGTAGATAGTATTCTGCCTTTGGATTTCTCTTCCCAGAAGTGAACGTCCTCACACTTCACTAGATTAAATTTTATGTGTCAAATTTTCACCTATGCAATCTATCTGTATCATGTCTAATATCCTTGTCATAACTTGCCCTTTCACCAATTTTTGTGCTATCAGTAAACTGGGATACCTTGCATTCCACATCATCCACCAGAGCATTGATATAAATAGTACACATCTGAGGATAAAGGACTGAACCCTGGATTACTCCATGAGTTTCTCCTTCCTTTGTTCAAAAGGTCCATTTATTCCATAGTTTTCCACCTGATAACAAGTTTTCATTCCTTGCTAGTGCACATCCTCGAATACAATGAGCTCTTCTATACCAGACGTTTATGTGGCACTGTGAAATGTCTGCAAGAAGACCAAACACATCAGGTCAAGAAGTTCCCTCCTGACTGCATTATTACAGACTCCTGCACTTGAGGAAAACTCATCAATTCTGTTACTTTTGTTACAAACTTCTGCCATGCCCTCAAATTCTCTTGTATGTTTCTGACACCTCCCTCTCTTTTCTGGATTTCTCTCTCTGTCACAGGAGTTAAACTATACACTGACATTTACAACAAACTCACCTACTCCCACAACTACCTCTTCCCAATCTGTCTCTTTGAAGGACTCCATCCTTTTTCCTCATTTTTTAATTTCTCTGTCTCATCTGTTCTCAACATGTTCCAGAATATTTGAAATGTACTCCTTCAACCACAGTAGAGGGTTCCCCTCCACTGCGGTTGATGGAATACTCACCAGCATCTCCATTTTCCGGACTTCTGCATTTGCCCAATCTCCACCCATACAGCTGAAAGATAAAGTTCCCTTGGACCTCACTTTTCACCCCACCAGCCTCCACATCCAGCACATCATCCTTTGTCATTTCTGTCAGTTGCAATGGAATCCCCTTTCCTGCTTTTCACATCCCCCTTCCCAACTAAGTTGGTGTGGTTTTTGATTACCCCTTGCACTTTCCCTGCAACTGTGGGAGATGCCACACATGTACATACACCGTCTCCCTCACCAACATCCAGCGACCTAAACAGCCCTTTCAAGTCAAACAAAGATTCAAAAGCACCACCTGCAAATTGACCTCCTGCATTCGGTACTCTCTGTGGCCATTTCCACATTATTGAGATCAAGTGTATAGTTGCCACCATTTTTGAGGAAGAACTTTGCTCTGTTTACAGTGACTATCATGACTTCACGGTTGCATGCAATTTCAGCTCTCCTTCCCATTTCAATACTGCAATGTCAGTCTTCAACCTCCCCTACTGACAGGGTGGGGCCAAAAGCAAACTCGAAGAACAGCACCTTGTATTCTGCCTGGGTCGTCTACAACCCAATGGTATGAACATTGAATTTCCAATTTCTGGTAACCCACACTCCCTGTGGATCTTCCTCTTTCCATCTGGTTTCCCACCCTCTCCATCACCCAGTTGTATTTCCCTTCCCCACTTGTTTCCACATGCCAGTCATCCCTCCCTCATCTGGTTCCAATGATCAAATTCCTCATTTGTAGTCTTTGTTTTTTACCTCCCCCCCTCTACCCATCTCCAACTGCCCTTTTTTTTCTATTTCCTTATCTAACTTTAGCTATCATCCACCAACCACCCCCCCTCTCTCTCATCTGCCTCCACCTGTCTATCTGGTTCCACATATAACCAGCCAGCCTCTGCCTAGCCCTCTTTTTCACTTTGTTATGCATTACTCACTATCTCCCCTCTGCACTCTGTCCTGATGCATAGCCTGACCTGAAATGTTGATTATCCCTTTGCCTCCACAGATGCTATCCCACCATCAGTTCCTGCATCAGTTTGTTTTTTGCTCCACTTTCCAGCATCTGCAATCTCTTGTGTCTCCCTTCTATAAACTCTGTTTGATGCGTCTTCATAGAATTCAAGCAAATTTGTCAATCATGATTTGTCTCTCATGCAAACATGTTGATTTGATTTAGTTTGATTTAGATTAAACTTTCCTCGATGATTAGCAATTTCTTACATTATTAATTTCAGTTTCTTGCCAACAATAGTTTCTGCTGGTTGGCTTTCCGTCTTCATAAACAAGAGCTATATTTGCTGTTTTCCAATCCTCTGTACCATCCTGCAACAAACTTGACTAGATATATTATCTCCTCAGCTAATTCCTTGGGTACAGGCCATTGGGACCTGCAATTTGTCTACCTTTAGTCTCATGAGTTTTTTTCTAACACCAGGTCTTATTTGATAGGAATTTTTGCAAATTATTCCATGTGCTTGGAAATCAGCCCATCTGTTACATCAAAGGGCTTGTTCCTTTGCTGTACTGCTCAAATATGTCACTTCCTTCTTTCCAGATATTAATTCCCCTGTCCCATTCTCTGGAGCTCCCACACTGATCTGAGCTACCAACATAACAAAAATATATCCTGTTCAATTTGAAATTATTTGCAGATGAAATTCAGCATAGCAAAGTGTGGCATCATGCATTGTGGTAATAAGAATAAGATTATTTTCTAACTGGAGAGAGAATCCAGAAATCGGAGGTGCAAAGGGACTTGGGAGTGCTGGTGCGGGACTTCCAAAAAATGAATTTGCAAGTCAAATCAGTAGTACAGAAGGCAAATCCAATGCTAGCATTTATATCAAGAGGACTGGAATACAAAAATAGAGAAGTAATGCTGAGGCTCTATAAGGCGATGGTCAGGCCACATTTGGAGTACTGTGAGCAAATTTGGACCCAATATCTGAGGAAGGATGTACTGGCTTTGGAGAGGGTCCAGAGTTTTACGACAATAATTCCAGGAATGAGTGGGTTAGCATATGATGAGCGTTTGGCAGCACTGGGCCTCTACTCGCTGGAGTTTAGAAGGTTGAGAGGGGACCTAATTGAAACATACAGAATAATGAAAGGCATAGATAGCATGGATGTGGAAAGGATGTTTCCACTAGTGGGAGAGTCTAGAACCAGAGGTCATAGCCTCAGAATTAAATAGTGTTCTTTTAAAAAGGTGGTGAGGAGGAACTTTAGTCAGAGGACAGTTAATCTGTGGAACTCATTGCCACAGAGAGCTGTGGAGGCCAAGTTAGTGGATATTTTTAAGGCAGAGATAGACAAGTTATTAATTAGTACGGGTGTTAAGGGTTTTGGGAGAAGGCAGGAAAATGGGATTAGGTGGCGGAGATCAGCCATGATTGAATGGTGCACTAGACTCGATGGGCCAAATGGCTTATTTCTACTCCTATAACTTGTGAACTTGTAAATGCAAGGTTTCTTTTTTTTTCCTCTCTTGTGAGCTTTTTCATCTTTTGCAGTTGGTTCCTAAAATATTCTCAATCCTCTGCTCTACCACAAGCATTTACCACATATTAACTCCCACTTTTCAGTTTAACATTATCTACGACTTCATCATGAATGGTCCCACTTTCTCAAGGAATACCTCTTTCTAGCTTGGATACATTTCTGCTGAGGTTAATTGATGAGACAGGGGATGGAATGGTGGAATGAGGGGTGGGAGGGAGGGGGCTGGAAGGTCAGGGAAGGGTGTAACTGGAAGTGTCGTGAGGTTGGGCGGGAGGTGTTTGTGAGGGGGAGGGGTGTTGCTCCATCCGAAGGCGTGAAAGGGTTACGTCTTGGATTCATGGGTGGAAATCCTGGGGGGATGGGGGGGGATGTCCACCCCATGCTCTGAGAAGGTGGGGGACAATCTCCCCCATGTTTTGTAATCCAGACTTTATCAGATGCTTTCTAAGGGCTGAAAATATAAAAAGAACACGGCACACGATAGACTTTAACATAAACATCTCCACACAGCGGAATCAAAGTTTTCCACTGTGAGGGAAGACACCAAAGTTCAGTCGTCCTCCTCTGTTGTTCACCCGTGGTCGGAGGCCTCCCGAGCCCCCCCGCAGTCAAAGCTGCTGTTGTTGGAGTTCGGAGTCGGTCACCAACCAGGTCAGCTTCCGATGTTACCGTCCACAGGGCCCATGGCCGAATCCTCGCGTGTATGCGCGTGCGCATGCCAAGAAATTGTGTGTGTGTGTGTGTGTGTGTGTGTGTGTGTGTGTGTGTGTGTCCCCATGTTTTGATAGCGATTTCCGTGTCTGTTGGATATGAACGTAGGAGATCTGATTGGGTAATTTGTGACCATCACAAGCTCACACTTAATGTGTATTGATCCTGGTCCTTATGGCTCCTAATTATATTTGAAAAGCATGTGCTGGCTCCCGTACACCAGATAGTGCTGAGCTGAGTGTCTGAATTTCATGGTTCACCCACTGAGCCACCAAAATGGAATTGGGTCATGGATGTATTATTGGGTAATTTACAGGGAATATGAAGTTTCCAACCATACACCTAGTGTGGTTTTTTTATTTTTTTGTGTATTGCGTATTTCCAGTAATATTTGGCTTTAAAACAAATTTTACTGGAGCTCAGAATGAATCAAAATTGTGGAATGTTTTTCTTTGGACTTACCCCAAATTCAGTCCTTGTAATTAAGTATGACATCAGCATAATGATGTTGAATCAAAAACTAAATACTGTAAATGCAGCATATTAGAGTTAAACATAGAAAATGTAGGAAATAATCAACAAGAGAATACTGCAGATATGTTTTCAGGTTCATTAACATGTTGATTTTTCCCATGAATAGGTTTCAAATCAAACAATCTAATCTCACCCACTTAGGTGTGATATGTTCTTTAGAATGGATCTGAATATTTTTTTAAACTTTGATTACATTTCAATTGAAAATGTTCAACCTGTGATTACATCAATTTCCCCTTAAAACAGAAGTGAAGTTACAACGATAATCTAGAATTGAAGTTTAACCTGGAAGGAAGCAATATTAACACCTTGAAGGTTGTCTTTTAGGAGCTGACGTGGTCCTTTCAAACCCATCATGTTGTACATCACCTATCATGTTGTACATCACGTGAATTTCACATGGAGTGACATAAATTATTTCTATTGCAAAACCAACTTTCCAGAATTAAAAAGCTGTGGATACTGGAAAACTGAATGATGGAGATGCTTAGCAGGTTAGGCAGCATTCATGGAGAGAGTAACAGAGTTAACATCTCAAGTTGGTGATCTATCATTGGAACTGGAAAATTAGAAAACAAGCAGGTTCATAGTTGTAGAGTAGGGAGAGGAGTGGAAAGGATAAAGGGAATGTCTGTGAGTATGGCGATCAAGAGAATTTTGATGACACAGATGTTGTGTCTTGCCATAGAGCAGTGGTTCCAAACCTTTTTCGTCCCGTTTACCCCCGGCAACTTTTTGAAAGTAAATTTACCCCCACCCTGTTTTGTTCAGTAATTTGAATTTACACTTCTACCATAATAAAGCAACCGACAAAGGGGAAATTTTAAAATACTGTTTTTAACAAATCCAGAATCAACAAATTTACCCCATGGGTAGGTGAAATTTACCCCCTGAGGGTAAATTTACCCCAGGTTGGGAACCCTTGCCATAGAGAGTGGTGAATGCTTTGTTAATCCTAGCCTTTCAGGAGGAATGTGGAGGCTGCAGCCTGTGCCAGCAAACGTTTATATTTAAATTGCTGTTATCATTCTACAAATGTATGCAAGCACATTTAGACAGATTCCCGTACTGGGCAAGAGAATTATAGTTTAATGGGGAATGCTGATATTGCATTTGGTGTAAGAACAATAAGCTGTAATATAAATACCATAATTCACTCAACAGATTTGAATACCTAATGTAATACTGATATAAACTAAAGGTAACCATAAAGAAGACCTAGAAGCTGGCACAAATCTTTTTCCAGTGAGTATCTAAAGATATTGGATGGTATCTAGGTCTGCAGCTGTTAACAGTTGCAATAAAAAAGTTAAGAATCTTAACTGGCAGATCATTCATTACCTTGCTGGAATGTTGTCATTTAGCACAGAAGGATCTCCTTATTGGTGATGGACAGAGGTAAACAAATTGGTACAGTTGCTGATGCTCTAGATAGTCAGTGTAAAGTCAGATATGTCTACCAATACCATTACCTCTGGGCAGCTTGATAAGGTTTTGAAAATGATGGTCATTTTTTGGAAAGAAAAGCACAAAAATTGCACCGAGATTTTGATGATAGGAAGGTATTGGCCCTGAGCATTCTCATTCTCGTTGCTTGGACAAAGATCTTGCTGCTTGTCAGTGATCCAGGGATTTACTTCATATTCACCCACTGAAAGTGTTTTGTAATAGTTGGTTATGAATAGTCCAAATGAATAGTACTTCAGAATAACACATTGCGTTTGAAAAGCTACTGCTTGATTATAATTAAAATATTACAAGATAAGCTGGAAAAAACAATTCTTTATTAAACTTCCTTTAAAGATAAAGCTCTTAGTCAAACAGTCACATTAACTTTCCAGACATCTAGCTGAAACTGCAGGAGTAACTTCAATGCACAAGCACTATGCAGAATAGACTGCTTTATCTATCTGAGAAAAAAGGTTTACTTGTCCTTTACTTGTCCTTTCTCAAGCCTGTATCCACACATGGGACATAATCAAAGTTAGGGATGGTCTAATGCCTAACTTTTTGATTACACAAATGATGGGAAAAATATTCTGTTAGTAACTGTAATGAATGACTAATGAGGATAGATCTAGAAATACAGTCACTTTGGCTTTTCCCTCCAGAAATTGACCAGTAAAAAGTTCAATCGAATAATGACCATTGCTGAGTGGTTCAATATATTTCTGGAAACTTATTTAGGCACTTCCCAAAGTATTTTATCCTTTCATGCCTGATGCAATTTCCTGCCAGGTGTGGCTGGGTTGACACTGCTGTGTATGGATGTTGCGGGGAAAGGCAATCAGGTTTTCTTTGTTGGTCAGTCCTATCAACCCAAGAATCAAACTAATGGGCCTTTGTTATGCAGAACTGTGCCCAGTTTTTCTAGCGCTATCACACCAAAATCTACATAATTACAGTAAGATTTATTTCATGCTTCAAAACCCTTGTAATGAAACCATAGATACCATTTACCTTGCTAATTGCTTGTTCTATCTGCATATTAACTTGATGTGATTTGTGTACATCTAAATTCCTTCTGATTAGTCAGCGTTTAACATTAAGGTTGCTTTTCAATTCATCCTATCAAAATTCTCACTGCCCCTCATCTCCCACCTTTTGCAATTATCTAACCTGACCGTTCTTTTCATAGGATCTGTGTGCCCCACATTCCTTTCCTATAAATTCTGCATAAGAAGATATGGAAATACTGCAGATTTCCTCACCAAATCATTGTTATAGATTGTAAACAGTTTAAGCCCAAATTGTCGCAACACACTATGCCTCTTTACCTGTTAACCGAAACTCACTTCACGTTGATGTACATAATTCCTTAATTGCTGAATTCCTAATTTTGTGTAGTAACCTTTTGTACTGGACCAACATGGAAAGCTTTTTGAAAATGTAAAATATACTACATTTGCTGGTCATTACTTAACTGTCTGGTTACTTGCACATTCTTAAAAATAGATTGGCAACCTTGGTTTTCCTTGCATTCCTCTGGTTCTTGTGTCCTTTTTTAATCCATTCTTTCATTTGCTACCTTTCCATTTGTTGGAACAGTTCTTGAAACCAGCAAATTCTATTTCTGTTCCCCCTCTTTTAAAACTAGCATTTAGGCTATCAGGTCTTTTGGGAGCTTTTAATCTAATTAATATTTCCTACATAAAGTTGTTATAAAGTGTTTCAAGAGACTTGTCATGACATACATTAACTTCAACCTACCAGAAAGCCTGATCCACTGCGATTTGACTACCATAACACTAGGTCCACAGCAAATGTCATTTCCCTGGTTCTATACTCATTGCTGGAACATCTGGATAACAAGGACTATCTTTGTTACATTCCTATTTATTAACTATAGCTCCACCTTCAACACCATAATCCTAATCAAACTCTTGGACCTATAAGTCAGCATCCCTATTTGCCACTGAATCATCGACTAGATGTCCGACAGACCACAATCAGTGAGAATAGGTGCCAAAACATCTTCCACAACGGTGTATCACAAGAATGTATTCTCAGACCCTTACTATATTTCCTACACACTTAAGACTGTACAGGCAAATTCTGATCTAACTGGCATTTCTAAGTCTGCAGATGACACCACAGTAGTAGGCCGGATCTTGAACAATGACGAGACAGAGTACAGGAAGGAAATCGAGTGCATAATAACAACATGGTATCAATACAACAGTCTTTCCCTCAATGTCAGCGAGTTGAAGGAGCTTGTTATTCATAAGTTCTTACATCATTTGGCCCACTGAGTCTACTTCACCATTCAATCATGGCTGATCGATATTTCCCTCTCAATACAATTCTCCTGCCTTTTTCCTCATAACCCTTGACACCCTTACCAATCAAGTATCTGTTAATCTCCACCTTAAAAATACCCAATGATTTGGCCTCAACAGCCTGTCTGTGGCAATGAATCCAACAGATTCACCACCTTCCAACTGAAGAAATTCCTCCTCATCTCCTTGCTAAAGATTTGTCCTTTTATTCTGAGGCTATGCCTTCTGGTAGTAGTCTCTCCCACTAGTGAAAACATCCTCTCCACATCCATTCTAGTCAGGCCTTTCATTATTCGGGTAAGTTTCAATGAGGTCCCCCCTCATCTTTTTAAACTCCAGCAAGTACAGGCTCAGTGCCGTCAAACACTTATCATACCCAATCATCCCTTGGATCATTCTTGTAATCCACCACTGGAGCCTCTCAAATGCCAGCGCATCCTTCCTCACGTACGTGTCCCGAAATTGCTCACAATATTCCAAATGCGGACCGACCAGTGTCTTATAAACCCTCAGCATTACATCCCTTTTTTCATTTTCTAGTCCTCTTGAAATAAATGCTAACATTACATTTGTTTTCCTTGCTACTGATTCAACTTGAAAATTAACCTTTTGGGAATCCTACACCAGCACTTCCAAGTTCCTTTGTACCTCTGATTTCGGAAACTTCTCCCAATTTACAAAATAATATATGCCTTTATTCCTGCTATTTTCACTGCATCTCGATAAATGTGACAAAAATAAACAATGGAATCTCTTTGTTTCGGGTCGAAACGCCATTCATTCCGTCTCTCCAGAGTTGCTGCAAGCCCTGAGCATTTTGTGTCTACCTTTGATTTAAACCAATAGAATTATGGTCACTGGCCCTAAAATGCTCCCCAACTAAGACCTCAGTCGGATATTTTTTGGTATTTCCTTATTTCTCTACAATATTTTCTCCGGACTTTATCAGTTTTCTTTGCAGGTTTGTGGTTTACCCTCCCTCAAATAAAATATGGAATGTGACAATTATTCAAAAGATCAGGCAGCATTTATGAATGACATTTTCAATTATTACTTGATCATCTTTTACTTGTTTACAAAATCCTCCCTATGGTCCATTTTGCAGGCTTCTTCTAATGAAATATTTTGCCTTATTTCTCTGTCAAAACATTTTTTACAGTGTAGTGTTTATTTGTTGTATCAATTAATTAATTTTTTCATCTAACTTAGCCACTAAGCAAAATCTTAACTACTTGCAAATAAAATCTTTGCATTTGTCTATGTGTGATTTACTCTCTGTAAGCTATACCATTCCTGGCTGGCTGAAAATAAATATTTTGCAGAATTACTTATGCAAATATATTTTTATTTCATCTATTGATCCTTGCAAACCAAAGCCCCTGCCCACTTGGGCGGCCTCCACCCCCCCCGACCTCTGGCGAGTTTGCCCCCAACCCATAGTCGCGGCAAGGTTGCCACGAGGTCGTAGGAGGTCTTCGTCACTCTCCTTCATGATCGAGAGTGGTCTCCGCGCAGTCGAGGCTTCAGCGAGGTCGCGGCGTATTTTTCAAGAAGTTAACAATTGACCGCGACTAAAAATAGGTTGCCACGAGAAAAATCAATATTTTTTTTAGTTGTAGGTCTAGTCGAAGCCGGTCACGTAGGTCGTGATGCTGGTCGACGGTAGTCGAAGGTAATAGCTCCGGGGTGATAAAAAGCACAATAGAAAAAAAGGTAATTTAAACAGCAGAATGTCACCTCTTTCACTCCATGTTCATTCATAGCTGAAGAGTTTTTTGGAGAGGAGACTTGTGTTTTAGAGATGGCACCAAAAAGGCAGCAGTGCAGGGGGAGGGCACAACCCCCCAAAAAACCTGCCATGCAGGTGTTGCCCACCCAGGAGGAGGAGTGGCAGGAGGTGATGCCACAGGACGTGATAGTGCAGGAGGAGGTAGCCCTGCATGAGGGACCCCTGGAGGAGGTTGAAGGCAGCATCATTTGAAGGCAGCAAAGCAGCCCTTTCCCCTGTGTCTGACACAGCATCAGAGGCAGATGCCCCATTGGTGTTGAGGGAGGGCTGGTGGAAGGTTATGCCCTACATCTTCATCAGGCAGCAGGAGGGGGACCTTGAGGAATGGTTCCAGCAGAATGTCAGCCATCCTGTGCGATAAGGAAAATGAGGGGTACAGGGACAGGGACAAGAATGCTTGCCATCCACTGCCCCACATGTGTACTTAAAGTTCCATCTTTTGTCAAAGCCCAGCGCCACTCTCTTCCAGTCATCTGGTTTACTGGGACAGTCCATCACATCATCTGCATTCACCCATTGAGACCTTTTTATTGTGCTTCCTCTTCACCCTTACTCTTCACCTTCTACCTTTCTTAAAAGGCTGCTGAAGCAAAAGGGCTACTGCAAACAGCAGTAGTTGTATTTTTACTAACATCCTCCAAACTAGTTCCTTCCTTGCTTGCATGGTTCAGAATGATTTAAAAAAGAAACCTGGGAGGCATTTTTCAGTGAGAAAAAAATGCAGACATGACATTTTATCAGGCGATCATTTGAGCTGGAGATACTCGTCACTGGTCATTGTTGGTTTTCGGTGTGGTCCTCTGAGGTGGAAGCGGGTCATGCTCATTCACGGACCAATTTGCCAGACACCATCCTCGAGTAAAACGTACATGGTCGAAGCCAGTCTTCAACATAGTCAAGGAGGTCTTCTTCATAGTCGAGGGAGGTCTTCAACATAGTCGTAGGAAGTCGTACACATAGTCGAAGGAAGGTCGTAGGAGGTCGTAGGTCACCACGACCTTGATTTTTTTTGTCGCTTAAGGTCGTCAGAGGTCGCGGTGGAGTAAGTGGGACAGGCCCTATGTTTCACTTTTTTATTGGCACAATGCAAGCTTTGGTTAAAAAAAATCTCAGGGCAAGTTTTAAATTCATTAATGCCTAAAACAATTCCTCTTTTGTTTTCTTCATTAAAAAAGTTGTAGATTGAAGTAGATGAGTTCTGTTGTCTTGATATGTACAGGAATGCCTTTTTTTCCAAATATTTACCAAAGTTTCTGCATTCAGGAACTGTTCCAGTGGATTGGAAGGTTGAAAATGCAACTACCCAATTTATGGAGTGGAATAATAGAGGGGAAATATAAACATGCAGTAAACAAGTATTGGAGAAAATGCACAACAAACATGGTGCAATACATCACATGCAAGAACAATGAAGGAATTAGTGTCATAGAGCATGGAAACAGGCCTAACTCCATCCATGCCGACCAAGCAGCTCACCTAAGGGAGTCCCATTGCCCACATTTGGAACGTATCCCAATAAACCTTTGCTGTACATGTACGCATTCAAATGTCTTTTAAATGTTGTTATTGTACCTGCCTCAACTACTTCCTCTGGCAGCTCGTTCCATAAATCCACCACATTTGTATGGAAAAGGTCCCCCCCCCCTCCCCGCCAGGTTCCTATAACATCTTGCCCTTTCACCTCTGGCCTATGCCCACTAGTTCTTGATTCCCATACCTCAACAGAAAATATTTTGCGCATTCACTCTTTCACTTTCTCTCATTATTTTATATCCCTCTATAAGATCATCCCCAGCCTCCTGTGCACAAAGGAATACGGGCTACCTGCCCAACCTCTCCATGTGGCTCAGGCCTCAAGTCATGTGTTGCACCACTTTTTGTGGATATTTTAGTTTGCACAGTGAAGAGATTTCGGTTTGGTTAAAAAATTATTGTAGTTTTTGGGTTCTGCTTGTTCTTCTTTCGTGTGGTGTGCACAGCCTTAAGTTGTTGGATAACTTGTTCTATTTGATCTTCCGTTTGTGCACGTCGAGTTGATTGCATTAGTCGAAACAGGGCGGACCACCTGAAGGTTGCAATCTTCCATCCCTGGGTTCTGCTGAGTACATCTGAGTAACAATTCAATTTATTGAAAACGCATTTGTGTGGATAAATATTTAGTATTGTATCATTTATACTCCGCCTGCAGTTAAATCTTATCCATTGGAAAGGTTAATTGTGCCATTCTTAAAATTATGCTTTCAATGTATGTGCAGCAGAACCTGGTCTTAGTTGCCTTGACTCCCTTGTCACGGGATCAAGACCTTGCCCTTACAAACTTGTATGAAAGCTGGAATGTAACCTCTTCTCCACATTGAAAGAAATGACACATAGGCACCATCTACTCTACAGCATGGCAGAGAAAATATTGCGCGGAAGGCTATAACTATAAATAGGTGCTAGTACAGCAATGAAAATTATATTGTTTTATGGGATGCACTGCCCATTGGTAATTATTTGTTATGTTAATAATGTAGTGCATTTATATACATTGTCATTTTCTGTACTTCCTAGTGCTATGAAATAATCATGTACTTGTGCGCAGATGATTCATACATCCCAAGTATAAGGACCTATCTTCCTCGTGCTCCTCCATGTATACAATGCATAACCAGTTTCCCATCAATATGTTTACAGACTTTGTTTTCAGTTAATTTTTAATGCAAAGTACGATGGATTCCTTTCCTTGAGGAATATATATCCCATTATCTTGGAAAATACATATGTGTTATGTAAGAGCAATCTAGTAATGGAGGTTGTCTTTTTTGTTTCAAATTGATGTGAGTTGTCCTGGAAGCAATTTATAAAAAATAGTAGTAAATCTAGACTCTTAGAATTGCATCTGTTTTACAGAGAATGAACAGAACAATCTCATTATACGCAGGGCACCAGCAGATTTTGGAGATGATTAAGTAATCCAATAAGCTAGCAAAGACAAACTTGTTGAAGATGCAGGATGAGATGTACAATTGAAGTGTTGCTTCGAGCCATCCATTTTAGAAGACTTTTGACTAGTTAAGTGCAGAGATTTTCTGTGTCCCATTTCTTGATCCTTTATTTCAGTAATAAGTGGTGGGAGAGATGGCTGGGAGGTGAGTTGCACAGCCCATCAGTTTAAGAGTTAAGGCAAGATCTATACTCCCCCATAATAGCAGAACACCATTGTGATCTTAGTTTCCAACTCCTTATACTCAGTTCTCTCACTGTTTGATCAGTTTACCAAATGTATTACTTAAGAGTTACTTCATCAATTTTTAATCAAAGTAAATGGGTTGTAATAAAAATTGCTACGGTTAATATCATACCCTTAAAACATTTTAAAGAAACAAAACTTTATTTTCACCAAATTCAAAAGTGCTCTAGACAGGTATTGATTATTCTTTTTAAAATATTACTATATGAGAAGAATCAAATGTGTAGCTTCACAATAACTGCAAAAGAGTTTTAATGGCCTAACATTTCATCAAACACCATTCTAAAATACAATGTCTAAAAATTAATGCACTTTTGTATAAACCTTCACATTTAACAGGGTAATGAATGCTGGTTTTGGTTCTCTGTTCGCGTTATACCTCAGCTGTTCATTCTTGATGACCCCTCCTTTGTGCTGTCTGACTGCTTGCCCAAACTCCACTTTTAGATAGATGTTAACCATGTACAGCTAAACGTTGGAACTGCTGAACAATGTATTTTGACCCTCACTGTAAATTCTACCCTTAAGCTACTGATTCCTGTCCCAACTACATTTTTTTTCCATTTCTTGCATTCCTTGATTTTCTGAAATGAGTGTCTGACATAATGTTCTGTGTAAAACTGTGACAGATTTTGCAACATCACCAACCTCTTCCCTTGCACCAATCAAGTGCTAAAACTTCTGCATGCCTTTTCTTTTCTGGAGACTTGGATAGGTTATCTGCACCAGATGGACTACACACCAGGTTTCTGAAAGATGTAGCTGTAGAGATTTTGGAGGCATTAGTCGTGATCTTTCAAGAATCGCTAGAGTCAGGAATGGTTCCAGAGGACTGGAAAATTGGAAATGTAACTCCATTCTTTAAGAAGGGAGTGTGGCAAAAGAAAGGATGTTACAGGTTCAGTGCTTGATAAGATTTTAGAGTCCATTATTTAGGATAAGGTCATAGAGTCATACAGTGTGGAAACAGGTCATTCGGCCGAACTTGCCCATGCTGACCATGCTGCCCCATCAGCAATAGTCCCACTTGCATGCGTTTGGCCTATATCCTTCTAAACCTATCCAATCCAGCCAGGTTTTGCATTTGTTGCAAGCAAATAATAAAATAAGTCAAAGTCAGCATGGTTTTGTTAAGGAATGATCTTGCCTGACGAATGTGTTAGAATTCTTTCGAGAGTCAGGAGATATTGGATTTTCAGAAGGCCTTTAACAAGGTGCCACACGTGAAGCTGCAAAATTAGATAAGAGCACGTGGTATTAAAGGCAAGAATAGAAGCATGGATAGAAGATCTGGTAGAAGGAAGTTGGAATAAAGAGGGCCGTTCTGATTGGCGGTAGTTGACTAGACGTGTTCCCCAAGGATCGGTATTGGGTCCTTAAGTGTTAATGATCTGGATGATGGAATTGATGGCTTTGTGGCCAAGTTTGCGGATGATACGCAGATACATGGAGGGGCCGGTAGTGTTGAGGAAGCAGGGACTCTGCAGAAGGATTTGGACAGGTCGGGATAGTGGGCAAGAAGTGGCAAAATGGAGTATAACGTAGCAAAGGTTACGTCATGCACTTTGGATGAATGAATAAAGGCAGAGATTATTTTCTCAAGGGGAAGAGGAGTCAGAACTCAGAGGTGCAAAGGTACATGGGAGCGCTGGTGCAGGATTCCCAAAAGGTTAATTTGCAGGTTGAGTTAGTAGTAAGGAAGGCAAATGCAATGTTAGCATTCATTTCGAGAGGACTAGAGGCAAGGATGTAATGCTGGGGATTTATAAGGTGCTAATCAGACCACAGTTGAAATATTGTGAGCAGTGTTGGTCCAACATATCTGAAGATGCATGTGCTGGCATTGGAGTGGATCCACAGGGGGTGTATGAATGTCCCGAGGTTAATATTGACGAGGAGCATTTGATATCTCTGGGCCTGTACCTGCTGGAGTTTAGAGTGAATATGAAGAGGATATTTCCAGTAGTGGGAGAGCCTAGTACCAGTGGGCATAGTCTCAGAATAAAAGACCATACATTTAGAATGGGGATGAGGAGGACTTTATTTTGCCAGAAGTGGTGAATCTGTGGAATTCATTGCCACAGATAGCTGTGGAGGCTGAGTCATTGGGTATTTTTAAGGTGGAGATTAATAGGTTCTTGATTGGAAATGGTGTCAAATTTTACGGGATAAGGCAGGAGAATGAGGTTGAAAGGGAAAAGTAGATCAGCCATGATCATATGTCGGAGCAGACTCGATGGGTTGAATGCGTAATTCTGTTCTTATGTTTTATGTTTATGATCTGCATTAAACTCCAACACCTTGCACTTATCTGCACTAAGTTTCTCAAACAAAATCAGTAAATGCCTGGAAACACTCGACATGTCAGGCAATATTGAATATCTGGCAAAGTGTCTTCCACCTAGAACATTAACTCTTTCATCTTCATTTTGATGCTATTTTCTACAACAGTGTGAAGGTATGTTATACCCTATAAAGTGATTTTGTGCATTTTCCAACATGGACAAAATCGACTTAAGGACTTCTGTAAAAATTGAATTGTTTGTTACCTGAGGATGGCCTCTAACATAGAAGAATTTGAGTGGAAACTGATGCTAGAATCAAATCTGAAAATGTGCATTCTTGCACACTTACTTTTTCCATCCCTCCATTTCCCAACCTCACAGCTGAACTATCCCTTCTCTGTGTAGATAAAAGGTATTTCCCTTACTCAGCTCCCCCACTGTGCAATCCCTTATTCCCTCCCCCTTCAGTATGGCCTTTCTTTCAGCTGCTATGCACCATTCTGAACTTCTTTCCCATCACCTGCCTGTCTTGCCACCTCTGGTAGTAATACTGGTAGTAAACAAATCACATACCATAATGCTGGTGGTCTTGCATATTGTGGAATTAAGGCAGGGTGATAAATAAAACAAAGGAGTACTATATTTGGAATGTTTCTGCAGGCACCAGAAGGCCATAATATTGGCCAATTTATAGTAAAAATAAAGTTCAATTAGTCTTTGGGTCAGAACCAGTGACTATGCAAATCTGCCAAAGATTGCTACCCAGATCCATCTATTCACCGGAGAGAATCTTTTCCTCAAAATTCTTAATTTAAACTACACACTAAACATTGTCTTCCACCTAGCCAGTAGGAACATGAAGACACCGGTCAGGGGATATCCTGTACAAGTGTTTAATGCTGCAATGCATTGAAATGACTAAACTTACCAGAATTACAGAAGGCAAACCTATTTTTTGCCATTAATGAAATACTAAAGTTACATTACATGAAAAGTTTACTATCATTTTTGATCAGAAGATCATTTCAAAATATCTGTGAAATGAAACTAAAGTCCAAACGCAAAATTAAGCAAGTGCTAATAATTCTCTCGAAGGAGTGAAAAACACCCCTCATTTGCAGAACATCCTTTGCAGAGTATCAGGGACAATGAGTTATGAGATTTGAGGTTTTAAGCTTGTCTCAAATGAAAACATACTGCTGGAAGTGTCCTTCAGTATTAGCAGTGCTGCATTTCATTGTATTTCATGATCATGTTAAATTGTCGGACAAAATCTCAAAGGAAGTAAAATTCAAATCTTCAGGTGGAAATTATCTGCCTATAACATGAATAGGTTTGTACAAAGTGAAACAAATAAATATACTTGATGCCAATGTAATTTTCAGGTAAGATCGCAACAAAGTAACATATAATGTTAAGGAATGACAGGATTAATTAAAATTATCTTCTGGTATAGGTAATGGTATCCTTCATTGCGAATACGATAGAAACATAAGTCCAGTAGCAAACCTCACATTGTCAGATCTATTCAATCAGTAATTCAATTGTAGCCCTTCTGTGTATCTTAACTCCAACTACCAGGCTTGTTACTATATCCCATGCTACATTCATCCAACAAAATTATATTTTCAATGTCAATATTTTGTAGCATACTCATAAAATGAATCTTTTGGAACTTTTAGGTAACAGAGAAAATATATTTACTCTATTGAATAAGATCTGTTGCAAGTTCTGAAATCTTCATTTATGTCATAGTTTCCAAAGACTTTGTCAAGCGAGCACCAAAGAACTGTGTAATGTATTAGAGTCGGGAAAATTACCTTGTATCGCCACCATTTATGCATTGTAGATAATAAATTACCAGAATAAAAACATCTTTCTCCCAGTTATATACCCAAGTTTTTTCTGTGAATTGGAACACTTTTGTTGAACAGTATTGTTGAAATCCCAGAATGTAGGGAGGATTTAGAATTTTGTGCACATTAATGTTGGCTAGAGTTATGGGGGAGTTCGCATTGTCCCATCGGAGTGAGTTATTATGACAATTGCCTTTAATGAGAGGTCCGAGTGACATCAAGCAGAATCTAACAGTGAACCACATGCAGAAACAGTACCGTAGTGACAAAGAGTTTGGTCAAAGACTATATTTCAAGGGACATCTTAGAGTATGGAGAGAGGGCTATGGAGTAGTAGGGAGAATCAATGAGGGAATTCTGGAATATAGGGGCCAGGGGACAAAGACTTGAAAAATGGAGATAATGAATTTAGCAATGACTAAGCGACCCGGTTAGTACAGTAACCTCAAAATGTTGTAGGGATAGTTGAGTTATAGAGAGCGGTAAGTGGTGCAGCAGCTAGAGCCGCTGCCTCACAGCACCAGAGATCTGATTCGATCCTCACCCAAGGGTGCTGTCTGTGGAGTTTGCACATTATCCCCTTGACTGCATGGGTTTCCTCTAGGTCTCCAGTTTCTTCCCACAACCCAAAGACTTGCGGGATTGTAGTTCAATTGCCCTCTATAAAATGCCCTTAGTATGTTGGGAGTTGAAAAAATGAGATAACATAGAACTGATGTGAGGGGGTGATCTATGGTCGGTGTGTCAATCAAAGGGACTGTATGAATTCCATCAAAGTGAGGAGAATGCAGATGTTTGAAATCAAGGATTTTAATCTTAAAATCACCGCGTTGCTCTCTGTGAGCCAGTGGTTTAGTTTAGTTTAGAGATACAGCACAGAAACAGGACCTTCGGCCCACTGAGTCCGCACTGACCAGCGATCCTGCACATTAACACCATCCAAGACATACTAGGGACAATTTACACTTATACCAAGCCAATTAACCTACTAACCTGTACATCTTTGGAGTGTGAGAGTAAATCCGAAGATCTCGGAGAAAATCCACACGGTCACGGGGAGAATGTTCAAACTCCATACAGACAAGCACCCGTAGCCAGGATTAAACCCACGTCTCTGTAAGTGCTGTAAGGCAGCAACTCTACCGCTGCACCACCGTGCCACCCATTGGGTTCATTAAGGCTGATGAATGATGAAAATTTTGTACGTCTCAATACATTCAAGAGTTCTAGAGGAGCTGAACTGTTTGGAGTGTAGATACTGGTAATGGGATTTGTTTATTAGTGTCACATGCACTGAGATACATTGAAAATCTTTGTTTGGCGTGCTATCCAGGCATATCATACGATACATGAGTACGATAGGCAGTGGAAAAGAGAAAGGAACCAGACTGCAGAATATAGTGCACAGCTATGGAGAAAGTCCAGATAAAAAATATGCAAGTGTTGGAATGAGATAGATTGTGAGATCGAGAATTCATCCTTGGCCCATAAGAGGTCTGTTCAAGAGCCTTTTGGGGAGCAAAGGATTGATATCTGTTGGTTACAAGGTCATGGATGAGGGTATCACTTGCAGATGAAACCCTCAACTGTGACTTTGCTACCTATAGACATCAATCTTTACTGAGACATGGGGATGGGAGGGGAGGAGGGTGGCTGAATGGTTTAAATATTGGCTGTTTTGAAGATGGAGAGGGTATTGAGTTTGTTCTTGGAATCAAAGAGTTGCAGTCTGGTTTGGCAGACTTTGAGAAACACGCTTCATTACATGAGAATTTATGATGGAGATTGAGGATAATGAGCTAGAAATGGCACCTGCCATGGAAAGGACACGATGAAATGGGGACTAAGGCCAGCATCCTCTCTGAGGCAACTTGCACCATAAAACAAGTCACTAGCAGTGGCACACAATGCCTTAACCAGGAGCCTGGGTTTGAGAGTTTGATGGCATGGGGATTGGTGTGCAAGTAGAGAGAATGTTAGGGAGAAAGTAGCAAAAGCATTAACGAAAAGACCTGAAATGATTTCCCATTCATTTAATATGCATTTGGTAAAACTTGTTTAAACAGCACACAAACATTTTGCTGTGCATTCGAATTTCTAGGACGGTAGTTGATGATACTCTGCATTAATATATTTGGCAGCAATTTTTGGCACTGTATCAAATTAATGGAATCAACATTTTTACTTATTTCCATTTCTATTGCTGTAAATTATTAATAAGTCTTTTTGAATTGCATGCAAACAGCACTAGTAATTTCAACCAAAGCTCTCAATTTTATTCAGTCTAATAAGCGAGTTCGGTATTCCGACTGCGCATGCCCAGGTCCTAGGTCACTCGCTATAAACATTCTCGGCAACTGTGGTGCTGCGTTGTGTGCAGGTTTGCGATTCGTCCGTGGTTTATACAGCCAGATTTTGTTCGCTTTTTCTTTATAGCGAGTGACCTATGACAAATCCCATGATTCCTTGTATTTTTTGGAATACTGAACTCGCTTATTGCAGCCATGCATTAAATGTTACATTTAATTGGAACATTGGACATGGATCTGTGATTTAAATACTCTGCATGAATGAGGGCTCCTCCATGTTTCTGCAAAGTGACAACAATGAAATTTGAAGCAAAAGACAATCCTTGGACTATTTTGAGGGGAAAATCTATTGCCTAGAACAGGTGAATTCATATCAGCAGGGTAACATGTCATCCTTCCACATGATATACTGCCAAGCACTTCTGCCAGTAGAAAGTTATTTCAGGTACTGTCTCATATATCTGCTTCATATTTTCCAGGGAGAACAGCTCACAATTTGTTCTCTAATTAATTCATGTGCTTTTGATATGCCTCAAATCAGAAATGACCAAGTCAAGAAGCAAAATAACAATTCCTTATTTCGGGAAGTTAGCTCTTTAATGATTGCAATAGGCTTATTGAACAAGAAGATTGAAGATTGGATGACTTCAAGTGATCTGGGCATATTACCAGTTTGGTGTAGAAGGCTGCTTTGACTTACACTTGTTTTGTGCTGAAATATCATCTGCTTGTTAGAATGCTGCACAGTTGTGTGAATTCACTTGTTTCTTCATGGGATGAGGTTGGCAGAGTTTAGTATTAAGTTTTAATGTCAATAATTGTATCTCTTGCTGCCTGCTCATACAGCAATTATGGTGGTCGCTTCCTTCACACACTGAGGGTTGTGTGGGTCATCAGATCGGGAATTCCAACTTGTATTAGTGGGTATGAATTATTAGCATCATGTTTCCTATAATTTGGTACAAAGTAACGAATCATTCAGTCTTGATCCTTGCATGTTAGGAAAAGAATAATGGTGTGAACAAGTTGGTGGGAGTAAGATTGCAAAGGAATCATTCTATAACAGTAGAGAGTCTTTTAAAGCTATGGTTCGGGCAAATGATATATATTTTGCATATATTTATTTGCAATAGTGAATATATATCATCTGGACTCCATAGTAGTGCCAGGAAACAGAAGGTCACGATAACGGTGTACAATTTCCTCCTAGAACACAACAAAGAATTTGGACACAAATGTGGCATTGTTACTGGCACATTGCTCATGTTATGTTCTCTCCGAAGATAAGAGAGGAGCTCCTCTAGTATCTTTGGTTCTCTCTGCCCCTCACCATGATTTTTTCTCAGGTTGTATGCAGATAATTTGTACTTGGATGTTGGTAAAATAATATTGAAATATAATGACAACACAAGTACAGATTTGTTAAACAGTATTTGGTATGTAAACAGTGTTCAGAGTGGGCAGACATTAGGATATAATATATTTTGGTGGTAAACATATGTTAACTTTGTTGTGCTCAAAAGGTAGATACTGGCGAGTTTGAATCCTCAGGAATATTGTGTTCCTCATAAGTATAAGCAGATAGAAAAAGAACTGTGACGTTTTGGATTCACAAAAAACAAGAGCTAATAAGAAAGCTTAAAAGAACATTGAAAAGAGTGTAATCTTGGCAACCTGCTCAAGAATGAGTAGGGAAGGCAGGCAGCATTGATTAACCAGGATGATGTCAGAAATGAAAAACATAGTTACAAGTGGAAACTTGAGATTCTCTGTCTATTTTCCCTGGAACAGAGCAGGGTAATGAGAGATTCATAGTGTTTGTTTTAAATTGTGACGGATCTGATGAAGTGAATGGGGAAATGCAATTTCGTGTGGTAGTTGAGTCAGCTCTATGGGATCATCAATTTAAACTTGCATAAGCAGATATTGTTGGAACCTGAATTCCTTTGTCACAACAAATGTTTCTGGCGTGGGCCATTGGATCTTGCAACAATGATAACTTCTATGCGAACAATAATTTTAAGGTCGATAAGTAAGAAATATAGAACTGGAAATCTTTTTTGACAAAAACAAGGCTTTTATCATCTCAACCAGCAAGGGGAAGAAGAGGAGATCAGTGGAAGTGATAAATCTGGATTTTCAATAAACAGACAGATTGGCATTTATGACGTTACCAGCTGCTATACCAGGCACTGCTTGGGTTATTATGCTGGCTGTCATGATGCTTGCATTTATTTCCATGCAATTGGGGTTTTATAACACTCCTTGTAAATGGAATAAAATCTAACTTGAATATATAATTATTTTATGAATAATATAATTAAGGGATTAGAATGTTGTGATTTAATTAAAGTTATCAATAAAACAAAATAAATATATACACAAAAATCACATATTTCTCTAAGTAGCTATGTACTGATGCACGATGTGCCAATTTATTTGGTTTCAACATTGAAGAGCTTCAGTTTACGGTAAGTATCTTTTGAATCTGGTGTAAAACATTTTTTTAAATCTCTAACTCTGGAACATCCAGCATATAGTTGTCCATGGGAAAAGTGCATGTTAATCCTCATGGCGAAACAAAGTCGAACAGAGATTTGAAGTCATTTGAATTGAAAAGGTTGATCAGAAAGGAAGAAGATATTTTCCCCGATGGTATTACCAATCATTGTTGTACCATCAATTACACGTGGTCATAAATTTAGAACTGATAATCTTGTGCTGTTGCATGGTATTGGTGGAAACAAATTCCACAGTGACATGAATGGAGCTCCTCCTTTTAGTTCAAGATCATATGATGGTACACCAGTGGTGACAAAGAGTTTATATATTCAACAGAAAAATGTACAGCATCATCAATGCCTGTCACAATGTAAATAGATTCATATTACAGGAAGCTTTCAAAGAAGGTCCTGCGTCACTTCTCATGGGTTGCACTGCTTTATTTCCTGATGTTAAAATTGCTCTTTGAGGCAACCATTGGTAATTGAAATAGTGTTGGGTGACATTTGGAAAAACAGCTTGAATCAGATAATGAAGTGATGTAACAATTTGAGCCACATTTTTCATTGAAAGCATTCCTGTTAGGTCTTTGAGTTTTTAATTCTCCATTTCCTTATTTCAGTAACTTTGATGCAAATTCTCCCGCAAACAGATCACCTGTCAAATGTGCTTGTATGTGAGTTCGCAAGTGAAATGTTTTAGCACATTCCAAAACGTATAATGCTTTAATACAGACATTTTATTCATCTAAGCACCCCGTGGAATTATATGTAGCATTTAATGAAAATCTCCAGACAGCACTAAATAACAGTTTCCTTTAATTGATTATTGTGTATAAGATCTTCCAATATTCGAGCTAATGCTTCAGTGGCTGTTTTGTGAGTCACATATGCATTAATCTCAGATGATTAGTTTACAATCTTTTAAAAATTTTTCCTTTGCAATTCCCCAACCAATGTCATATTTTTATGTCTTCACATTTGTCAAATTTAAAGGGAGTTTCAGAGCCAAATGTACATTTTACTCCTTGTCAAACGTGTTGAAGTCATGCTTGATGATGCCATGGTCATAGCAATCATGTTTTGTCTTTGAACTTCTTCCAAAAGTGGATTAAGAAGGAAAGTTTTTCACATTTCACAGAAGCATCTGAAAAAATAATATACAGGTATAAAAGCAAATGGAAAGCAAATATCATGTTCGCCGGTTAAACTCCACCATTTTGCAGCGGAACAAGGATGTGTATTCAAATTATTTAAAACTTTGCCCGAACCATTTATGAAACAATTTCTGGATTATCATCATACTAATGGAAAAAATATACTTTAGATAGGAAAAGAAGTTGAGCTGGTGGTAAAGATGAAAGAGAATGTTTCAGCTTTAAGGGCCTGTCCCACCATATGAGTTTACCCAAGAGCACTCCCGAGTTTAAAAAAAAACTCGTGGTAAGTACGTAGAATGTACATAGCGGGTACGTTGGAGCTCGGGATGTCTCTTAGCGGCTCATAACGCTGACGGCAGGTACTAGGGAAACACGGTAAGCTCATGAAGTTTTTTCAACATGTTGAAAAATGTCCACGAGAGCCCTGAGTACCTACAAGCGCCTATTACCGTAATTCTCCGAGTTCGAATCAAGGGAAACACGGGAGAACTTGAATTACCTTGTACAGTGGGACAGGCCCTTAAGGAATGTTTAACAGAAGAACCTTTGCCTCACACAAATCTGTCAACAGGCATTACACTTTGGGAGGTTGAATGTAAGGGGAAGTGTAGAGTGAATGGTAAGACCTTTAACAACATTGATGACCTTGGATCCAAGTTTATAGCTCACTGAAAGTGGCAACACCAGTAGATAGAGCGGTAAATAAAGCAAATGGTATGCTTGTCTTCATCAGTCAGAGCATTGAGTATAAGAGTCAGGAAGTCATGTTGCGACTTTATAGGACTTTGGTTGGGTTGCATAAAGAGTATTGTGTGCAATTCTGGTTGCCCATTTAGAGGAACAGTGTGGAGACTTTGGAAAGGGTCCATAAGTGGTTTACCAGAATGCTGCCTGGATTTGAAGGCATTAGTTATAAGGCGAGGTTGGACAAACTTGTACTGTTTTTTTCTGCCAAGATTAAAGGAGATGTGCAAGGCAAATGTTTTACATAGAGAATGGTGGGTGCCAGGAATACGCTGCCAGGGGTAGTGGTGGAGGCAGATAAGGTATTTAACAGGCTTTTAGATAGGCACATATGCAGGAATATGGATCACGTGTAGGTAGAGGAAATTAGTTTAACTCAGCATCATGTTTGGCACGGACATGTAGTCTGAAGGGTTCTGTTCCTGTGCTCTACTGTTCTATGTTCTAAGATTGACACCATAGAGTGTTGAGAGAGTTGGTATGAATATGGAATGTATGTGCAGACCTTTGAAAGCTAAATTACATGATGTAGGTGAAGCCTATGGGTCGCCTAGAAAAAATAGTAATGGCATGCCCTCAAGACCGATCTGCCATTCCATTAATGATCATTATTGGCCTCAGCTCCACCTTTCTGTCTGACCCCAATAATTCTTCATTTACCTTCAACCCAAAATCTATCCTTGAATATATCCAAATGTTCACAATTCTCTGGGTCCTTTTTCCATTAGACAATGCTGAGTAGTTCCTGAATTCTCACCAGAGGAAATCCTCAGTAACTTGCATCTTTATTTTGCAATCTCCCATTCTTTTAATCTCCATAGAAAATAAGTCCAATCTGTTGGTCCTACTTCATAAAACAATTCCTTAATTCCAGAAATAAATATAGTGCACAGTCCAAGGCAAGAATATCCTTCCTTAAATAAGAGAACAAAATGTTTGTAACATCTTGCAATGTTATGGTCATTTTGTTTTCGTACTTAATTTCTCTTCAAATTTAGGATGATGATCCATTTGCTTCTGAGGTAATGATGCAGGAAAAGGAAGAGGAATGATTGCTGGAAATAATTTGATTACAATTCAATATAAACAAGTGTAACCAAGTGAAGGCAACTAAATATCAAGTTTTGAAGAGATAATTGGATATATATCAGATGGACATGGAGGGAGTAGGACCTCCAATACCTCCAGCATAGAGCTGGCAGAGACATGATGGACTAGGTAATAAGCTGACATGGTTCAAGGTATACTAAGGCCAGGAGCTGTTGCTGGTATTTATCTTCCTAAACCCTTCAACAATTTGAATTATATTGGATTTCCTGAGGGGAATATCCCCTAATGAAACCCGCCAGATATTTTTGAAGATTGTTTTGATCATCAGCTAAACTTGTTCTTTTTTTCTCTAGTTATATTGTTACTTTTGTTAGTGTAAAATGGTATTTTATGTAGCAGTTCCCCTGGCATTATGCGAAGCGGTTGCTGGAGGCTGTGTCATTCAGTCTATGTTCGAGAGCTAGCCAGAGTTTGTCTAGTACTGATAAAAACTGATTGCTTTGGCTCATCTATTAATGGTACTTGAACTTACAGAGAATGGAGGAGCCCAGATATGATGCGAATAAGACTAAGGATACCGGAAACTTGGAGGGTGCTAGGATTGGCGTGAGAGATTAAATTGACTGAATATTTGATCACATCTTTGTAGGTTATTGGGTGTTGTAATCAGTGCCTACTCTAGCTAAGTTCTCAAAATAAGGATCTGAGCTGGAAGAAAGTTAGCTGGTCTATAGATCAAAACTGCTGTAAATAGTCAAATTTTAGTGCAGATTCCTCTTCAGTTTGGATGTACAACTAAATGGGCTGGTAGGATAGTTAAAATTATTTGTGCCTCTGGTTGCCATGGTGTTAAATGTTCAAAGAATAAATCAATGCATCATTAAAGAACTCCTCTGTCTATTTGCAGCATTTGAATTGAATGCACTTGAGCCTTCATGGATATAGCCATTTCATTGTAAAAGAGGAAAGAAATTAATTATTGAGCTATACGGCATAAAATAGGTTCTTCGGCCTAACTCATTGTGCAGGAGGCCACAGACGGAAAGGCCAGAGTGGAGTGAGACAAAATAACTAGAAGTTCAGGGATGTTCCTGCAAACTCATTGCAGATGCTTCTCAAAGCATTCACCCATTTATGTTTGATTTTTACATGGTTGAGGAGACTACGTTGTGAACACCGAATGCAGTCCACTAGATGGGAAGAGATACAAGTGAATCACTGCTTCATCTGGAAAGACTGGGTCCCCATCTTGTGGGGAGGGAGGAAGTGAAATAATGTGTTTTTCATTCTGTGGTTGTATGGGAAAGTGTAAAATGGGGATGGGTGGTGAGGTTGGTCGAGTAGAGTGCAGAACTATGAAGGGAATAGACCAACTAAATACTTTGTGCTCTCCTTTTGTAGCTGGTGGAAAATGTGAAGGATGATCTGTTGAATGTAAAGGTTGGTTGAGTGGAAATTGAGGACCAGAGCAGAAGGGGTGAGAGCAGAGGTGTGGGAAACAGGTAAGAATGGGGTCTGTCCCTAATGGTGCAACAGAATCCATAGTTCGCGAGGAAGGAAAATTACCTTGAAGTATCTCAGGAGAAAATCGTATCACTAGAGAAAATGTGATAGAGGCAGAGAAACTAGGAGATTGAAAGTCCATACATAAGGCAGGGTGGGATGAAGAGTAGTTATGATTGCTGTGAAAGTGATTGATGTATAGAATGCTCTGCATTATGATCTACTTTATTTAAGTGGAGCATTGGGAAGGATGCATGGTAAAGGATGAGAAAAGCCAGACAACTTCAGGAATATAGGTTTATCATAAGTTCAGATATGAGGTGGCTGGATATTTGCCCTCGCCCAAAGTAAGCCAACATGGGTGGAGAGTGTGTGGGCTATATCTCCTAAAACTAATTTAACTTTCTGAAGGGAACAGTGGTGGGTGATGACCGTAATATGATGGTTACTGTTTCAATCTTTAGAAGGAAATTCTAAACGTTTTCACAAGAGATAGCTTAAATAAAACACACAACCAGAGGTAATTTTGGCATGTGATTTGGTTATTAGTTCAGTGATTGGAGTTATTCAGCTCCTTCTAATTCCTTCTCTTTCACCACAACCCTGCAAGTTCGTTTTTTTAATCTATATTTATAATCTATTAGTTTGAAATTTAATGTTGAATACTATGACCTTGTAGCATTTTAGATTCAGTGATTCCATTTCTGGTAATTTACAGTGTGTGTGTTTGGAATACATCAATGAAACAAAATATTGATACACAGCTGATCGAACAGAAAGAAATGCTGCTCACAATCCAAAATGGCCTGTTGATCTGTGCATTTACAATTGGAAAAGATTTGTGATTCAAACCTTTGATGTGCTGTGCATTTTCTGCTTAATATGGAATATATCAGAACCTTTGTTGTAATATTTGTTCACTCTTGCTCTTACATCTTCCCATCGATCTAGAAGATGCATTTCCCTAAAAAACAAATAATTTAAAACTTTCAGCAGCATGCAAATAGGTATATTTGTTATCTTGAACAAGTCTATGAAATTTTGGAAAACTTCCAGGAAAGATAAAAAGGACTGGCTGATGTTAGATTTTCCAATTAAGCACTATTACCTTTGAGACCAATCACCATCTGCTTTATGGACAGAGCTGTCAGTTGTCTCTTGAAATTATTTATTAATTTAACACTTTATGGAGGCCTGTTTTACTTTTCATGGATAATAATGTATAATTTAGAAGGAAGCTATCCTATTTTATTGTTACTGACTGCATCGAACAGCAACTCAGAGAGCCCCAGTTACTCTTGTCTTTACCATATTCTGCTCTAACTCCATTTACAAGTTTGCAAATGGCACCACTGTGGGCCAGATCTCAAACAATGAGGAGATGCATTGCAGAAGAGATAGAGAGCTTGGTAACATGGTGTCAAGACAACAATCTCCCTCAATGTCAGCAAGTCAAAAGAGCTAGTTATTGACTTCAGGAAGTGAGGTGGTGTACATGCCCCAGTCAGCATCAATGGTGCTGAATTAGAGTTTGTTGCAAGTTCCTGGATGTAAATATCACAAGAAAATTGTCATAGACCAATCATATTGAAGCTACGGCTAAGAGAACACATAAACATGCCGTGAATCTGACCAGCTTTTACAGATGCACCATAGAATGCATCCTACGAGGATGCACCACAACTTGGTTTGGCAACAGCTCTGCCCAGGCCCACAAGAAATTGCAGGGTTATGGATGCACCCCAGTTCATCAGGGAAGCTTACACGTCAGGCAGAAGATACAAAAGCTTGAAAGCACATGCCACCAGAATCAACGAACAGCTGCTTTTCCATAGTTGTTGAACTATTGAATGAAGCTCTCATAAGCTAAGTGTGTATCGTGATCTCCAAACATACCTTGTTGCGGCCTTTTGTTGAAAGGGCAAGATAAACAAATTGGATGGCCTCAATATTAATGAGAACAAAATGCATGAGCTCTTTATTGGGAATGAGAAAGGTACAGAAATTTAAGATGGGTTAAAGATGAAAGAAACAACTCAATACTATTTATGCTTTCTACAATAATCCTGGAATTGAGTTTGAGTCACATAGTCCGAAACATGGCCCCGAAACAGTCCATGCTGATCATCAAACAACTCTTTTTACTGTAATCCTATCCTAACCTATAATATTTCTCCCCACATCCCCAGCAACTCTCCCCAGAGTCGACCACTCACCTTCTTGCTTGGGGCTATTTAAGGTGGCCAATTAACCTACCAACCTGGAAGTCTTTGGGATATTGAAGGAAACCAGAACACCTAGAGGTAACAGTTGCAAACATATGGAGAATGTGCAATCTCTTCGCAGGCAGCACGAGAGGTCAGGATTGAATCAGGATTGCTGAAATTGTAAAGGATCATCCCAACTAATTGTACCACCATGCAGCCTGGAGAGCTATTGGTGTTGGGATGTAGTAATCAACATGGTCCCATGAAATCTGGAATGATCAGGTAAAGTATGTGTTTGTCAGAGATGATTACATCTGCATTCCCAGTGCTGAGGAAGAAAGACGTGGTGCACAAAAATCATCAGATGAAAGTGTAACAGATCTGTTAAGGACAAGAGTTTCAAGGCAGTGGTGAATGTCTGATTAGTGGAGTTTGCAGAATTGTGTGGCAAATGTAGGTTAAAAAGAAAGAAAATGAAAGTTTGATAGCACATTTTCAAATGATATGGAAAACGTATTTTTAATGTGAATGTAGGAGGTATGATGAGGAGGTTTGTGGATAACACAAAGGTGCGTGTGTTGTGGATATGAAAGAAGATTGTCTAAAGGCACAGCAGAAAATATATCAGAAAGAAAGATGCACGTGGCAGATGGAATTTACTCCTGACAAATGCAAGGTGAAGCATTTTGGCAAGTCAAACAGGGAGAGGACATGCACAGCAAACGGTTGGGCACCAAGGAATGTTGATGAACAGAAGGATCTTGGTATTCAAGTTCATAGTTCTTGGAAAGGAGCAATATGAGTGGTTGCATGGATGTTGCAACACAACATGCAAACTTTTATATTCTACACCAGACATATTCGAATCACTGGTCCAGCCAAACTTATGATGTTCTGGTCAGCACACTTTTGGAAGGTTGAGGGAGAGGGTACATAGGGGATTCACCATGCTGTTCCCTAGATTGGAGGACTTCAGTCATAGGGAGAGATTAGATAATCTGGGCTTGCTTTCCCTGGAACAAAGGAGACAATGGGGTGACCTGATAACAATATATAAAATTATGAGGAACATAGATAGAGTAGATGTTCAAAATATTTTTTGCTCATGCTAGAGGTATCAAAGACAAGAGGATTTAAGCGGGGGTATTTGAGTGGTAAGTTTTTTTTAAACAAAGAATGATGCTTAAAATCTGGTGCTGGAGAATTAGTGATATCAGATAGAATAACTACTTTTAAGGGACATTTAGACAGATATGTAATAGGCATGTAGCATAGATGGTAGAGCTGCTGCCTCACAGCACCAGAAATCTAGATTTGATCCTGACCTTGGGTGCAGTTTGTGTGGAGTTTGCAAATTCTCCCTGTGACCACGCACGTGTCTTCCAATTGTTCTGTTTTCCTCCCGTATCCCAAAGATGTGTGGGTTTGTAGGTTTATTGCCCTCTGTAAATTTCCCCTAGTGTGCAGGAAGTGGATGCGAAAGTGGCATAACATAGAACAAGTGTGAATGGTCAGTGTGGATTTGGAGGGTCGTAGGGGTGGTTTCTATGCTGTATCTGTAAACTAATACATTTTTCAGGAGGGCAAATGGGATTTGTGTGATTATGGATAAGCTGGGTCAAAGCACCTACTTTTGCATTGAGCAGCTTTATGACTATTCAAAAGCACACTGCTGTAAGAATTCAGCAGGTCGAGCAGCATCTGTAAAGTTAACAAAGATGCTGCTCGATCTGCTGAATTCTTCCAGCAGTGCTTTTTGGTCCCGAGTTCACTATTGCAGTCTCTCATATCTCTATGATAAAGCTGAGTAGGAACGGAGTTAGGTTGGTTACGAGGAATGCAGAGAAATGTGGAAGATCGTGGTGATAAAGGACCACAAGAGACACTGAATGTCTGCATGGATGGATAAGTTTAAAGATGACGGAGGAAGCTACCAGTTTGTATCCTAGCACAACAGCTGGGAATGTAAATTCAAGTGATTAATAAACATAGAACAATAAGCTAGTCTCAGTAACGATGACTGAAGCCACTTGATTGTGGTAAAAACCCATTTAATTCTGCAATGTTCCAATGGGTATGAAATTTGCCATTCTTACCTGGCCTGATTCCACCCCATGAAAAAAGTTGTCTCTTGTCTACCTTCTGAAATGGACTCTGAAGCCAGTCACTCAAGGGTAGTTAGGGAGGGACAATAAATGTCAGCAGTCATTGCCTAACATTATTCTTCAATAATTTGATTTTACTAGACTAAGTACAGACCCATTGGGCCTGCTCCCCCAATGTAATATTCCACCACTCACCCGTTCCCCCAACGCAATCCATTCCCCCAACGCAATATTCCACCACTCGCGCATGGCCCCCATCTGCGCAGGCGCAGCTCATTTCCCCTCATCCACTAGCACTTCCTCCATCTCCTTTTCACCCTTCCTCTTCTTTCCCCTACCCTCAGTCATTCCCTCCCTACCTCCCTCCCTCCATCACTCCCTCCCTAACTCCCCTCGCTACTCCCTTCCTATCCCTCTATCCCTTCCCATTCCTCACCTTCCGCTATCCCCCTCACTATCCATCCTCACCTTCCCCACTGCCTTCCTCTCCCTCTATTCCCCACTCCCTACCTCCCCCACCCCTCCTCCTCCCTCTATTCCCCCTTTTCCCCCACTCTCCACCCTCTCCCTCCCCACCCCTCCTCTCCCTCAATCTCCCCCACTCTCCCTCCTTACCTCCCAGGATTTTTCCCCCTCTCCTCCCCCCTCCCGAATACCTCCCTAACCTCTCCCCCTCCTTTCCCCTACACTTGGTTACTCCCTCCCTCCATAACTCCTCTCCCCTCCCTAACTCCTCCTATCCCTCTATCCCCCACCTCCCCCACTCCTCACACCCTCTATTCCCCCCCACTATCCCTCCTCATCCACTTTCCTCCTCTCTCTCTATTCCCCACTCCCTACCTCCCCCAACCCCCCCTCCTCCAACCCCCCCTCCTCCCCCTGTATTCCCACTCCTCCCCCACCAGACATGAGACACGAAAAAAATGAAAAAAGAAGATAGATTTCTCCGTGGATTTTGAAATTCAGCAAGGCCTCACCGCCGCCGTCCCATCGTTGCGAGGCCACACCACCGCGGTGTTGATGCCTCCTGGATCACCGCGTAAAACCGCAGCCGGGGCCTCGTGGGTTGAAGCCCGGGTCGGAGAATGTGATGTGGGCTCGGCCGCTTGCCCGCTCGGCACCACGGAGGCGCCCGCAGACGTAGCTCCAGCTGCCGGAGCGTTATGTCTACTCCGCTCCTTCAGCCTTATATTTTCATCGCCGGGCGAGAGTGTTATTGATGCTCACTCCGCTCCTTCAGCTTTATATTCTCCTTGCCGGGCCCCGCTTGTGACTAACAGCGAACCCGGCCAATCAGTGTGACGATGGTGCAGGAAGGGGCGTCGCCGTCCCGGCGACTGTCAAGAGAGGAGACCAATCTGCGTGGTGGTGACTGACAGGAGAGACAAATCTGCGCATGTGCGGTTTTTTAAGATTTTTAAACTTTAAAAATTATACCATCGATTGGAACAAAACTTGTTGCTCTTGTAGCACAGGAGAATGGTGAGTAAGATGGCGAAAAATCGTAACTATCGCCTACCGTTTTTGTGCAAATAGATAAAACGCAAAACCGGAAGAGCACAAGATCAGAGTTTTAGTTATGTATAGAAAGAAGATAGAAGATAGAAGATAGATATATAGAAGATTGCTGTGCTTATCAGTAAGAAAAACTAAACTGCTGTTATGCTAGATAAAGTAAGATCAACTTCGGTGAGATATGACAGACACTGTCTGATATAACCTGGGAAAATCTGTAAAATGACAAAAGAGGTAATTTGGAAATGCAATTAATAGCAAAAAAGGCCTCATGTCGTTATTTAACAATCTTTTTTGACCAGCTTTGAAGTATATTGTTGTACTTGTGTTAGTTTTGTCAGAACTGTAATTTGAAACTTTTCAAATTAGATTTGGCAAAGTGTCATAGTGCATATATTTAGGAGAGCATTTTCTACTGTACATTGCAGTGATATATTCTTATTGGAAAATCATTTGCCAAATGTAATGCTGTGTTACAGGAATATCCACCTGAGAACACTATGCTGCCTTTCTTGAAAGAACAGCTGGGTATTGCTATAAAAATATAATTTGTGGAGCTTAGATTATAATGAAGGAGAAAATGCAATAGTGATTACTAAAAGTAAGTATTACATTCACATGTTCAATTTGGTTCTGTATCATTTGATGCAATGGAGTTTCCAAATGTGCCAAAGTCTTTAGTGCTTAAATAGTTAACAATGAAGAACTATCAATACATGGCCATGCAATCTAATTAGCAGTAACTGTATTCAAAGTTAAATCACCATGAACAAACAGGTCAAAGTCATTTTACTAATTTAAAATGTAAAGATATACAACCAAATCCTTCCACAATAAAAACTCTAAATCCATTAGTTAATTAGTACCAATTTAATATGAGTAGTCGATATCAATTTTATTGATCCTTATTAGCTCAAAGGAATTTTATTACATTCTAATTTCTGTTAAGGTTACATTAAGAGTACAATGTACATTTTATGGTAACAACTGCATTTGTCTGTGCTCTTTACCATCTTCCAGAATTAAACTAATTAATAAATTGTTTGCAGCTTATCTTTTGTTTAAGAAAATGGCATACAACTATAAGTAAACTACAAAGTAAAATTTGTTTTTAAAATAATATATTATCACTGTGCAGTTTGATCTTCTCGCCACTGGGGGGACACACCAGCTTTTCCTATGTTATGGTCAACAGTTTTATCGGCAAATAAGTAAATAATTTTCATTATTTGTTCTGGAGAAAGTGTGCCCTTCCATTCTAGCCTGGTTTTATCAACCATTAACAGTTAGACACTCCAGCCCTGCACATTGATCTAAAATTGGAGAGCTCATGTGAACTCCCATTATTTCTCTTAGCTTTCTGTGGAAAATTATCAATTTCAATAAAAAATTTTGGAGGATTCATTTAGGATATGCTGGAAATTCTGTCTGTAATGGAGGATAATTATTGGTTTGATTTCTTTTGGACAAATTCAAAAATAATTTTAAAGAATCCATATTACCTTGTCCAGAAAAGGTTATTATCAAGTTCAGACTGACGCATTACTTTTGATGTGAATAAATTATAAAACATAGGGTTAAGAATAGGCTATATGGCCCATCTCATCTATTCTGATCTTAAGTGGGTGACCTCTCATTGTGAAACTAGCCTCCTAGTTCTCGATTCACAAGGAAGGAAAATGTCCTCTCAGCCTTTGTCTTGCCAAGCCTTCTTTGCATCCTGTAGTTCAATAATACTTCTCATTCCTTAAAACTACAATGAGTAATTGTCTGACCTGCTCGACCTTTCCCCATCACAGAATTCAATCCGGTGAACTTTCTCTGAAGTACCTCCAATATAATGATATCTCTTCATAAACAAAGCCAAAGCTGTCTATATAATTCTGGTCTCACCATCAATTGTAATAATCGGGGTCACCTGGCTTCTCCTCATTTATCTAATGTGTGTACTACTACGAGATTAGTAACAGCTTGAGAAATGACAAAAGGATTACGTTGTAGTTAAGTTAGTGACCAATTATTTTCCAAAGTTGTCAAATAAACAGGTTATTAATTAAATGACCATTCTAGAAATGGTGTACTAAATTCAGGTCATGGTTTAGACAATAGACCCTATTTTTTACCCTATTTTTAGGTTGTTTCTGCAGCGAAGACAATTATTATAAGTCACGAACACCCAACTTATGTACACCCCGTACATATGATCAATCGTTTGGGAAAACAACGGGATGGATTTCTGGCTGCAGCAGGGCTGCAAGCATCTTCTGCCCTGTGGGAACTTGGTTTGAATCAATATCTGAGTGGTCGAGTTAAACACTGGTTGGACTATGTTTTTATTTTCAATTATTGCTGGGTCGCACACTTCCGATCTGTGAACTGTATCGGCTACCAACACCCCTCAAAAATGAAAATGGGTTGTCACCCCGGGTGGAGCTGCATGATGTTGACTTTAAATATCCAACAGGATCTGACAGTAAATATGCAAAGGTGTCTGATTTGACTACTTCTGATATCCATAAAGCCCGTGTTTAAATTGATATGTATCTTACCAGGAGTCTTCATATGGAAATCATGGATTTGTTTCACAGTACTTACATTTTTTAAACTCAAAGTTACTAAAGGATAATTATTTATCTCTTTGGATAACTGAATAAAGTTAATTGGTTCAAAACTGTTCACCTTGGTTTCCTGGATGAGGGCAGCCAGGTGATCAGATGGGTTTCACAACATTTGTTCATAATGTCTCATCAGATCAATTCAAACCAGATACATTCACAAGGCACGAACATTAAGAATGGATTCCAGGAAAAGTTGCCTATTGATAATACATTTCTAGGGTACTGTACACAGTTGACATTCTTGTTGGCAGAACACATTAAAATTATGATGCAGGCAATGTGCCGGATAGGGTACATGCTTGACTTGCTGTGGAAAAAACTCACCTTTCTGTTAAAGTTTATGGCTAAACAGAAGGAATAACAATTCACCAATTTCTACTTCTCTTTTCGGATGCCACCCATGCTGAATCTCTTTAAATAATTCTAAACCAAGCTAAAGTGTTTGGGTCTATAGTGTAGGATAATGCCAAGGCTAAAAAAGTAGAGGAGATGAAATAAATTGACACTTAATGGTTACATGGCAATGCGCTTGTCTCAATAAGCTAAAATGTGTGGAAGATCAAGAACCAAATGTGGTAATGGGTTTCATTGCTTTGCATCTGAGATTTAGAATCAGAAACCATCAGTCTGTTATAAGGATACAACGATGAGAAACACCATGCAATATTAGCATACCTGCCAACCATTCCGATTTGGGCGGAATTCTTCCGATTTTTCCATCCCAATTCCGAATTCCGATTTTTTGTCTCAATATTCCGAAAAAAAAAATCTGAAAAAAAAACGCAGGGGAGAAGTAGGTGCGAGTCAGGTGGGCACCGGGGAGGAGGGTGGAGAGGGGGAAATCAACGATCATCCCGTGGGGTAGTAAGCCAAATACGTTCATTATCACTTCAGCGGCTCAGTTGGCCATTTCCCAAGCGCGGCTTCAAAGTCTCTCTCCGGAGTTGTGTACACACGTTAACTATTAATTAAGACTGGATCCCCAAACAGAACAATGGGCAATAAGGTAAAGAGCATTGGGGCAGGGAAGAGGCGATGAGGGGGCAGGGAGAGATGGTCCGGTCCGGCCCAGACGGACAACACTCACCGGTCACCTCACCTCAGCGCCGCTGCCAGCGCCGCTGCCGCCGCCGCCGCCGCCGCCGGGACTGTCAGCCCGGTGAGTGACCGCGAGCGCGTCAGGTCGGGTCGGGTCGGCGCCAGCCCGTTCCCGCCTCACCAACGGCAGTTTACAAACTGAGTGACGCTCGCGGCCCATTGGCGCGGTTTGAATGTGACCCCGCCCCCACAGCAGCCCCGCCCGCTCGCCCGCCCGGGGAGACACGGACACGGACACGGCCCGGACAACACACGGAGCCCCGACCTGATCTCATACCCCCCGCCCCGGGGAGACAGTGACACTACCTCCCCCCCCACCCCCACCCCCACCCCCACCCCCACCCCAGGGAGACAGCGCCCCTACCCCCACCCCCGCCCCGGGGAGACAGCGACACTACCTCCCCCCCACCCCCACCCCGGGGAGACAGCGACACTACTTCCCCCCCACCCCGGGGAGACAGCGACACTACTTCCCCCCACCCTGGGGAGACAGCGACACTACCTCACCCCCCCACCCCGGGGAGACAGCGACACTACTTCCCCCCCCCCCCACCCTGGGAAGACAGCGACACTACCTCCCCCCCACCCCAGGGAGACAGTGACACTACCTCCCCCCCACCCCGGGGAGACAGCGACACTACCTCCCCCCCACCCCGGGGAGACAGTGACACTACCTCCCCCCCACCCCGGGGAGACAGCGACACTACCTCCCCCCCACCCCGGGGAGACAGCGACACTACCTCACCCCCCCACCCCGGGGAGACAGCGACACTACTTCCCCCCCCCCACCCTGGGAAGACAGCGACACTACCTCCCCCCCACCCCAGGGAGACAGTGACACTACCTCCCCCCCACCAAATGCAAAAACAGACAAAATAATGGATTAATGATATTGAATTATGATAAAATTAGATCAACCCCTGGCATGGTAATGAAGGTGAATTTGCTTTAAAGAATGCAAGGAAATGCCACATTTTCATGTTTGAAAATGCAAAAAGTCCCTACCACCCACACCCTCCCCCCACTCGGGTGCTTCGCACCCTCGGATGACGACGCTTCGCGTCGTCGTATTTGGGATTCCTATTTTTCATTCTCAAAAGTTGGCAGGTATGTATTAGATAGTTGAAAAGAGAAATGGGCTCAGAGGAATATTAATCTACAACTATCAGTCTAAAGGGAAGTATGGATAAGTCATAGGACAAACTATTTTTCCTGGGTCAGGAGTTGATTGGCATGAACATTATTATCGTTCAGATTAGACGTTTGAGGTTCTTTAGTAAATCATGCTTTTTATTCAATTCCTTTTTCACTTCTAAAATAATATACAAGTTTCCCATTATGATATTCATATTGATGATGTGATTGAAATCTCTCAGTTAAAATACATATTTAATTGTATATTGACTGGCCTTGAGGGGGATACGACATATATTGCCTGAAGTAGATTCATATTGCCCGAGTCGAAGACGAGGGCAATATGGATCTAGTGAGGGCAATATATGTCGTATCTCCCGAAAGAGGACAGTCAATATTGTTATTATTACCCATTATCAGACATCTAGAGGAAAATCTGAACATCTCATATGATATGAATGTATCTATACATTTTGCAATATGCATTGCAACATTGTAAATAAGGGTACTAAAACAATGTAACATTTATGTTTCATTTATGTAATTTATGTCATTCATTTATGTGACAATGTGAAGGTCGAAGTTTTAAAACGGGAACCTTTTCTCGCAACCGGCAGCCATTTTTTTTTTTGAGAATAAATTTTAAATTTCGCACGCAGCGTCACGTTGCCGTCACGCAGCGTCACGTTCCCGGATGTGAGACCAGGGGAATATAAGGTTATATTCCCCGCTGTTTAAACAGGTAAACTCCATAGGGGTTGGCTAGAAAGGGGAATATAAGAAAATATTCCCCTGTTAGCCCTGCTGGCAGTAAAAAGGAAGGGAATATAATTTGGTAAAACCATACCTCAGATGGCTGATATGGTTAAAATACATATTTAATTGTATGCAATTACGGAATATGATATTTTGATCTGGCAGTGGATAGGGGAAATAGTTCTAGCCTTTGTTCGGGTTTCAGATCAGCTTTTTCCTCCTTGAATAATTTGGTTCAATAGATCTAAATCTAACAAGTGTGAACAAAAGGAATGGCTTGCTGATGATCTTATCAATGTTGCTTTCCTTGAGTTGCTCCTGCCTTGGATAATCCAGTTCCATGCTTCCTTGAATTATTCTGTCAGAAGTGAAGTGCATGTAAAGAATGTGTTTCAGGATAATGTGGAATGACCTTTGATTTTGAAGATCAGATGCAGTGAGGAAATCAATGTGCGCTGTTTCTTATTTGGTACTGAAAAACAGCAAGGGAGGAAAGGCCAAAAGATTATGGACCATGATTACTTTAAACAAGACTTTACTCGTGCTTCCACCTGCCTGGGCATGAATAATAGAATTGGAGAAACTCTCCTAACTGGTTATTTTCATCATCAAACCATCCAGAGGTACTGTCCCATTGCCTCCACCTCTCTCGCTGCTCCGCCGACTGGCTATCTTCTCTTTACACTCTCAGACCTGAGACAGGGGTTTGACCTGAAGCATTGGCTGCCCGTTTGCCTTCACTATCCTGCCTGACCTGCTGTGTTCTTACAGCTTCGTATCTCGGCACCCGCAGTCTCTTGTATCTCTATTTTCATCCAGAGATACAGCCTGTCTAGGGTGAGAACCATCTTCAAAATTTACTGCAGAAACTTTCCAAGCCTTTTCCAACAAATCTACCCAAACCTCCCACATCATGATGTTCATGGGAAGAAAAGGCTAATGTATCCTGATTTACAAGTACAGGCAGATGGGGCTGGTGTAAATTTGCACCTTGGTCAGCATGGAGGAGTTGGTCTGAAGGGCCTGTTCCTGTACTGTATGGTTCTCGGTAGTATTCCCATGTAGTTTTATACTAAATCCAAACCTTTGCTACATGCGCTGTTCGTTTTACTCAATTTCCTTCATCAGAACATTAATGATGCACAAGAGGAGCTTTACTCAGCTTATGTCTGCGGAGGTTGCTTTTTGGCCAACTGCCAGCATTCCCAAATATATGTATAGCAGTCAGGTGAGACTTTTGTGTCATTAACCTGTAATTTAGCATGATGATAATGTGATCTACATTTGGAATTTGGCTGGTAAACATTAATTTGTGTTGCATTGTTTTCCCTTAAGAGATGTTTTTTGGTCATGTTCAATACACTAGAATACAGGTGTATGTTCACTTGAACACATGCCAGTGAAATCAAGGCCTTTGATCCATTATTTTTTAGGTTAGTCATTTAGAGCAAGGTCTTAATATCCCAAGCTCTAAATAGGTTAAAATAGTTCCAAATTCCTTTTATTTAAATTAGTTTGAAAACATGGATCACTATACGCCTATTTTTAATGTGGGATTTGGTGTCACTGGAAAGGTTTACATTTGTCACTCATCCCTAAATGCCTCAGACAAGGTGGTGGTGAATCATCTATTTTCACCATTGTAGTCCATGCTAAAGTGCAAAAATCTGTGTTGATCTTGATATTTATGGTATTGAAAGGTCATTAAATGAAATAAAATGAAAAATAGATATTTATTAACATGCGACAAAGGGAAAAATAACATAACAGAAATGTAGGAGAAGACTTAGAAACAGCACACAGTAAAAATATTCAATAAAATATTCATCACTGAGGTAGTTCCTCATTTCAGGTGGGCATAAAAAGCCAAGGTACCAAAATGAGAAAAAAGAACAATTCTGCACTGAGATTGTTGCTGGTATTGTTTTGAGCAGTTCTAATTTTCTTCATCTTTATCAGTGTTTAACTGATTGTGCTCCTCGCCTTGATAAGCAATAAAACCGTTGTGAAGGGAAGCTGGAACCAGTCTGCAGTCTTCTTGGTAAATCCAACTAAATAGTTTTTTTTCTTTTTATGGTTGTCCTAGAAATGACGGTGTGTGATTTTGTTACTCAATTACTAGGTACTCATTGTATGACATTCAAAATCCAGAACATGCAAAAGCTGGACATTTTGTAGTCCACAGAGAAGCTTATCTTAGAGTTGGCATTACCTCTTGGATTTGGGCTGTGATTATTTAGACACAGTGCTTATTTTTCACCTTCAGAAATTGATGAGATTTATTCTGAGAGCAGACATCAAGGTACACCTAAACAGATGTTATTGTTGTTTTAATTTGATAAATCACATCTAATAGTCTATTAACATGTGCATGTGAATAAAATAAATGTTTAAGTACACATGCAGGAAGCATGACCAGGTAATGACTCATATGGGAGAGCTGAGTGTGGTCAATTAGAAGCTCAGTTTAACGTACTTAGTAATAGAAGTAGTATAGCATTATGATATACCTGCTAATTTGGTACCTCAGCTGGATGTGTCTTCATAATTTTGGTTGAAGTACATGGAATCTGATGCATTAACTTGTAACTAGCAGCTACGGTTCTTTCTATTGTAATCCAGAACATTTTAAGATAACCATACTTGTCTTGGAGCAAATAACTTCAAGGCAAGTGAAGATTCATATCAGTGGGCATAATGGAAATCCATGGACATAAGAACAGATGGAAAAGTGAATTTGAGATAAGCAATCAGCTCAAATTCTGGAATGGTGAAACAGGTTCAAGGGTCTGCATGACCAACACTTATATTCCTTGTGTTTGTGCCTAATCAGTATCAAGGACACATGGGGAATGGATAATATTGGCTAATCCAACACTAAACCTGAGCCTCCACCCAATCTCACTGGAATGGGATAAATAAGATACTGTAATTCTTCACATCAAAACACAACACACTTTACACTCAATTGTGTACTCTTGAAATGTTTTCAATGCTGAAATATATGCAAAATTAATTGCATTTGAGCATGGCCAGACTCCACAGATTGCAATAAGATAAATAATCTTGTTGTTGGCCGTTCATGTTGGCTTAAAGATGATTCTATAGTAGAATAGGAATTCCTTGCATGCAGGCTGTGATTTCTTATTTGGAGATTTCTAAATGTAGTAATGGCTTTCTTTAAGTGGCTGATTGACAAAAAAGGAGGTGGGGTATATGAAAAGAATCCTCTGCAGGGTCTTCTGGGTCCCAATGGTATTTTTCAAACATATAATTACTCGTTTAGAATAGATACATTATAGTTGTTTTTGATTTATGGAATCTATTCAAAGGAAGCAATTTGAAATGATGTTCCCCAGGTGTATCTGATGTCAAAAATTTAATAAAGCAAGTGTACTTCAAATTTCTTTATTGATTAACAACTTTCTGATATGGACAGTATGTGTTTCTCAATACAGCCACAAAAAAAATTACGGTAGATCATAGAATATTCCATTTCTCAAAAAGTCATGGGACAGTTGACATTGAGGTGAATGCTCTTATGACTGACATTTTCTCAAAATGGCATATTTTAAACTGCTGAGGTTATATCATGACTCAAAGAGTTAAATCTGGAAATTAGGTTTGTAATTAAGAAGTTTTTGTCATCATCTGTTTTGCTTAAAATTGCTTATTTTCTTGTCACAGCATATTAATAGTATACATGGTAAAACATCCATTGTTAGAAGATGGATTTTACTGATATCCGCATAGCAAAATTCTTAATGATTCTTTGGCCACATTCCATGTTGAAACTTTATGGGGGTATACATTTCTCAAAGAAATAATGCATTGGATACTCATTTAAAAAAAAACCACTCATCTTTTGAACCTAATTAATATATAGTTATGTTCAAACGATGATGTGTAAATGGCTATTTCATTGGTGTACATTTTAATTACTTTTTGTTGAATGGCTAATATCACTGGGGGAAAAAATGAAACTATAATCTGCTGTCAATTGATAACTTTAAATGTTTGTATTTGGTGATTAATTAAGATAGATATACTTGGAATAGAGTTGTTTTGAATTTAAGTGTTCTGATATTAAAGTAAAAATAATAAAATAAAATAAATTATTCAAACATTCATCCAATCCCTAAACTAAATGATAATTATCATAAACATTTGCCTAATTATGGAAAATGGTTATGTAGTTGTCACAATAGGTCACGTTGAGCTGATAAATGAAAGGTCAGGTACAGCACAACCCTGACAAACAGATTTCCTTACCGAGCCTGAGGAGAGCTTCACACTGTTATCAGTATTGCAGCTAGCAATGCATCTGCTGTCGGCTGTGGGTCTCCTACAGCATTGCATGTGTAAAATCTGTGTGCGGGGTTTGTTTTTTCTTCTGTGGTGAGCTCATTTCACACCATCTCTAAGCAGGAAGACACGTTACTATAGGAGAGAAAGACTGCTGGTCGTACTATTCAGAATGTGGGCAGAAGAGTGCAAAGCAGTGGCACAAAGCAGGCTGCTATGTGAAGTTAAAGCTGATGCACGCGATGATAGGATTGTCAGTCCGTAGTGATTGTTGAAAGCTGTACCAATTCAATAGTTGTCAGGGGCACTGACTTAATCCCATGCTAAGCTTCATCAAGGCAGCATGAAAGGAAGAGAAAAGGATTGTACTTCAGGTGATGCTTTGGAACAGTATCTATGTAGCAAGTTGTAAAGAATGCAGTTAATGTTGCTCAGGGAAACCACTGGAATTTAGAGAAACAGATAACATTGCAGGGCACCAGTCTGCCTGATTGCACTTGAGTTGAAGCACTGTGGATCGGCTGTGCTGTCTCCTGTAGCATTTCCCCTTTTGATTAAGCATGGGAGATCAAATGTGTGGTTTTTGCTCTGTGTTTCTGCACTGAAGGAAAATTCTCATGTATCCCTTTGTTTGATGGGTAGTTTATTTAATTGCAAATCTGGAAAAATACAGGTATGTTCTTGCCAATTTATTATGTCTCTGAAATGTGTAAGATATTTGATTTTGTATTTATTTTTTATAATTCATCTTAAATGCTTTAATTAATTTCCCTGACACTCAAGTTAATTCTATTATAGCTATTGTTTTGTCTTTTTGTTCCGCATAAATCAACTGTTATGCAGAAATCATGGATTAATAATGTAAGTAAATCCCATTTGATATCTCAGCGCTGTAAATTCCATGTATATTACAGTTTCACTGCCTGGGGTTTAAGAATGTAGTTCAATGCGTAGCTGAAGAACCTATTATTTCTTTAGTGCAACCATGTTGTTACATTTTTGCTGTGTAATACAGCAATTTTAAGTCATTTCACAAATAGGAATACAAATGTTTTACTCCATCTGTTTTGTACATCCCCGTATCCAGATTAATCTTTCAGCATGAACAGCTTGCAAAATTGCCACACAACACAACCTGTTTAAAATGTATACATGTTATTTTTTTCAGTAGTGCTATCAAGATAGCCAGCAATTGTTCTCACAGTTACTACCTGTTCTTTCAAAACTGGTTCTGAAGGCTTCTTGGTTATCTGAAATAATTGTAATTATCATTAACTCTGTCATTCTCAAGCAATTAATTAAATGAGGTTTAACCAATACAGTGAAGCTTTACAGAGGAAATTGAATCATAACCCTTGTGACAACCTCCAATCTTTAAGCTAAATAATATATGCACTTCATATTTAAATATCCTGCTATGGAGTTTAGGAACTAAAACCAGAGTTTTCATTTAGACTGTTAAATGGTGATTGCATGTGAAATAGTAAGATGATCTAACTTTTAACAAAATTATAAATCTATTACATTACATCATTTCACAGGCACTTTTATCTGGTGATCTCAGAGGCTTCCCTCACTTCAGAGACTTTCAATTGTTTAAAGTGCCATTGTCAACTCAGTAAATAAGTTTTCAGGCAGACCCATGCTACTGTCAGACACAGAAAGGTGAAGTAACTCAGTGGGTCAGGCAGCATCTCTGGACAAATGGAGTAGGTGACGTTTCGGGTCCAGACCGTTCTTCAGACTCAAAATGTCACCTACTCCTTTATTGCTTCAATTGGGATAATGGTCACATATGAAGGAAGCATGGCAAAATAGCTCTTATCCAACCCTTTTAATGGCATTTAGTATATCCCATATGAATAAGAGAGAACAGAGAATAGACACGAGATAGAAAGCAATACATTGGAACACTTGAATTTCAGTGGACCTTGAGCTCCTAGCATTGGAGCTGTGAATTGCACTGGTCTACTGTGGGTACCTAAAACAAAAACAGAATATTCTGGAAATACTGCAGGTCCAGCTGAATCTGTGGGAAGAGAAGAAAAGACAATGCTTCAGATCAGAGATCCTGAGTTGTGAAGGTGACAAAAGAAACTCGCTTAGCTGCAGCAAGGGTGAAGGAGGTGGATGTCTCTAAAAGCGTAATTATTTACAGTTGACCCCCATTTACACAACGGTTTTGCTGCTCCAGCAAAACTCTCTCATCCTGTAGCCCAAATTGATTCTTTAGTCTCCAGTTCTGACACAGTTTCCGACCTGAAACTTTGACCGAGTTTCTCCTCCCACAGATACAGCCTGACCTGCTGAGTGTTTCCTGCATTTTCTATTTTTGTTTTTAATGGACAGCATTTCCAGTTATTTTAAATTTCTCATACACTGTGTTAGCCTGTTGCTTTACATATGCTATGACATCCTGCCATGATAATGTGCCTCGTAAGAGACAGTTTTTTCAGTTGTAATTTGATAAAGGCAATAATATGGTTGATGATTAAAGTAGGATTTGTTTTTATAAATTACGTTGCCTGCTAAAATTGTACAGAGCTGGCAACACATAACATGCACATTTTCAATGGATAATGATAATTTAAAAATTGATAATAATGAAATAAAATAAAAGTGGCACATTGGTGTAGCAGTAGAGCAGCTGCCTCACAGCACCAGAGAAGCAGGTGCGTTCATGACTTTGGGTTCTTGTCTGTACGGAGTTTGTACTTTCTCACCATGACCTGCATGGGTTTTCTCCAAGATTGGTTTCCTCCCACACTCCAAAGACGTACAGGTTTAGCTTAATTGGCTTGGTGTAATTGTAAGATTGTCCCTAGTGTGTGTAGGGTAATTCTAATGTGTGGGGATCGCTGGTCGGTGCGGACTCGGTGCACCTAAGGGCCTGTTTCCACGCTGTATCACTAAACTAAACTAAACTATACTAAACTAAATAATCAATTTTTAACTATGCATGAGATTGAAAGTAAGAATCTTGTGCCATATCTTATAATCAGCACGTGAAGATAAAAAAGACTGTAGGTGCGAGAAATCTGAAATAAAAACGAAAAGTGCTGGAAGGTCTCGACAGATTAGGATGTATCCTGGAAAGATAAAACAGTTATTGTTTCAGATCTGGGATCCTTCATCAGAATGGCATAGCCCTTATAACTCATATTTGTAATTATAAAGTTTACATTTCCTTGGTGCCAGAAACATTCATAGCTGGACCTCAAACAAGATTCAATTGAGGCAGGTAAATCAAATTACGGCTTCATAACACAGAAGAAGTTTGTTTTTCATTTATATGCATTTATGTGTTTAACTCAATGATGGATTATGGCTTTCAACATCAGCCAAATCTTAGCACATACTAGCTTTGCTATAATATACTTTATAAAGTAGATTAAATTCAATATATACAAAAACTGTCACAGTTGGTACAGTTTAGTTAAATTGCAATGGAAGTTTTTTTTTGTATGCAGCTTTTAAAGTGCATTAAAGCAATTGTAAAATGGAATTTACTTATCATAAAAGCAGTTTAATCGAATTGGAACTTTTGTTCAAGGCTCCACAGGTATTTTTAAGAAAGGCTGCAATTATTAAAAAAGTGCACGATATAGACATTTTTATATAAAAACAGTTTTTTCTTTTGCAATTGTTTCCTGATTTTATTAAGAACAATGTGAAATTCCCAGTGTTTAAAGTCCTTTAAAAAAAGTTTCAACTTTAATGGAATTACCCGATATCCAACCTTGAGTTATGCCTGCATCATCAGTAAGACGCAGCACTATGCAGTAGAAGAATCTGTCGATACTGATTCTGTAGCAGAGATGCAGTCTCTAGCATTGGCTGATCACACAGCAGAATAAACTGCCTTCAAATAATTCTCCAATTTAGGTATAACTTGCTTCTCGCTGAAGAAATTAGCATTGTTTTGGAAGTTAGAAGTGCTGAGCGTTTTCCTTAAGGGTTTAATATAAGCATTTAATGGCACATGACCAATTGAATATTAACATCAGAATACCAATTGCAATCATGTTGCATTGCCCATTTTCAACATGTCAATTGCACCAGGATCAAACGATTGACACATTTCCTAAACATAAGTATCTGACATTCATGTACCTGCATTCAAATTGTCAATTGAATAGCTTACTGAAGTGCAACATTTATACAATAAAATCAGTCTATTAGCCTCAATTGCAAATAATGTCATATTCAAACTTGCACTTTCAACGAAGGAAAATTATTTTTTAATCTGTTTTCCAGTTGTTGCTGGTGTTATTATTCTCTGTTCTACTAAAGCGCCAATGAACAGGTACTATCTGTAATGGTTCATGAAGAGGAGCTGAATTCTTTGCTAAAGTTGTGAATATTGAGCTTTTAGTTGTGAATTAACAATGGGTGGTGACTACTAACTCTTCTGTCAAGACTTTCTGAGGATTCACCATTAATTGTCATCAGACACCATTTCTACGTTGAATATTTGACATAATTTGAACAGTTTTATAAAGTTAGTGGTAATAACTACTAATCAATATTGCCAAATTTTGCCAAATTCTAAATGTTAATAGGATTTCTGATAAAATACTATTATCAGATGAACGCGCTATGCTTTATTTTAAGGGAAGCCATTCTCTTACTTTATCACAGTAAGAGATTCTAGGAACACTTCTTTCCTTTTAGTATCAATCAGTTTACCCTTCCAGTGTAGCATCTAGCAATAAGAACTGATGTCATTTAGTTATCGGAGGTGAACGTGGTCTCATCTGGAATGTGCGCTTCAAATGTTTGGGTTTATTGGACAAAACCTGTAACTCAAAGTTATTTATCAGCCACTAATATACTTTCAGGAAGAATTTAAATCCCCAAAATTCAGATTGAGTGATGGACAAAAGGAAAAATTAAATAAAATGGATTTCTATATTTTTTGTGAGGATTGTGTCTAGAAATGAGTCGCTGGTCAGTAGTGACTTAAGTGGAATGAAATTCAGAGGGCAGAGAGCAACATGCTCATGTTAAAATTAGTCATTTTTTACATCACTGACTGGAGTTAAATAACTGGGCAATCATGTTAAAATTAATGTTGACATAAATGGCATGGGAGAAGTGACAATTACAAAATACACTTAATTAAATTATGGAAAGTTTAGTTTTGCAATTTAAAATGTTCACCTTTATCATCTTGAACTTGATCATCAAATTGCTGTTTTACGGGGACATTGCTGTTTGTTTTAGTATTCGATGAAAACAAAAGCACCAAATGTAACAAGGTTTTTAATACTTTATCCAATTTTGCCCATGTGAGACATTATGCACTTTGTAAGGTAACTAAAAGAGGAAAACTTTGAATTTCCATATGACTGAATACATGGCAAAAACTCCACCAGCCAGAACATATTTATAATTTCCCCTCCCCCACTCCCACATTGCTGTGATTGTTCGAAACAATCCGGATGCTGAATGACATACTTTTGTTAATAAATCATCACTTATAAGGCTGATCATAACTCGAATATACTCTAAAATTCAACTATTTGGCATTATATAATCAATATACAATCAATATCGCTCATTAAAATTAAAATTATCTTGCGTGATGAGGTGCAAAAAATATACTCTTCAAAGTAAATAAAAAAATGCATAAACATACAGTATTTCCAAATCTTTGTTCACTGCATGGTTTGATTTTAATGAAAAGGAACCTTAACTAAATATTGGAAGCTCGCTGTGAATTTGATGAATTCCACAATATTTCTTCCAGTTTAGTAATTTGCCTGGCTGACTAATGCTGGAGGAATCCATATAAGCATAGCCGCATCCAGTGTTGCGCAGTGTGCAACTGGCTGGCAGTTTTATTTTATTTTTATTCACGCCTCCAAGAACCTCCAAGTGCAAGGCCTGCTTGGATGTGCTTTAAAGTGGACCTGCATGAGCTGGTCCCACGCTGTTGAATTTTGCACTGTAAAGCCATCTGCAGTTGACTCCTTTGTCTATCTCTTCTAAGGTTTCCCAGTTCCTGGACAGGTGTCCAATGCTTAATCTGACTTCGCTCCTAACCTTATATTTCCACCTCTCTACACGCCAGGCCCAATTCCGAACCCCCAAACATGTTATTCATGCAAAACTCCAGAATCAGCCATGACGAGGCCTTGTGTTATAGTGTTGGGCATTAAGGGAAGGGCTTGGAGTGTCCAAGTGTTGCCCTATCGCACACACCACCTTGGACTAGATTTTGCAGTGGAAATCACTTTCCCTTGCAACCGCGAGAGATGCTACACTTGTTCCTTTACCTCCCCCGTCCACTCCTTTCAAGCACCCAAGCAGTCTTTCCAGGTCCGACAGAGGTTCACCTGCACCTCCTCCACCTCATCTATTGCATCCGCTGCTCTAGATGCCAGCTGATCTATATCGTTTCGCCGAACACCTCCGCTCGGTCCGCAATAACCAACCCGACCTCTCGGTGGCTCAGCACTTCCACTCCCCCTCCCATTCTGTATCCGACCTCTCTGTCCTGGGTCTCCGCCACGGCCAGAGTGAGCAACACCGCAAATTGGAGGAACAGCACCTCATATTCCGCTTGGGGAGTCTGTATCCTCTTGGCATGAACATTGAATTCTCTCAATTCTGTTGACCCTTGCTGTCTCCTCCCTTTCCCACTTCTCCCTCAGCCCTCGGGCTCCTCCTCCTCCTTTTTCCTTTCTTCCCCCCCCCCCCCCTCCGCCTCCCCCCACCCCCCATCAGTCTGAAGAAGGGTTTTGGCCCGAAACGTTACCTATCTCCTTCGCTCCATAGATGCTGCTGCACCCGCTGAATTTTTCCAGTATTTTGTGTACCCCAGCCTTGGACTACGAAATTTCCCCATGCTATTGCCTGCAAACAAAACTTTAATTGATTTGCTGTGAAACTGACTGACTATGGTCTCTGAACAAATGTCCATCAGGTACCAGGCCATAGAAACTTAAAGCATTTTACTGATTTTATTTTTGAGGAGAATATTGTTGTAACATTTTATGTAAGATGTAGTAATGGAGCGATCAGAGGAAATGCCCCTGGTGTTGAAAATATGTAATTCTAAGTTAAAATACACAACTAAAATATTAAAAATCGCTGAATCGCCTTTTGTGTTATGATATAATTTGAAAGTTGCAGTGGGAGTAAATAATTATTTTTCAATTTCATGAGAGAACTTAACATAATGAATTCCTAATTTCTGCAGCAGTATTCTTACATTCAATGAGCCACAATGTTGGCAATAGTTTTAGTAAGTGCAGCCTGTGCATTTGATCTTACAGTGGCTTGCAAAAGTATTCATACCCCTTGAACTTTTCCACATTTTGTCACGTTACAACCGCAAACGTAAATGTATTTTATTGGGATTTTATGTGATAGACCAACACAAAGTGGCACATAATTGTGAAGTGGAAGGAAAATGATACATGGTTTTCAAATTTTTTTACAAATATAAAACTTTTCTGGCGTGCAAAAGTATTCAGCCCCCTTTACTCTGATACCCCTAAATAAAATCCAGTGCAACCAATTGCCTTCAGAAGTCACCTAATTAGTAAATACAGTCCACTTGTGTGTAATCTAATCTCAGTATAAATACAGCTGGTGTGTGAAGGCCTCAGAGGTTTGTTAGAGAACATTGGTGAACAAACAGCATCATGAAGCCCAAGGAACACACCAGACAGGTCAGGGAAAATGTTGTGGAGAAGTTTAAAGCAGCGTTGGTATAGGTTATAAATAAATATCCCAAGCTTTAAACATCTCACGGAGCACTGTTCAATCCATCATCCGAAAATGGAAAGAATATGGTACAACTGCAAACCTACCAAGACATGGCCATCCACCTAAACTGACAGGCCGGGCAAGGAGAGCATTGATCTGAGAAGCAGCCAAAAGGCTCACGGTAACTCTGGAGGAGCTGCAGAGATCCACAGCTCAGGTGGGAGAATCTGTCCACAGGACAACTATTAGTCGTGCACTCCACCAATCGGGCCTTTATGGAAGAATGGCAAGAAGAAAGCCATTGTTGAACCCAAAGCCATCCCGTTTGCAGTTTTCCACAAGCCATGTGGGGGACACAGCAAACATGTGGAGGAAGATGCTCTGGTCTGATGGGACCAAGATTGAAGTTTTTGGCCTAAATGCAAAATGCTATGTGTGGCGGAAACTAACACTGCACATCACCCTGAACACACCATCCCCACTGTGAAACATGGTGGTGGCAGCATCATGCTTTTCTTCAGCAGGGATAGGGAAGCTGATCAGAGTTGATGGGAAGATGGATGGAGTCAAATACAGGGCAATCTTGGAAGAAAACCTGTTAGAGTCTGCAAAAGACTTGAGACTGGGGCGGAAGTTCAGTTTCCAGCAGGACAACGACCCTAAACATACAGCCAGAGCTACAATGGAATGGTTTAGATCAAAGCATATTCATGTGTTAGAATGGCCCAATCAAAGTCCAGACCTAAATCCAATTGAGAACCTCTGGCAAGACTTGAAAATTGCTGTTCACAGACGCTCTCCATCCAATCTGACTGAGCTTGAGCCATTTTGCAAAGAAGAATGGGCAAAAAATTCAGTCTCTAGATGTGCAAAGCTGGTAGAGACATACCCCAAAAGACTTGCAGCTGTAATTGCAGCGAAAGGTGGTTCTACAAAGTATTGACTCGGGGGCTGAATACTTTTGCACGCCACACTTTTCAGTTTTTTTATTTGTAATAAAATTTGGAAACCATGTATCATTTTCCTTCCACTTCACAATTATGCACCACTTTGTGTTGGTCTTTCACATAAAATCCCAATAAAATACATTTACGTTTGTGGTTGTAATGTGACAAAATGTGGAAAAGTTCAAGGGGTATGAATACTTTTGCAAGCCACTGTATGTAGCAAAGGTGGGGAAGATAAATTAATGGAATAACAGTCTGTTCACAGATGATTTCCTAATGCAGAGAAAATTATTTTTTGTATAAATTATATTTCACTTATTTCTGCAAGCTTTTGGAGTTTGTTAGAAAAATTATTTTGTCAATCATATGTATGTTTATGTATTTGGCTTGTAATACATTGATGGTTTTCTGAAATAATATATTAACGCTCACTTTAACAAAAAAATTGAACATCACATGTAGTTGAATTCTAATGTCTTCTTTTTTTGTAACAGAGGCAGACATGGGATATCCAGCTGGTTCAGTGCTATTGCCCATCCTGCAGGACTTATAGATGCAAAAGCATTATGACTTATTTCTGGCAGTTATCTGCTTAAATATTTAATATCCTATAAATATCATCTACTTGCTGGGACATACGACATATGCTATTCATGCCACTTATGCAAAGGTTTATATGCAAATGTGTAACTCGCTTGATCAAAGTTCCACAGGACTGACTGGAATCGGTAATACCTGTTGCCCCTCCCTATGGTTTCTTCCCTTTTGAAGAATCTGCTCCAAGCTTACATTGCAAAGGTTTACAAAGGAATGTTTGCTAGGAAACAAGCAAATACAACAAGAAAAAGGGAGAGTAATAGTGACCACAAATTACAAAGGCACTCGCAAGCAAATCAGGCTCAAAATCAAAAATTTTCCACAAATTTGAAGACCACTGTCAAACGATTAGCAAAATGCCAATCTGCTCGTAATTTGTCTGTGGATGAAGAGGAAGGAAGGGCAGAGTATTCGCTTTCTCCCACATTGAGTTACAGGGTGGCCATAGCTAATGGACTGGAAAGAAAACAAAGTTCTACCAGTAATGATAAACAGTGTCCAGTGGTCCGGTCAGTTGGTAGTGCTACCTCTGAATCATTGAATGTAGTCAGTATTTCTCCGAAGGTGAAGGAGCAGAAGTCTCACACTATGCCAGTCAGAAGAAATAGGAAAAGTGTCAGTAGCCTTGCTGCGTCAGATGGAAGCTCGGATACGGATCGTACAATACTACGACTAGGTGCGTTACGTAAACTTCGCAAATGGAAGAAAAGTCAAGAGTGTATTTCCTCAGAGACAGAAATGAGTACTTGGAGAAAGTCTCTTGGTTTCAGGAGCAAATCTTTGGACAGAACTGGGCGCTTGCAGCAGAAGAGTGGACTAGAACCAACATTCAGTTCAACTGGCTGCATCAGTCAGACTCACGATGTCATGGAAATGATCTTTAAGGAACTGCAAGGAATAAGTCAAATAGAAACTGAGCTGTGTGAACTGCGTGGGCATGTGAATGCTCTGAAACAGTCCATTGATGAAATTTCCACAAGTGTGGAAGTGGTGCAAACCGAAATTGAGCAGTTACGCTCTGGATTTGTACAGTCCAGAAGAGAAACCAGAGATATCCATGACTATATTAGGCAAATTAACTATCAAGGAAACTGTGTAAGCCTAAGATTTATTAATGTACCAGAAGATGTGCACGAGAATACTGAAAATATTATTTATGCAATTATAGAAGACAAGTTAGGGCTTACAGATGCACGAAAAACTGTTCAGATTGAACTTGCCCATAGACTGGGGCAGCGGCGAGACTGTATCAGTGCTAAGCCACGCCCTATTCTTGTGTATTTTGACAATCCACAGAATAGAGATTTAATTCTCAAAAAATGTTATAAATTGAAAGGTTCTGGCATTGTAATTTCCACAGAGATCATTCAAGACCCAAATGACAGAAAGGAATTTTCACTTCCACCAAAATCTCAGACCTATGAAAGTATGAATATGAAGTTAACGATGGCTGAAGAGGAGCCGAGAGGCACTGAATGGGCATCTTCAGCATCCAGTGACAAAGACCTGGAGGAAGCCCTTCACAGCCACAGTTTTGAAGTTAGTTCAAAAGCAGTTTTTGAGAAAGTACTCATCTCTTCAAAATTAGGTGCAGAATCTCACAATGTTGTTAACGTTGACAGAACTGTTGTTTGTAGCTCATATTCAAATTCAACGCAGTTATGTACTGCTGACAATTTTCATTCACCTCCACTTGAAGACGCCCAGAAACAGACAGAGCCGTACTACAATGAGCTCTCACCCACGTGGCTGCAGAGTGACTGCTGCACAACTAAGCTCAGTCACTCAGAGTCTGATTTTTCTAAGCTCTGTCAGTCAGTATCATACTCTGAAGATTTTTCAGACAATCAGTTCTTTCTCAGAGCAGATGGTGCCTCGGTTGTTTCATCTTCAGAAAAGGATATTTGGCTGAGAGGCAAAGAAGAAGGAGCATCCTCATGGATTAATACCAGTAATCAACCATATGACTATGAAGACCAACATTACATGCGGCAAGCAGAAGCGGAAAAGACAGAAACTGCCGATAGTGGCATGAGCAATGGGTTAATATGTGCATCTGGTGAGAGAAGCCATTACAGTGATTCTCAGTTGTCCTTGCAATGTGACCTCTCGCCATGGAAAGAATGGCAGCACCTGGAACAAGGCATAGACTCTGGTCTAGGCACTTCACAGCATGTCTTTGCTTCTGAAGTAAATAGCCCATCAGAGCAAAATGTCTTGAGCTACACAACAGATTTTGATGAAAGTTACCAGGCTGCTGGCCAAGACTACGAGGAGGAAATATATGAGGCAACATTTGACACTTCTGAATGTATTGATTTTGATGGGGTACCTCAAAACCAGTGGGAAAATGCATATAACCCCTATCATGACTCGTATTCTACTGATTATTATCAGTATCAAAACAGATCTCCACTAAGATGTCACAGTCAGAGTGAGCTACCTAGTGATAATGACACAGCAGAGACACCTGCTAAATCCTGGCATAGTCACCTAAGTATTGATCTCTCAGATACTGGATTCAGTTTTCAGAAATTTGGATCATCACTTCAACGTGCTAAATCTGCCTTGGAAGTTGTTTGGAATAAAATGGACTCTAGAAGTACCCAGAGTTTGAGTGAAGATGAAGTAAGAGGCAATTTTATGGATCGTTTTAGGACATTTTCTCAATCTACAGCAGGTGAATCGAGCACTACTCTTGATTCTGATGTTTATTATGAGCCCTACTATTATAGAGCTGAGGAAGATGAGACCAGTGAACAAGCAGGAGAAAATGGAATGGATTATGTTGAGGTGATGGAGGAAGTTCTTGCGAAACTGGAAAATAAGACATTTCATAAAGAAAGTAATGAACAGACATTATCACCGGAGCCTTTGGAAGAGTTTACTGTTCCAGCCGTAACTGAAGACAGTGAAGAGGTCTCTTATGATGTCGGCAGTCTAAATGAAGAACAAGAGCCTATAGCTGAAATCTTAGAAGAGGCAGAAGAGCCTATAGCTGAAATCTTAGAAGAGGCAGAAATTGATGCTGTTCCAGAAGAATGTTCAGAAAGTCATGAAAATCAGACTGCTCCAGAGGAACCTCCTCCTGAAGCTGCAAAGAAAGTTAGAATAAAACCTACCTTCAGGCAAGCTGCTTTGAAAGCGTATAAACAACAAGTAGAAGGTACGAACAACATATCTATAGAAATAATGTTCGGGTGATGTTTGCTAAACAATATGAGGAAATATAATATCAGAAACTAAATACAATGTGCATGATATTGGCTATTGAATGTAATTCAGATTTGAACTCTCCTCTTGAGGTCTTAATTCAGGTATACTGTAATTTAAGTGGGAATCTGACAATTAGGAGTGAAATCATGCACGCATTTATTGATGTGTGGATTTGATTACAAACTTTTGCTTTTCCTGTAGGCTTTCTTTTCTTTTTATATTCATTTAGTGAAAGTTTTATGTTATTTCATGTCATTATCTTTGTGAAGGATGTAGGCGATAATTGTCACCCTGACTAAAACCAGCTCTTGGGTATGTTCACTTATGTTTGAGGTGACAGTTTCAAATATTTAATTACTCTAGAATGTTTTTTTTTGCAAAAGGAAGTTTGCATAAACAAGTGAAGATTCTTACTCATTTATGCATCTAATACTTAATTGTAATTAGGTTTTGAGCAATCAATGATTTGTGGTTGTGAATATTGTTAGTTTTATATACTATTGGATTTTATTTCAGTTTTGCAAATTAAATCTTAACTGATCAGAAAGCAAAGTAAACTGATGATACTTGTCATTGTTTGAAAAATATCAAACATACCATATTTATTTTACTTAGTTGACTAGAATGAAGCAAGCAATCCATTATTTGTCCCCGGACTATGTCATTTCTCTATAATGACAATTTCTCATTAGTTTCTTGTTTTGTTCGCCACCGATTTTCCATTTCCCCCACTGATTCCCAATTATTTACATGCAAGCTGGTAAAGTGCATCCACAATTGGCTTTGTAATTGTGGACAGAAGCTGGTGGTGGAGGGATGTTTCTTTGGACAGATGTCTGTGACCAGTGGAATAGCACGAGGATCCGTGGTGGGACCTATCATGTTTGTGATATGCATTATTAACTCTTATGTCAATCTAGAAGTTATTAATGGTATATTTGAAAATTAGTTGAAAATCTATTGTCATAGATGGGAGAGAGGGTATAGTTACAGAACAGCTAGAAAGCTGGGCAGAGCGATGGCAGATGGAATTGAATCCTAACAAATGCGAGGTAACTAGCATAGGACTTGAAGGAGTGTTGATAAATAGACGGACCTTGGTATAAAAGTCCACACACATGAAAAGTGGCAACACAAGTAGCTAGGATTGTGAAGAAGGCATGTGGGATGATTTCCTTCATTAGCTGTTTCATGGTCCATAAGAGTGGGGGTGTAATCTTACAACATCATAGAGCATTAATTAGACCACACCTGGAGTATTGTGCGTGGTTCTGCTCATCACACTGGAGGGAGGAGGTGATTGTGCTGGAGAGAATGCAGACATTTGTTTGTGATACTGAGAATATTTTTCTCATGGTGGAGGTATTGAAAGGAAAGCACAGCTTTACAGTGAGATGTAGGAAGTATAGAGTGGACCAAAGGGGTATTTTAATTCATACAGATTGTGGTTGGAATCTGCAATACACTGTCTAAGGGGTGGTGGAGGCAGACAGAACATACATAGAACAGAACAGGTCCTGCAGCCCACAATATCCGTGCTAAATATGATGCCAGGTTAAATTAATCTCCTCTACCTGCATGTAAATCACATTCCTCCATTACCTGCATACCTATTTGCCTGTCTAAAAGCCTCTTAAGTGCCCCTATCTTATCTACCACCATCACCTCAGGCAGCATGTTCCAGGTACCCACCACTCTCTGTGTAAAAACCCTTGCCCTGCACACCTCCTTTAAATTTTGCCCCTCTCATCTTAAAGCTGGACCGGCTAGTCTTCTACATTTCTAGCCTGGGAAAAATGGTTCTGATATCTACCTTATCTATGCTTCTCATGATTTTTTATATTTTATCAGGTCTCTCCTCAATCTCAGAAGTTCCAGAGAAAACAATCCAAATTTGTCTAGAACCCTTCAGCACAGGAATATGCCCTTTAGCCCACAATGTATATAGCTAATACCATTCCTGCCAACATTGAAAATGAAAGTGCGCAGGTTGAAGGTGCTCGCCCATTATGGGTGGGGTCCAGGGGCCTGCCTTAGCTCCTGGAATTTAAGTTTTTTATTAGTAGTTTGCCGATATCGCAATATATTCAGAGCTGCCAAGTTTGTCAGAGCATTTCAGTATTCTAGTACCTGAACATCAGTATATTGCTGAGGAAATCAGTATTTAATGTGCGGTCATACCCATGTAAGAGGACAAGAATGCATCACTTGTTTATTCTCTCTCTCTCTCTCTCTCTCTCTCTCTCTCTCTCTCTCTCTCTCTCTCTCTCTCTCTCTCTCTCTCTCTCTCTCTCTCTCTCTCCCCCCTCTCCCCTCTCCCCTCTCCCCTCTCCCCTCTCTCCCCTCTCTCTCCTCTCTCCCCTCTCTCCCCTCTCTCTCCTCTCTCTCCTCTCTCTCCTCTCTCTCCTCTCTCTCCTCTCTCTCTCTCTCTCTCTCTCTCCTCTCTCTCTCTCTCTCCTCTCTCTCCTCTCTCTCCTCTCTCTCCTCTCTCTCTCCCTCTCTCTCTCCCTCTCTCCCCCCCTCTCTCTCTCTCCCTCCCTCCCCCTCCTCTCCCCCTCTCTCTCTCTCTGTCCCTCCCTCCCTCCCTCCCCCTCTCTCCCCCCTCTCTCTCTCTCTCTCTCTCTCTCTCTCTCGCTCCCCTCCCCATGTGATTGGACGCAACCCCTTAGAGACAGCGGTTGATTGGCCGTTTTTTTCCCCCTCATTTCTAAACCGTACTGTTCCGATTTTTCACGCTTTTTTAACTTAAAATCGGAACAAACGATAAAATCGGACTAGTTGGCAGGTATGTAATACCCTCCAATCCAGGGAGCATTCTGGTAAACCACTTCTGCACACTCTCCAAAACCTCCACATCCTTACTGTAATGGGGCAACCAGAACTGCACATAATGCTCCAAATGTAGCTTAATCAAATTCCATAAATCTGCAACATGACTTCCTGACTCTTATACTCAATGTACCAAAAGACCACAGACAGTACCTCCTCCCAGAACTTTCTGTCCTCGATCACGGAGGTCTTGTAGGACAGCAAGCGGGAGAGTCTGGACCAACCACTGACCCTAGAGGAGCTGACTGGCTCCATCTGTTCCTTTGACTCGAATAAAACTCCCGGAAGCGATGGCTTACCGGCCGAGTTGTATTCGGCTCTGTGGGACTGGATGGGCCCGGACCTGTTAGAAGTGTACAACGACATGCTCGTAGCTGGTAGCATGTCAGACTCCATGAAGAAGAGCAACATCACCCTAATCTACAAGCAGAAGGGGGAAATGAAGGACATAAAGAATTGGAGACCCATAACACTCTTGAATGTAGACTACAAGATCCTGTCTAAGGCCATCGCCAACCGTGTCAAGTCTGCTCTGGGACAGGTGATCCACCCGGACCAAACCTGTGCTGTACCTGGCAGGAAAATCTCAGACAGCCTAGCGTTGCTGAGAGATACTATCGCCTATGTGCAGGACAGACGGGTGGATGCCTGTCTAGTCAGCTTGGACCAGGAGAAGGCCTTCGACAGGATTTTGCACACGTACATGAGGGACGTGCTTTCCAAAATGGGTTTTGGGGAGGGAATCAGGAATTGGATCAAACTCTCTCCTGTCTTGTTTGTCTGCTGTATTGAACCCTTTGCCGAATCCATCAGGAAGGATGCGAGCATAAGAGGAGTGACATTGCCAGGCAGTGGAGGCATTCAAGTAAAGACCTCCCTGTACATCGACGATGTCGCTGTCTTCTGCTCGGATCCAGGGTCGGTTCGCAGACTGATTTGTATCTGCGACCAGTTTGAGTCGGCCACGGGAGCCAGGGTGAACCGCAGGAAGAGCGAGGCCTTGCTCTTTGGCAACTGGCCCGACAGATCTTCCGTCCCCTTCACCATCAAGCCTGACTTCTTGAAGGTGCTGGGGATCTGGTTCGGGGTGGGGGGGGCTGAGGTGTGTAACAAAAATTGGCTGGAGCGGATAGCCAGGGTGGGGAGGAAGCTGGAGCTGTGGAGGCAACGCTCCCTCTCCATAACGGGAAAGAATTTGGTCATCAGGTGTGAGGTGCTCTCGGGGCTGTTGTATTTGGCACAAGTGTGGCCTGTTCCTCCCTCCTACGCCACAGGGGTCACCCGGGCCATCTTCCAGTTCATCTGGGGGTCGAGGATGGACCGGGTGCGATGGGCCACAATGTACAAGTCAGCAGACAACGGGGGTAAAAGCGTGCCCAACGTCGCCCTCATTCTGATGGCCACCTTCGTGTGTGGCTGCATCAGGCGGAGTGTAGAGCCAAGGCACGTGGGCACCAAGTGTCACTACCTGCTGAGGTTCTACCTGTCCCCGGTGTTGCGAAGGATGGGCCTGGCACAGGTGCCACGCAATGTGCCAGTCAGCTGGACATTGCTGCCCCATCTGTTGTCTGTGGAAGGGTTCTTCCGCACCAACACCCTTGACCACATGTCCATCGGGCAGTGGTCAGCACAGAATGTCCTCCAGGCACTGCAGGGAAAGGACTCTATGAACCCGGTGGCGTGGTTCCCTGAGCAGACTGCCCAGCTTGTCTGGCAAAATGCCTCATCGCCAGAACTCACCAACAAGCACCAAGACCTGGCTTGGCTGGTGGTGAGGGGAGCCCTCCCAGTCAGATCCTTCCTGCACCGTCGGAACCTCACTGCCAGCGCACGCTGCCCTCAGGACGGCTGCTATGGCGAGGAGACGGTTGCCCACCTCTTTACAGAGTGTGGTTTTGCTAAAAGAGTCTGGATAAAAATGCAAGGGTCCCTGGTACGCTTTATCCTGAACAGCTCCGTCACAGAGGACGCGGTGATTTACGGACTGTTCCCAGGGACACATTCAGAGACTGACATCGAGTGCTGCTGGAGGGTCATCAACTCGGTAAAAGACGTCCTTTGGTCTGCCTGAGCATTGTTCACCACCCAGCAGAGCGAGATGTCCGTCAGGGAATGTTGCCGACTGGCCCGCTGCAGACTGCAGGAGTACGTGCTGAGGGACGCACTGAAGCTCGGTGCAGCCAACGCCAAGGTTCGGTGGGGGAGGGCCACATTCTAAGGTCCTTCCGGTGCTGGACATGGGGGGCACGGTATGGTGGAGACGCCCCTCAAAATAAGGGAAGGTATCCCACGACATTGTGCCACATGAGTGGCACGAGTGGGGGACTGATTTGTGGAAATTTGGGGAAAAGAAATGTCTAAACTGTATTCATCAATTTGTACAGCCTCCGAAAATGTCGGATGGATTTTCCGCAAGGTTCATGTATTGTATATATTTATCACTTGAATAAAGTATATTTTGAAATTTAAAAAAATATACTCAATGTACCAACCAATGAATGCAAGCACACCATATATCTTCTTCACCACTCTATCTACTTTTGTTGCCAGTTCAAGATCCTTTTGTACTTTAATGCTGTTAAGGGTTTTGCCATTAACTGTATACTGTCTCCTTACATTTGACCTTCTAAAGTGCAACTCCTCACATCTCACGCCTCATTAAGGTCCCTCTGTTTATCACACTCCTTCGGGTCTGACCCTTCTTTCCCTTCTAAACTGCATCACCTTGCATTTGTTGGAATTCAATTCCATCTGTCATCCACCCAGCTGATCTATATTTATATGCTCTCAAGAATAGTCCAGACAAAGCACTTGAATCACAATGCCAGAGAAGACTTTAAACCTCATCTGGGTAAATGGAATTAGTCTCGAATGGTACAACAGTCAGCATGGGCATGGTGAGCCAAAGGGCCTGTTTCTTTGCTGTAACAACTTATGACTAATTGTTGTCTCTGGTCCACTATTCTTAATGTTCTTTTCCTTTTACTGATCTTTGTTTTCCTGGCCTTATTAAAATTGATAATCGTGATCTCACTTTTGCACTCTATGCGAGATAACTTTCTTTGCTACTCCCAAAACTGTGAATGTCATAGCATTGAATGTCTTCAAGAGGATATGGGTTTATCCATTCAGTGCTAGGTTAAGCAGTCACAGGTCCAGCATCCCATTGTTTACATCGGTTATAATTCTGATAATAATTATTATTCGTTATAATAATTATTATAACTGGTTTGCTGCTTTCCCATTCAATTAGGTGATGTTGAATTTATACCTTAATTAAACCTGTACTTTATTGTTCATTTTTTGGAATGGAGCTCTCGTGGCCAAGGTTGACCATCTCCAAATGCCTAGTGAAAGTGGTGATGAGCTTCATTTGACTGTGAACAACCCTTATTGTGATCTTACATTGGAAGCAATGTCATTGATGAAGCAGCTAAATGTTGGCCCCCGAACGTGGACTCAGGCAGTGTTCCTTTGCAGACCGAGTCCCTATAGCAATATCCTAGACCTGGCACAATTGCCATTCAGCAACGTCAACCATCTTCCTCTTATGCGAGGTATGATTCTAACCAATAGAGTTCCCCTATCCAACCTTCCCCTTGACATCTTTGGGCTATTTTCAGAAGACTCCTTGATGCTACACTTGGTGAAAAGAACCAATATAAAAAGCAGTCATTCTTGGCTCTCCAAACAAATTAATCTCTTAGTTCCGTGTTTGGACTAATGCTGTGACTAGGTCTAGAAACTAGTGGTCCTGGTGAAAATCAAGATAAGTATCTGTGAGCAACAGCTCATTGAAAGTACTGTCGCTGACATCTTCTGTCATTTTCCTGATGATGAAGAGCAGACTGATTGATCATTAATTAGCTGGATTGGGTTTGTCCTTTTTGTGGATGAGACATGCCTGGGCAATTTTCCATGTTGTTGGACAGATGCCTGTGTTGTAACTGTGTGGATTGGCTTGGCTAGAGGTCACCTTTGATCATAATCTCATTTTTTTTAATGTCAGTTGTTGCATTATCCAGTGCTTTGGGAGAGAGAATTAATAATTTCTTCTATCTTTTAAATGGAAAATGTGTTTTGTGATTTTGTACATCAATTCAAGGTTATCGACTCAATGAAAGATCTTTATATGTCATCTTTTGGCCACGTTCCTGACTGTGTTTTTTGGAGTTGGCAAGTTTCCGTACAGAAACTCCTTATTCTTAATGATTAGATGTGATTTTGAACACCACAGTTTTCTTGCAAAAATGTTTGGCAATTCTATCATAAGGGATGGTCTACTAATGATGATGTTTTAAAGGTGTCCTTTCATGTGTGCTAAAAACAGTCACAATTCCTACTTACCATTTATGACAGCCTGTAATATTGCATTGTGAAATGGTGCAATTGTATAATGTATTCCGAAAGATGTACACTGTGCTTTCTATCCAGCGGCATAGAGAATGCATGAGTTGCCCCATGGGGTGAATATAATCCAAGATGGAATTGTATAGTTTTCCTCATAGAGCAATTAGACATTCTTTTGGAACTTCAAGTAAATATGAAACCGAACTGAATAAGATACTGAATAGCAGTGATTTTAATAACAATATATCAGTTGATAAGGTTTTCTTTGTCACTCATTACACAGTACAATAGAAGAATAAAAATATCACAAATATAGAGATGGTAATATATGTAAATATGTGTATACAGTATAATAAACCCTAATTTCAACAGACCCCTTAATTACATCCCTTAATGTCGGACATAGCGGACGGACCTGCTGACACAGCCACAGCCTGCACCATCTCTCCGGCCACTTGGAGCCCTGGCTTTCAATGCCACCCCAGCTCGCAAGGTGCACTAGCAAGCCCTTCTATACCCACTGCACAGTCTGTTGACACTGCTGTTGGTGCAGCTCACATTGGTGCCTCTGGGGACGTGGTCGAGGATGGACCAGGTGCGACGGGCCACAATGTACAAGTCGACAGACAACGGGGGTAAAAGCGTGCCCAACGTCGCCCTCATTCTGATGGCCACCTTCGTGTGTGGCTGCATCAGGCGGAGTGTAGAGCCAAGGCACGTGGGCACCAAGTGTCACTACCTGCTGAGGTTCTACCTGTCCCCGGTGTTGAGAAGGATGGGCCTGGCGCAGGTGCCATGCAATGTGCCAGACAGCTGGACATTGCCGCCCCATCTGTCGTCGGTGGAAGGGTTCTTCCGGACCAACACCTTTGACCACATGTCCATCGGGCAGTGGTCAGCACAGAATGTCCTGCAGGCACTGCAGGGAAAGGACTCTATGGACCCGGTGGCGTGGTTCCCTGAGCAGACTGCCCAGCTTGTCTGGCAAAATGCCTCATTGCCAGAACTCACCAACAAGCACCAAGACCTGGCTTGGCTGGCGGTGAGGGGAGCCCTCCCAGTCAGATCCTTCCTGCACCGTCGGAACCTCACTGCCAGCGCACGCTGCCCTCAGGACGGTTGCTATGGCGAGGAGACAGTTTCCCACCTCTTTACAGAGTGTGGGTTTGCTAAAAGAGTCTGGAGAGAAATGCAAGGGTCCCGGGTACGCTTTATCCCGAACAGCTCCGTCACAGAGGACTCGGTGATTTACGGACCGTTCCCAGGGACACATTCGGAGGCTGACATTGAGTGCTGCTGGAGGGTCATCAACTCGGTAAAAGACGCCCTTTGGTCTGCCCGAGCATTGTTCACCACCCAGCAGAGCGAGATGTCCCCTTACCTCTACCGCTGCCTCCTCCTCCTTCTCCCCCGGAGTCACCAACATAATCCACCTTGGAAGCGGCAGCATGTGAGAGGGGAGGGAGCCCCATGGTGACCGAGCATGTCTTGTCGTTGGCAGCGGCCTGAGGAAAGCACTGTCCCAGGGGCATACAACATGAGCTTCACAGCCGGTGGAGAAGTGTTTGCTGGTGCAGACCAGCGCCACCGGTGCCTAGTTTTAAAGGAAACAACCGAAAGTGCTGGAGTAACTCAGCAGACTGAATCAGTCTGAAGAAGGGTCCCGACGTCACCTATCCATGTTCTCTAGCGATGCTGCATGACCCCCTGGGTTATTCCAGCACTTAATGTCCTTTTGTGTATCTTAATCATCTTCTGCAGTTCTTTAATTCAACTACATACAATGATAATACCTTACTCGGTTATAATGGACAATCAGCAATAACATACACCACTCTGCCTCCATGGTCTGTTATAACAAGGGTTTACTGGGTATAAATGTACATACTCGTTATAATGGAGTACATGATAACTTTTGGCAAGGATAATGTCCAATGATTGAAATCCAAATAGGGTGATGCACATTTTTATATGTGGGAATGATTTGGTTGACAATCAGAATAATTTCTGAGGACCATGCACAAGTCTCGAACCTTCTGGCAGGTTCATGCCCACAGTATTTCTGACCAGCATAGTGGAGTTACTGCCCCAATGTGGTGTCAGTGGTGTTGATGTGCAAATGGTTGAGAGCTTCAAGTTCCTTGGTGTTAATATTGCCAATGATCTGTCATTGATGTGACAACCAAGAAGGCACACCACACCTCTGCTTCCTAAGGAGACTGAGGAAATTCAGTATGTCTCCAATGACTGATCTACAGATGTATCGTAGAAAGCATACTGTCGGGTGGTATCGTGGCTTGGTTTGAGTCTACCCATGATTACAAGAAATTATAGTGTTGTAGATGTAGCCCAGCCCATCCCACAGAGCATTATACTACTCCATCTATTCATCACACTGCCTTCGAAAAGCAGCCAACATAATCAAAGACTTGTCCCAACTCAATAATTTCTCCTCCTCCCTGTTATGGTGGTACAGAAGCTTGAAAGCGTGCACCACTACACTCGGAGCTTCTTTCCTTCCATTATCAAACTTCTGAACGGTCCTTCCATATCCTAGGGTGCTGTTCAGTTCACCACTACTCCATTGAGGATATTGAATTTCGTCGCAGCAACTGATGGGATGCAATGATGTCCAACTTAGACAGCATTAGATTTAAAGCAGTATTCTCCTGCAGTTGAACACTTTCAGATTTCAGAAAGTAAAAGTTTGCTCCAGCACTGCTGATGCCAGAAGCATGCCTCGTGAAACCTTGCACACTCTATATGGGTCTCCATCCTTTGAAATAATTCTGACAGCAGAGAACCACAAATTGTTTATTTTACAAGTGCCTACTGGTTTTGTATAACTAAAGTCAAGCCAAACTGAATCTCCAAGTCTCCAATTGTACATTGCTACTATGTTTAAACAGTGCAGCTAATTCATTATTCCTGCCAAAATCTGAAGAATCAATAGCAGTTCTTCCCTTGTTTGGCAATCTTACAGATGTAATCGAATGCAAAATCTTGATGATGTGAAATATTTGCAGAATTAGAAGTAAGGATTTAGTTTTTCTCCTGTTGGCGTCTCCAGCAAGATGCAAGATGGCACAATGGGACAAATGGTGGATGTTTTAAAATTGTTTAGAAATTCAATTTTAATGAAATCATATGCAAACTTCAAAATGACAGGGCATAACAGTTATATAGAAACAGGAACAGATCTGTCCACTAAACCCTTGAGGGAATTCTGCCATTCATGTGGTAATCTGTACTAGTCTTGATTTCACAACCTTAACATTTGGTCTCACAAAGAAATTCAAAGGCTTGGAACTTCATCCATCCCAGTAAATGGTTCTTAACATGTTCCTGATTGAGGAGTGGTGCTGATATTGTGCAAAGCCCACTAGTGGCCAAATTCTGATAGAATATGCCTTACACATATTTGTTTCATCTGTGCTAAGCAAGCAGAGGTGATCTAGAAATGGAGCTGAGTTGCAGAGAGGGGATAGGTGAGAAGGCAGGGACTGGGTTTGGCAAGGCTGACTAAGCAATGGAAATGGAACACATCAGCTTGGGATTATGTGCCTTTGGATGTTGGGGACATAGTAGCAGAAATCTGTTGGCGATGGACTGGAATTAATTCATAAGATTGGGGGATGGAAGGATCTGGCTCAACTGCTGCATTGTGAATTGGGCAGATGGTGGCAAGTGATTAAGCTAAGATTGGTGGTTAATGTATCCTCTTGACAGTGGTAATTGTGTGGCGTCATATGTAAATTGACAAATGCTCAACACTCTTAGTGTCATTCTTGTATACAGAATCAGATCAATTTTCTGGAAGTGTGCTATTGGTGCATTAAAAAATGGATCATTTGAGTGACTGGGTTTTAGCGTGAATTGCACAAATAATTTGAAGCCCATAGATTGAGGTCTAGTGACAAGATATGGCGAGGCCAACTTGACAGCAGGTAAAATTCAAGGCTGAATCTGTGTCTAATCATCTTAAGATGAGGTGCCAAGGATGTTTTGCTGCAAAAATACCCTGCAGAAGCTGGGGAGGCTGATAAGAAAATCTTTGAAGTGCCCAGCAGGTAAAGCTGCACCTATGGGGTGAAAAAACCATTTAGAAGTGGAAAAGGGAGAAACAAGTGTATGCTTACATTGCAGAAAGAGAGTGGTGGGGAGAACAGAGGAATGTCTCTTGTTGGAGGCATACTACATTTCTCAATAATAATAACTTTAGATAAACAAAATGGAAATTGATGATAGAAAAGAAAATGAAAACAAATTAAAACAGAAAAGTACAGCTATGTATTGGTATTGTTGATGATGAGTAGGGTAGTCTTGGGCTTTAGGATAATTATGATCATTTAAGAAAATGAGTAGAGCAAAAGACATGCTATTTAAACTTGGTATGTGTGAAGTGATGAATTTTGGGGGAATTACAGTAAATCTTCCAGTCACCTGGCACTTAATGCTTTGTCCCATTCTCACATTGCCCTCGCTCTCTCCTATGTTGCTCCAACAATGCAGAACGTAGAGTTGAAAATAAGCACCGCATCTGTGTCTGCTGCATCCATCGGAACTCCATGTTGAATTTATCAATTGCAGGTTGCCAACCTTTTTCGAATTGAGTCAAACGGCTTGTCATATTCACTGTACAATGAGTTACAGGTACAATGAAAAGCTCGCTTGCAGTAGCATCACAGGCACATAGACTCAAGCAACATACAAAAACATAAATTGCATGTAAATTATGCAAGACAGTGAAAATGAAAAAGACTGAGTAAAGACAGACAATAGTACAAAAACACATTTAGAAAACAAGTTCATAATAATGCAAGAGGTGGTCCATTGTGTGGAGCTGAGCTGAAAATTAGGTTTGTTCAGGTTGTTTCAAGAACTTACCTGTTATTGAACTTAGTAGTGTGGGACTTCAGACTTTTATGCCTCCTGTCCAATGGCAGCAGCGAGAAGTCTTGGCCTGTGTAGATGGTTTATATGCAACCAATAATATAGTTACCTCACTCCCATTAACCCCGCCTAGTTAACATCAATCATAACGCCTTCCCCTTCCTGGGCGCAGCAGTAGAAGAATGTAGCTAGTGCTTGAAGATGTATGTAATACCCTGTGCTATCATTAAAAGATGTTGCACACTTTAAGAGTTTGTAAAGTGTTTATTTACAGAAGTTACAGGCCTTGCCAAAGGCGGGACACGTCGACAGTCTGCGGTGCATGTAGTTACAGTTTGGGCACCTTTGTTGGGGCACTTCACCAGGACCAGGGTTGGCACGCGGCAGAAAAACATTGTTCCCCATCCGAGGCTGTGGGCTCCTAAACCCAGCCAGGTTGACAGATTTATTGCCCGAGTCCCGGTGGTGATCTGGCAAAACAACGACCTCAGACAATCTGCAGGCATGCATGGCTTTTTCCAACGTTAGATCCGGATCCCTCAAAAGCTCACATCGCAGCTTCTGGTCACGCATGCCAGTTACTAAAATGTCTCTAGTGAGCTGGTCTGTCATGTCACCAAAGCGGCACCGCTGGGCGAGATGACGCAAATCAGCAATAAAACATTCAACAGGTTCATCCGGCAACTGTCTCCTTGTAAAGAACCGTGCCCTCTCTAGAATGCGGTTCGAGGGCAGGTCACAAATCTCCCTGAACTTGCAGAGGCAAATTCAAGAGAAACATGACAGTCAGCGGCGTTCCCACGATCGGTCGTGCAGACCACTCGATCCTCTGTTGCCTGGACAGGTTGTTCGGTTGCAGACCGACAGTGGTCACTCCCGTCTGGCCACCGTGGTTGGGGTGGCCGACTCACCTCGTTCGTATCTGGTCGACTATGAGGGTACCATCTACCGAAGAAGCCGACAACACCTGCTTGCAGTTGATGAGCCAAAGCCGCAGCCCCCGGGGCCCTATGCCTCGCCACTCTCCTACCAGCAGCCGGCTACCGTCCCGGTGGTGTTCCCTGCATGCCTCGGTCCCCATCTCGAGCGCCTGGTTCCCCTCTGCGCGGGTCCCCTGTTGCCGGTCGCGGTTCTCCCTCTCCTGTTTCTCCCACCCCAATGCCCTTCCCTGGTTCCCCAGCTGCCTCGCGTCCTCCTGTTTCTTCTGCTCCTTCGGGGGAAGGGGGAGACATCCGTACGCGCTCGGGCCGGATCAGCAAGCCACCTGTTCGCTACGGCGATTTTGTTTAATTTTGCTGTTTAATTCTGTTGTCGTGACAACAATCTGTTTTTTGATTTTCTAAGGGGAAGGATGTAGATGGTTTATATGCAACCAATAATATAGTTACCTCACTCCCATTAACCCCGCCTAGTTAACATCAATCATAACGCCTTCCCCTTCCTGGGCGCAGCAGTAGAAGAATGTAGCTAGTGCTTGAAGATGTATGTAATACCCTGTGCTATCATTAAAAGATGTTGCACACTTTAAGAGTTTGTAAAGTGTTTATTTACAGCCTGGATAGTAGGAATGATTGATGTGGCTTGTCCCTGTTTCAGTTCCTTTCTTTCCTTTCTGTCTGCAGCTCCTTTTTTAAAGTTATTTTTGAACCCTATCACAAATGTTCCCACTCTTCTCTCCACCTCTCCCACTCTTTGCAAACAAAAATAGTAAGATTAAACGAGAACTTACCAAGTTTGAAGGTTGATCTGTATTTTACGAGGAGTCGCGGTGAGGGATTTCGTGAAGACCCCGCCAGCACGCATGCGCAGCATCCTTCAAAGCAGCGGTGTGGAATCACAGAACCAAACCATGACTAAAAAATAGTAAGATGAAAACGTAGAACTACCTGGTTGACCTTATGATAGAGGGTGGGAGCGGTGGGCACGAAATCTCTCACCGCGACTCCTCGTAAAATACAGATCAACCTTCAAACTTGGTAAGTTCTCGTTTAATCTTACTATTTTACTTCGGAGTCACGTGAGTGACTTCGTGAAGATTTCAAAGCTCTGTGATTTCACGCCCTGGGCACCTCCATGGCTCTCGCCGCTGATGTGGATGCAGCCCTGGTGGAATGAGACTTAAAATGTCAGTAGCAACTCCTGCTGCATCCAGCACCACCCTGAGCCACCTGGCGATTGTCTGTGTAGTCACCCGATGATGCGGAGGTTTATGACTGATGAGGAGCCCCTGTTCCTTCATCCTGATAACTCCAGTAACTCGTCAGTGCCATGAGCATCACCACCTTGAGGGTGAGCTGTTTCAATGGTAGCTCATCTATTGGAGCCCAGCTCCTCAGTAGGGTCAGCACGATCCCCTCATCCCACGTTACTGTATATCTGGGTCGTGGAGGGTTGGTGTTGAACACTCCCCTCATTAGTTTAGACACCAGATGGTTGGAGCCGACACCTATATCCAGGTATGAAGACAGCGCACTCCTGGCGCTGTTGATGGCACTGTAGCTGAGGCCAGCATCAAAATGGAGGCCTGCTAGAAACTCCAACACATCAGGTATTGTTGCCGAGTTGGAAGACTTGTGTTCCGGGCACAGAAAACCTCCCACTTTCTGATTTGAGTGAGATTGTTTCTGGGTTGATTCCCGGCACGATGCAGCAATAAGGTTTATGGCTCTTGACGAGATGCCTGCCTGGATGAGCGGTCTTTTCAGAACCTGCAAGCCAACAAGTTTAAATGACCATGGCAAGGATGACTGATCCCCGTAATAGGGTGAGTAATCAATTTGGGATGTTTCCCAATCGCCATCCATGGTTGTTTTAAAATGTCTACAACCATGGTTGTGTAGGCCAGTCGGGAATGATCAATATGCCAGTTGCAGAGTCTAGTTGAATTTCCTGCAATACCCGACTGGTGAGACAGAATGGGGGAAATGCGTAGCAAACCATTTCCCCCAATGGATAAAAACGCATCCATTGCTATTGCCCCAGGGTCTGGTTCCCACAACACATACGTTGGTATTCGATGGTTCAGCCTGGACGCAAATAGATCAATATCTGGTGTCCCAAAATGAGCTATAATATCTCCAAAATTTGGGGTTCAACATCCACTCAATGTTGTCATTGAAGACTCGTGACCTGGTGTCCGCCACTGAATTAAGCTTCCCAGGCAAATAGGTCGCAGTAATCCAAATATTTCTTTCAATGCACCAGTGCCAAATTGTAATAGCCAATTCATCACAAACTAGCGACCTGATACCACCCATATGATTGATGTAAGCCACTACTGTAGCATTATCTATTTGAAAGCGGACATGTAATCCCGTGAATTAGTACAGTAAGCCCGCAGTCCATGAAATGCCCCCCAGCATTCCTATATAGTTTATCCCATGTGACTCCAGGAATGTAGACTCATAAGAGTTCCATCTGCCACCACAACTGGACATCGTATCAGTTGCTCCCCAGCCTTGTGCGCTTGCGTCAGTTTGTAGCACAACATCAGGGTTGCTCACTATAATAGGTCAATGACATTCTTTAATATTATCTACCCACCATTGTAGCTCATTTCTAGCTTCCGGTGGTAACCGAATTGGCCGATCAAAGCGGCCAGCATTTGTTTTTTTTTTAATGCTGTGATTTTTGATCTTTGTAAATCGTGCAGCTGGGAATGTAGTTACCAATTTGCCTACAACTTTTGCTGTTTGCCGAATGGTTGGTACCCTGGCGCAAGCAAGATTGTGGCACTCTTCTATTATAGCAGTAGCTTTATTAGTTGGGATGGTAAACTTCATTAAATTGGTGTCTAGGGTGAACACCAAATAATCCATAACCCGTACCGGGTGCAGTTTTGATTTGTCTGGATGGATTACAACCCCAGCTTCTCAAGCAGAGCCTTGGTTGCAGCCACTCCTTGAATTGCCAATTGGAGGGTCTGCCCCACTATAAGGATTTCATCCAATATGCCATCACTATATAATCTTGTTGTCGGAGAAGAGCCAATACAGGTTTACCAATTTGGTAAAACAGCCTAGGCCTGTGATGATTCCATTGGGCAATGCACCCTTCCACAACTTCAGTACATACGGCGTTTTGGGTGGACGTTCCGGAGGTTGACGCGCCGGCGGCCGCATTTTCCATGCAGGCCGCTGTTGGCCTTGCCCTAAAAGGTCGTTGTGTTTGTTAAAATGGAGGTAGGTAGGATCTTTGTGCCCTGTCCGGCAGCCTTGGTTCCCAGGTTGTATTAGGCTGTTGCCGGTGACATGGGTGAAGTCTGGCCGATGGAGTTTCATGAGGCCCGCTGTTTTGGCCTTCTTGTCCAGTCCCTTCACCTGTTTGGACAGGTCTCCAAACAACTGATGTGGCGGTGGAGCGGTAATGGTCGGCACAACCCCACGAATTTGGGGTTGAGTGTGGGCTTTATGGAGCTTGTACGCAGGCAGTTTATCTCATACTGGGGAGTGCCAGTGCATCTTGCTGATTACTGGACACATTATCCCCGACCAGGGTCCTGAAAACGCCGTTATGCCCGTGGAGAACCTTTCCCCAAGGTATTATTGAGAACCTGACTCTGGAGTTGGTGCGTAATTAGGCAATCAATGGTGCCCGCCAATTTTTGGTGCAGGGGTTCACCTGTCTGGGTGGAAACGGCAAACTTCACTCACCACATCCAGCATATCCTCCTCATGCTCTGGCTCAGCGGTCACTGGCTGTCCCGGGTCGTCTTCAAACAGCAGCTGGGCATTCATTAATGCTTCTGGCTGGAGACGATGAGATGCTGAGTGGTGTCCTTGCACGGCTAGTGGATGCCCGCGAGTCCCGGTCCCGCTGGAGGCGTTGCACCACTAAGAGCTCCAACCGCTCTATGCGACCGTCCCTGCTATATGCAGCGGACAAGCCGACTTCCCCAGGCCCTGCAAACTCACTGGGGCTTCCACCATCGGACCACACCTCCATAAGGTGCTGTCTAGGGTCCAATGGCAGGTCGTCGTGACCTACAGCCCAAGTAGGATCATACGACTCCCGCACGGACTCTCCGCTAGTCTGTCTTCTCCCAGACTGTGGCAGCCCACATGTTTGATAAGAAAGGCAGGTGAGTTGAATCGGCGCCGGCCCCCGGAACCTGGCTCCCCGGTGCCCGTGCAGGCTTACCTCCACACTTGCCTATCTTTTGGCGTGGAGGCGCATGGTCGGCCATTCCCAAATGAGCTGACCGACCGCTTCCTGCTGCCACCTCCGCCCTTGACCGCAGCCTGACGGGGTGTGTTGTCGGCGGTATCTGCTCCAGCAGGCCTACTCGACGCAGCAGTGATGTTGCCAGGCTGCACTACGGCAGATCTCCCTGGCTGTGGTACGTTTGTGCACATTGCAGGGCTCCCCTGTCGTGCAGCTGTCCCCCGGCCCAGCCCCCTCGGGTCTTCTGGAGCTCGGGGAGGGGTTGCCTGTAAAGAACGAGACCCCTTGCCACGTACCTGTATCTCCCCTTCTTTTCTTGGGGGACGGGGGCTCGGAGTCTGGATCCGTTGCATCCAGCTCCGGAGCGGTAACCCATTCGGTTGAGTTGGCCCCTGAATCAGCGGGAGCGCCCGACTTCCGCATTCCTGCCCCCACCATGCGTTGAAGCTGCCGGTGTTCCTTGCAGCTCCGGGGACAAGGGCCCTTGGCTGGCCGCAGCTCAGCTCCTTGACAGCGTCGTCCTCCGGCCCTTGTCCACCCTGTGAAGAGAAGGTAATACTTACCTGCCGGTCTTGTGAAGGAGCTGGAGGAGAGAGCGCACTCCCCCCCCAGCCTGCCGATGCAAATGCGCGCGACGATATGCCGCGCATGCGTGCTGGCGGGGTCTTCACGAAGTCACTCACGTGACTCCGAAGTAAAATACACCCACTTTCTCATATCCTCAGCTCTGATCTTGATTGTTTCTCTCCCATTGATACTGTTTGACGTGCTGAGTGCTGCCAACATTTTCTGCAGGATGCTTTGGTATTCTGTTGGACATCAAAGACTCAAGGAAGGTGAAGCTTTTATTGGTGTTTCCAGCCAGTATTTCCTGCTTTATAGATTATATTGATCACTTCTGCAAAGCTCCTTGTTTGCATTTTCACAAAAACATTATGTAGATGTGAGTTTATTGTAGACAGTCTGATGAAAAGTATTGAATTTCTAATTTGGGAGAAAAAATAGAGATGCACTCTTCTATTTGTTCTTAGTATAGTGGCCATTTTAGTAAGACTGCTTTCATTGCCAATCTCCAAATGTGATTATTTCCACAACATTGTAGCTTGCTTGTCAGAGGGCATTCGGAATTAATAATAATAATAATAATAATAATCAGGGTCTGGCACTGCACGTGGATCGTTGTATTTCAGGGTTGCATTTTTGGACAATCTAAAAGGTGTATTGATTGTTTTGTTGCTAATTTTCAAATGGCCACATTTATTTAATCATCTTTCACAAGTTTTGATGCTGAGATTTGACTTCATGGTTGATACCATAATGGGTGATGGCAGGCACGTGCCGTGAGTAATTACTCAAGGTAGGCCGTCAGTCGGCTTTTTAAAAAAATTAAACCGCGCATGCTCAGATCGTTCTCTCCGTAAAAATAAAAATAAAGACAATAACAATTCAATTTGCCCAAGGTTTCCAAGTCTCCTTTATTCTGAATTAATGGGTGGGGGGTGAAGGGTGATGGCAGGTGGACAGATGGTTGGAAAAACGGGAGTACAGGGAAAAGTTGAACCAGTTGTCATCTAATTGAATGACAACACTTGTTCAAGGGACCAATTGGGGGAGAGTTCCTTTCACAGCGTGTGGAGAGTCTGTGCCAGGGGTAAAGTTGCGTGGAGGGCAGGAGTGTTGGGTCGGGGATAATGCCAGTAACTCACTCACCGCTGCCACGGCGCTCCAGGCGCCACCGCACTGTAGCCGGTGATAGAAGCAGTTCAGGTAGCTGCGAGCGGCCGCCGGGACCCGACAGCAGAAATGGCTGTCACTTCAGCACCTTCTGCCGGCCTGCTCACCTCTGGCAGTGCTCTCCGCCTGAACACCTCTCATCTGCCGCTCGCTCATGCCAGCGGCTTCCTGCAAATCCTTAAATTCCCACAGCTGAGTAACCTCAACCTCAACGTGACATGAATGAGGCCAGCGAGCGGTAGGGGAGGTTTTTAGATGGAGAGCTGCCAGAGGTGAGTGGGGGCTGGCAGAAGGAGCTAAGATGGTGGCTGGTTCTGCTGTCCGGCACAGCCACAGGAGCTACTTCTCCCCCCGCCCCCCCCCACCCCCGGCCTCAATGCGGTGGCATTGCATGCCTCTGTGCAAGGAGCGTCGCAAGTGGCATGCTCCCGACCCCTCCTTCACAACATTCGTGCCCTTCCCACAACTTTACCCCAGGCCAGACTCCCCAAACGCTGTGAAAGGAGCGCTTCCCCCACCCCCACACCCCGGGAAATACGGTATTTAAAAACATAAACACAAAATGTACTTACCACGTTATTGGTACACAAACTCCATTCTTCTCTCTTTGTTTCCTAACATACAATTAAAATAATGACAATCCATATTTGAAAACCCCACCAAGAAACCAGCGCTGTGCATGCGTAGTGCTGCAAATGCAGAATTTCTGCTGCCTTCAGCCCAGCTTGAAATTGACGGCTTCAAGCAGCGCTGACGGCACGTGGGCTGCAGAGACCTTCGCGTGTTACAAGTGCTGCGGATGAAAGGCACGGAGAATTATGCCTACCTAAGAGATCGATCTCTTAGATAGGCATAATTCTCCCATGCTTTATTATTTATATTTAGTAATTGCTATGTTATAATTTTAGTCAGGATAGGCAGTGCCTACCTTGCCTACCCTGACGGCACGTGCCTGGGTGATGGGTACACATGAACCCCTGTCCCAAACATCAGTGTGTAGAACTGTTCAACACCAATCTGCATGATGAAAATGTGGAGATGTGCTCTGGCACTGACTTATTTTTCATTGTTTTCCTTCCTTTCTCAAATCTTACAGTTTGTATTACATCATCTATTGTGTGCGAATAATGAGGCAAAAGTGTGCCTCAGTTCTGATTGTCGGCATTAGTTTATTATTGTCATGTGTACCGAAATACAGTGAAAAACTTTGTTTGCGTGCTATCTAGTCAAATCATACTATACATGAGTGCAATGAAACCCAACACATGCGCAATATGTAGGTCAAAGAACAAAATACCAGAGTGTAGAGTATAGTGTTATAGCTATAGAGAAAGTGCAGATATTAAAAAAAATGTTCCAGGAGGTAAATTGGGAGATCAGAACTTCACCCTTAGCTTATGGAAGGACCGTTCAGTAGTCTGATAACAGGGAGCTGTTCCTGAATCTGGTGGTGCGTGTTTTCAAGTTGTTGTATGTGTTGCCAAATGGGAGAAGAGGGAATGACTGAACTGCAAATATGTGTAAATAGATCACATCGTTGGTAATATAACAGCAATGTTAATGACATCTCAATGTCTTTTATTACTGGGATTGCATTGGAAGAATATAATATATCAAAAAGTTTTTCTTGAATGTTACTGTATACCAAATCCAATAAGGGAGTTTGAAATGTTCTCTTTAAACAGCCCCTTAAAATTGAGAATGACTTGGTTGTATTCCAGGTAACTGATAATAAAACATGGGAATTGCAGACTCTGCCACCGTGGGGCAGGAGGGACTGCATATTTTTACGGTTGTTTTGCTCCTGCTTTGTTCGTGAGGCTGCCGTGATGCATTACCTGGAGGTTCTCAATACCATTCTAAATTTTAAAAAGTGTATAGAAGCATAAAGTCTTAAATTTTAATATTAATATTAATATTATTAATATCATGAAAGTATCTAATAATGTATTTTCATTAATGTAAAATAATGTATTTTTCATCAATATGTTTCTACAATAAAAATATTGAACAAAAATAAATAAATAAATAAATAAATAAATTCTCCGATGCCATTTTGATCAGTCATCAGCCAGAGATTCCCAGGAATGAATGGGTATGTTGCATTTTGTTCAAGGAAGTGCTTTCAGCATATCCTTGAAGCTTTCCACTGTCAGCCTGGTAATCTCCCGTGACAGAGTTCAGAACGGTGCATTGGTTTTGAGGGCATGTGAACGATATGGCCTGCACAATGTAGCAGACTGGGTGTTGGCATGGGGAAGGACACTGATGTTGGTTTGCTTGTTCTTCCAGTGAGTTTGGAGGATTCACAACAAAATATTTTTTTTCTGTACTGAAATGCTTTACAATCTGATTTAGTGGGCAAATTAATGTTACAGTTGTATTTAACATTTAACATTAATACATTCCTATATTTTTGTTGGAGCAATGCCAATTGTTGAGCATAATTTTGCAGATTATATCAGAATAGTGCATTTTGGTGTTCATACCAGGGATTGACGGAGGGGTAATTTCATCCCTCTAGATTCATGCCCCTCAACATTCAATGAACATTCAATGTACTTCAGATAAAATTTTCTTCAGATTAAAAATAACAGATTCCAGCATGATTCTTATTCCTTGCACTACTTCTCTGGGTTTAAAGGTATCTCCATGAGTCGAGCACAATTTCATGCAAATTATTAAGTATGACGTCTGGCAGCTCTACATTTCCTAATTTCAGAATAGTTTTGTGAAACATTATTACTGCATCTGCTCGTAAAGGTCTTCAAGGCTCTTGGTGTAGAATAAAGGGAGGGGGGGGGGGGGGGGGCGCATCCTACTGCTGAAACATCTGCATTTTGAATCTTCAGACTTCCTTGTAAACATCTGTGATGCAGAGCTTTGTTTCCTCCAGGTTTTTTTACGAGTTAATCAAAAACACACCTCAAATTGTGGAAAAAGCACACATAAATTTCAGTAGCTCCAGTTTTTTCTTCATCCTCAAAAATCGTCTTTAGTGCCACAGGACAGGTCTCAAGGGACTTGAAGTATGATATAAGAGCTGGCCAGCTTTGCAGGAGACGTTCGACAGCTGGATGAAAAGAGAACCGTCGTGTGCAAACATGACGCAGAATTTCACACAACTCCATGTCAACAAAGGCAAAAAATGAACGCAGTTGCTCTCTTCGGAAACTCCAGTTCATACTTCTCCAGACAGCTCATCAGAGCTTGATGTATGCCATTTGAAGTTTCATCACTGTCTTCATATCGCATGCACACTGGAAACATTTTTCTATCTTTCTTTTTTTAAGCATCGGTGGCAACTGAGAATTACGCGGGCTCCGTGGGCTCACCTTCTTCGGTACGGGGCAGATCATCCATAATATCCCGCACAGTCTTTGGTCCTAAAACATTAATTGCAATTTTTTCAGCTTTCGTTCTTCCCAAGTGCTTCTTCTTCACCCACTTATGAGTCATTAAACAAAGCACCGTTGAGCTCATCAAGTCAGTCGATGCTGTTGTAGCTGAGTTCGTGTTTAACCGCATAGTACACATACGAGGCTTCACGCCGCGGCGATTTTGTCATTTTCCGCAGTAGATTTCATGAAGAATGCACCAATATTGCTGCATCTTTAGATCGTGTGGCCTTCTTGTGCACTTCTGTGGAAGTACGCTGAGTTAGGTCATTTGCACCTCCATGGCCAATTGAGAATTCCCAATGGCATAAAGTACAGGAGGCCTCCGTCGCGTCATGCTGAGGGGCTTAACCTACGTCTTTTTTGCTTCCCATTGCTTGTTATAGCTGCACAGTAGTTTCTTTTTGGCAGGTTTATCCATATTTGCACATGCCAAACCGTCCGAACAACACCAGACGTTACTGAAACTTTTTGTTTAGGCAGGAATTGGCAAAATATAGCTGATACAACTGATGCGCATAAGGGGGGGGTCTGTGATTGGATGACAGGTGAATCACTCGCGCGTGGCGTCAACAGCACATGCAACATGCATGCACGTTGTTGTATCAGATCTAGGATCTCTCTGTCAGTGTGCCCTCTGTTGATTACAGAGTAGTAGCAGTCAAATACGGGACAAGGGCAGTCCCATATGGGACAAATCAATTTAGCCCAATATACGGGATGTCCTGCCTAATACGGGACAGTTGGCAACCCTATATGTACTGCACCTTTAAATCCCTCTATTCAACAATAATGCCCAGGGATCGGCCATTTACTGTGCATGTCCCAGCCTCGTTTAACTTTACAAAATGTATCACTTTGCATTTGACTGAGTTAAATTTTATCTGCCATTCCTTTGCCTCCTTTCCCAGTTGATCAATATCCTGTTGTATCCTTAGACAACATTGTTCCTTGTTCACCATCCCGCTAACTTTGGTGCTATCTGCAAATTTACTTATCATTCCACCTACATTTGCAACAAAATGATTAATAAACATGGCATACATCAGCGGACCTAGCACTGATTCCCGTGGCATACCTCTGGTCAGGCCTCCATATCACTCCTTCTTCCTCGCTGTGCTCATGTCAGTTGTTTTTTCTCAGTGATTGAGCAAGCCAAAATTTGCAGTACTTTCCAATGCTGGTCTTTAAGTTCATTGCAATGAGACCTCTGAGGGTGAATTTCTATTGGCTTTCAGTTCCTGTTGATGCCTGTCAGGCCCTTTGACTGCTCTGTTCACAATGCAGATCCCATTGACTGTCTGCATTATGCAGCTGCATTTGTTTTACTTCCAAACTGGAGAACAACCTTTGTTTATGTGATTGAGAGGTTAACTGAAACATGTGCCCTTATTGCAAAGGAAATTATGGAAGTGTTGCTGCAGCGGGCCATGGTTCTGCTGAGACCACATAGAGTCACAGAGTGATACAGCATGGAACAGGCCCTTCAGCCCGACTTGCCCACGCTGGCCAACATGTCCCAGCTACACTCGTCCCACCTGCCTGCGTTTGGCCCATATCTCTCCAAACCTGTCCTATCCATGTACCTGTCCAACTGTTTCTTACGTAAACATTGTGATAGTCCCTGCCTCAACTACCTCCTCTGGCAGCTCGTTCCATACCTCATTCCACCACACTTTGTGTGAAAAAGTTACCGCTCAGATTTCTATTAAATCTTTCCCCCTTCACCTTAAACCTATGTCCTCTGGTCCTCGAGTCCACGATTCTGGGCAAGAGACTCTGTGCATCTACCCGATCTATTCCTCTCATGATTTTATACACCTCTATAAGATCACCCTCAACCTCCTGCGCTCCAAGGAATGGAGTCCCAGCCTACTCAACCTTTCCCTATAGCTCAGACTCTCGAGTCTTGACTACATCCTTGTAAATCGTCTCTGTACCCTTTCCAGCTTGACAACATCTTACCTATAACATGGTGCCCAGAACTAAACACTATAGTCTAAACCTGCAGTACTGTATATCTTTTTGTCCTCTATTGGGAGCAGTTCACAGAAGGTTTTGGTCTGATTTATGGATTGAGGGAGTTGACTTGTAAGGAAAGATCGATTAGGTGTGTCCTGTACTCATTGCAGTTTAGAAGAACGAGAGGTGATCTAATTGAAACATCAAATTCAGAGCAGGCTTGGCAAGATGGATGTTGAAGGGATGTTTCTCCTTGGGAAGGACTCTAGAGTTAAGGAGCATAGTTTAAAATATGGAGTTACTTATTTACAACCAAGATGATGAGAAGCAGTTCATTTGAGTGCCAATGTTTTTGAAGCATGCTTGCCCAAATGCCACGGAGGCCAAGTTATTGAATATATTCAAGCCCTGCTTGTTTAGATGTCATGAGGAATTGAGAGTTATGGTGGAGACGAGGCCAAGACCAGATGAGCATGATTTTAATGGATGACAGAGCAGGCCTGCGATGCCACATAGCTGATTCCTGCTCCAATTTTGTTGTTTTAACTCTTAAACGTGGCTTTGATCTTGGATATTAAATCAATTACTACCAGGATTATGTTGTTTGTTTATTAATTAAATATGCACTTTAAAAAATGTTATTTGTGCAGTTTTTCTCAAAGAATCTTCAGTGAAGTTAAACAAATGGCAAGCATGTGGCCATTAATTGAATAAGTGTTGTATTACTCCAACATGGAGGATTTGGAGATTCTCTAAGGACAGACTGCACAAACTTGGATTGTTTTCTCAGGAGTGTCGAAATTTGAGGGCAGAACTGATAGCAGTATATAAAATAAAGAGAGGTATAGATAGGGTAGACAGTCAAAACTTTTTCCCCAGGGTGGAAATGCCAATGACTAGAGGGTATAGCTTTATGTCAAAGGGAGAAAATTCAAAGGAGATATTTGGGGCAAGCTTTTTACAGAAAGGGAGTGGTAGGTGCCTGGAACGAGCTGCCAGGAGTAGTGGTGGAAATAGATACAACGCTGTTGTTTAAGAGGCTTTTGATTAGGTGCATGAATATGCCGGAATGGAGGGATGTGGATGTGCAGGAAATTAGTTTAATTTGGCATCATATTCAACAAAGACATTGTGGGCCGAAGGGCCTACCCGTGTGTTGTACTGCTCTACCTTTATGTTCTATGTGCAAACAAACTGGGGTAGCTCTTTCAGTGGTACATCTGTAGATCCATTTGAAGGATATTGTATGCTATCTTTCTGTCATCCATATATTAAATATGGCACATTGTGCAACCAACTTTGGCATGACAGAATGACGGTATAATTAAGGACAAGGGTAGCAATATTAATTAAGGGCAGGTGGTTAAACAACATGAACGAGGTGAGGAAATAGGCAACGTTTTGGGCCGAAAGCCTTAAGGGTTTCAGCCCGAAACTTTGCCTATTTCCTTCACTCCATAGATGCTGCTGCACCCGCTGAGTTTCTCCAGCATTTTTGTCAACCTAAGATATTTAGGTAACCAGTTGGTAAGGGGTTGAATCTTTTTGAAAAGGTGAATCGGGGCAGAAATATACAGCACATTTTAGAAGTAACCAGAACGATGTGTCACAACCTGTAAAGCTAAGGCCAAGAACTGGGAAATGGTGTGAGTCTGGATAGTTATTTTTTAGCCAAAGAGGTCTTGGAGTGGATATCTTCCTCTTGTGCCATAAACTTTGAGTGCCTTCAGTAATCATGACTTGCAGATTCATAGATAGTTATGAAATTTAAAAAAGGACCGTAGGCCCATTTCTCCACCAGTCTTTCCCCAACCCATTTTAACTTGGCCACATTCCCATTAATAACCCCCCTCCAGATTTCTATCGTCCATCTGCTAGGGACAACTTGCAGCAGCCAAAATTATCCTAGCAACCCGAATGTCACTAGAATGTGGGAGCAATTAGGAACACTCGGAAGAAGCCATGTGGTCATGGAGTGAAAATGCAAAATCTGCACAGACAGAACAGAAGGTCAGGATTGAATCTGGGCCACTGGAGCTGTGAGGCAGTGGCTCGACAAGCTGTACCACAACGTCCCCACACCTTGAATAGAATCACGCCTTCCCAATTTTAAGATATCTTTACAAATATAAAACTTCTACTTGCATTGCATCTTTCACCCAGAGAGATGTGAATTTGTGGAATTCTCTGCCTCAGAAGGCAGTGGCGGGCGATTTACCTGATGCATTCAGAGCTCTTAGGACTACCAGAATCGAGGGATATTGGGAGAAGGCAGGAATGGGGTACTGATTGTGGATGATCAGCCATGATCACATTGAATGGCGATGCTGGCTTGAAGGGCCGAATGGCCTACTTCTGCACCTATTATCTATGTATCTATGTAACCTTAGTAAAATGGTCCAAGGCAATTCATAGGGGGATTATAGAAAAAAATGTAATTCAGCAAAATAAGACAATACAAGGAGAAATTAAATGTTTGAAGGAATGACTTACAGAAAGGTGGACAGTGGTAAATATTTAGGAAGAAAATTCCAGAGAGTAGGTACTTGTTAGCCACGGCTATGACCGCCAATGATTGTAACTTTAATTGCTGCTTCTTTGGGTCTGGAGATAACTGAGGATTTGATGTAGCTTTCAGCATAAGAAAGAGGACTGTGTGGCAGGGAGGGTAGGAGAATGACAGGGGAGGAAATGGCAGTGAGCTAGACTAGGGAATTTTCAGTATTGACGTAGGAATGAGATGATCTTTTTGTCTGATGTTGCAGGAGGGTGATTACAAATGGGCTCAGAGAAGGACAAGTTATTTGAAGAACCAGAGGTAATAGTGGGAAGAGAAAGCCTTGTAAGTGATTGTCTGGCAATGGCTGGACTAATAAGAATGGAACTGGCTGTGTGTGCAGTCCTCTCAACTGGACAGTGATGAAGAGGTGTTTTGGTGTGCAATGTGTTCAAAGGCTGCAGATGAGGATTGATAATGCACATTTATCAGTCATTTAACACATGACAAGGGGAGGTGGGAGAAAACACAAAAGAAAGGTGTGAGTTTCGTGTTAAGGCAGCTGAGATCCTTTTAATCCAGCAGGAAGAACAAGGGAGGAAAGTGCATAGACATTTGATCTAATGTTATCGCCATTAGTGACAGAAAGGTCCTTGCATGTGGCATTCCAGTTGAGGAGAGAGAAAGGGGAATTAAATGGTTTGTGGGAGAGAAAAGAAGCCAAGCATCACCTTTAATAGTAGTGGGCAGGTCCTCGGGTATGAGCGAGGCCACTAGTAATTTAACCAGGTTTCATGGTTCAAGAGTTTTCTGTTATTTGTTGATCTTTTCAACACTTGGATGAAATTGCACAATGAACAACAGGCATATGTCACTGAGGTCTGTTTGAGTTCATTGGATTCAAATGATTTGATGACTTGATTTCTGCTGGTACCGAAGCTCTTTGTCCTCATGCACAGCCTATCCTTGGACCTCAAGATGGATAGGATAAATATTGTTTCAGTTACATTTTCATTGCAGTGTGTGTAATTCTACTACATATAGTATAGTGGTAATATGTATCTGCTGGAAAATGTAAGCATGACCTTTCTTCCTAACTCAGGTTGTCATTTATAAGCTGGCTGGGAATGGCAGAGCCACAACATATTAAATATAGGGAAGAGCTTCCGAAATGTCATCTGTCGCGCAGTTTTAACATTGTATCACACACACAGAAGAGGCAGAGGCAGAAGACTGACTGATGATTTAAAATTTCAATCTTCTTCCCCTCCTTCAACAAACTCTAGTTCTACCCCTGAAAGAAACAGTGGCACCATCTACTGAAATGCTGATTAGCATTTGAACACATACATACTGGGACATTGGAATAATCATTTCCTTTCTCGAGCCATCCAGACAGCAATTGCAGTGTCATACAGAGATCCAATATGTTCAATTTGTTAATCTTCACATCATGAAATGTTGCCTTCGAGTTCCTGTAGTTGCAGTGCAAGTTGCTTGTGGACCTTGAACATTATAATTGCATTAAAGTAGCTCATCTTATTTATGAAGTGGGACTTCAAAGTTGTAAAGGATTAAGTTGCTAATATTTTAAAAGGAGCTATTGACTTTTAGAAGAGGACCACTCCAAGGAATGCAGTGAAGTTGTAAGAAAATTAGCAAAAGTGGAACCGTTTTGCAATGTATGTCAGAATGTTTTTGGGCTGATTTCAATCTCCTATATCCTGCTATCTGCACGGTGGGTGCTCAATTAGCAGCGCAAGTGAAATACTTACTGTTCTCACTCAACCCCGCGTCTGCTTGGTAAAATCTGGCGTAGTTGGTGCATTGTTACTGTCATGGTTAGCATTTCGTAAATTGATGAGATTTGAACCGGTGATCATGCAAGGTTAGACTTGGCAAAACAAAGATAAGAAGAAATTAAATCAGAGAAAGCTGAAGATGATTTTCTTCACTTCACCTTGGGAGACAGGAATTGACTAGCTCTTCGGGTGACACGGGGTGTCGCTAGTAGAACCGCTGCCTCACAGCACGAGACCTGCGTTCAATCCTGATCTCAGGCATTGTCTGTGTGGAATTTGCACATTCTCTGGGTATTAGTGTTTCCTCCCACATGTCAATACATCTGGGTTGGTAGATTAATTAGCCACTGTAAATTACTGCTAATGTTTACATGAGTGAAATGGGGAGAATGGATGTACGGTCAGCACACACTCAGTGGGTCAAAGAATCACATTCCATTCATCTCTATGACTCTTATTCCATGACTTTTTGGACCACTTTGACCGTCATGGTGTCCTGCAGGTAACTTTGACCATTACGGTCCAGATTCTAAATATGGGTTGGACAGAAGGTGATTGGGCAGCATCAAACAATTAGAAAGCAGTACAGGTGCTGTCAGACCATTGAGTTCCTCCAGCGCTTTGGTTTCTGTTTGGGATTCCAGCATCTGCAGTTTCTTGTGTTTCCAACACATTCTTTGCTTTGTTGAATTCATTTTTGTTCCCGTGTAACTGCTTTCTTTATTTTCTTTCTATTTTGCTCTCTTCTTTGACCATGTGCTACTGATCTACATTAGCCTGGAGAATGACAAATGTACAAGCTTTAAATGTTTAATTCTTGATTTTGCACATCTTCGTGGCTCCCACTTCCTCCAGCCTTCAAGTCTCTGAAGTCTGAACATTCTGGCTTTCTCTATTAGTGTGTGCCTTTGATTTTCATCACATCACTATATGCCATCATGTCTTCAGCTGCCTATAGCTTAAATTCTAGAATTCTGCCTTGAAACTCCCCTCCTCTTCCCTCTGTCCACTCTCTCTTTCCTTCTAGCTTCTATGGTTCCATCCTTAACACTTTAGTGTCACATGTTCCATTAATGCCTGTGAAGTACCTTGAACATCTATAACAGTGTCTGCAATAATGTAGTGAATGTGTCTCCATGGTTTTCCAGACTTTTGTAATTAGTTTAGAGAACTTTGAAGCTGGTCAGTGCTGTACATGCAATGAAAACTAGGTTGCCTCTATTGCCTAAATATTGTTAGCATTTACAAAAAATGGCATGCATGTTTAATGTTAGACAAAATTCCATATTTTTGAATACTGGGAATATATTAAAGACCTTGTGATTTTCTACGCAGTTTATCTATTTGTGGAACTCATGAAAATACAAGTCAATCCTATTTCCTCATTCATTCCTGACAGAATCTGTAGTATGCCATCTGGCCCAGGTGCCCCCGTAGCTATTTAATTCCTAAGATTCTTACTGACACATGGTTTCATGGCTTCTACATATGTTACAATAAAGCAAGCCAAAAAAGGCCTATAATTAGTCCATTCCCTTCATTGGAAATAGCTCAACATTTCTATTGTTTATAGATGTAACCTTGCTTCTTGATGTAACATGCTTTACAATGTTATGTTGATGTTTGAGTTGCAGTCATTGTGATGAGGAGGGCAGCAAGCTTGTACTTTGTGCATAATAAGATGCCACAGACAGCAGATGGGTGGATGATGAATTGAGCTGATTTTCTTGCCACTGGAAGGGTGGAAATATTCAAGCTATCCAACGATTTCCCACCATTGCAACATACAATATTGTCCTTAATATTGCATCTCTCCTTCCGTGATTCACATATTGCTTTGCGTTTTGGACTCTTTTTCATAGCATACCTTCTGGCTGTTGACAAAATTACAGCAGGTTTTCCATTCTTTTAACTTTCCATGAACCTTTCTTCCTTCACTTGTTGATCATTGGTTGCCAAACACTATTTTCTTGCCCTTATCATTGTTAACTTCTGCAGCCTTCCTTCTGCTGCCCGATCTATCCTCGACAGCTGTTATATCTTTCTGTAGCAGCTTAGACATGCTTGCTTGTTACATGAACAGCTTAGTTTAGTATGAAGGATACAATTAAAGAAGCAATTACTGAATGTTTCTACATGGAATTATCTGGCCAACAGTTTGATTCTGTTCTTATTTACAACCAGCCTCTTAGCTTCTTTTCTACCCTGTAGGTTCCTAATTTTCACTTTACAACACCACTATCATTCTGAGACTTGGAGACTGTTTTGAGTAGTTGTATACTCAAACTAATAAATACTATGACAGAAAATGTGTGTTGCCACTCAAGCTATATCATTACCTGGGGTGCTCATCTAGAATGGCACGAAGAAATTATAATTTCAGCTCTGATCTGTATTGACAGACGAATGGGTCATAAACACATAGTTGCTTTGAAATAGCTTTTCCTTTGCTGAACACTCCTGTAGCCATAAAACAATTGCTGCCAGGTTCATTATTTTAGATTTCTGTTTTCTTTAGACTGTATGTACTTGATTCTTTGATTCAGGTATTGTCATAAGGCTGCAGAATCCTTTACCAGATTATGTTACCAGGCCGATAATACCAGAGGCCTTGATTAATGATCCGATGGATTGCTGGAGAATTTAAATTGACATATTTCAAAATATTGCCCAGCAAACCACTCAAATACAGTTGGGTAATAAATACGGGACTTGCCAGTAATGCCCACATTTCACGAATGAACAAAAATATAATGACCTCACCGAATCACCCAAATTTATGCCTTTCTTTCAACACCAAATACATTGACTCGAGTGTGGAAGCTGATGGGCTAAAACAAGAGTAATTTATTCAGAAACAGGTTGGCAATCAGTTCAACTTGACAAGCTGTTCCTTTGTAACATTCTGTAATGTTTAAGAATCCTGCTGAACACATGATTTATAACTGGGTCAGCAGTGGTTTGAGGGACAATTTTAAACTTTTGGAGTTTAGGATCAGAATGACCTTGAATATGAGCTGTGTATAAAGTCTGAGATACATTCCGTTCTTCTGACATTGAATTGTGTCTTTAAGCTGTTTAAAATGTGGTCAAACCCTCCTCACCTTTGTTAGACTAAATAACAGAGTGGCATGACCATATGTGCAGATATAGGACTGGAATGTTTTGACGTAAAGTCATTCGTTCATAGAGGAATCTCATTCATTTGGAACTGCTTTTCCTGAGTAATAAATAGGGAAAACAGAAGAGAGATTAAACAGGCCCTTTTTATTTGCTGTCAGGGAGATAACAGTATTGATGTCCTCAATTAATACAAATGTTATAAGTATTAACTTGTTGAGTGCACTATGTAAATATGAATGGCATTTGCCATTGTGAGGATAATTGCTCTGCAACGTGGGTGTCATTGTAACACTTATGTAAAACTAAGGTTACTCAATAAAATCATTGTAAAATCTAAAGTTTGTTTGGAACTACAAATGCATGCTTCCTCGTGGAATAAACAGGATATTCAAAGACCATTTTCCTAGAAAAGACAACGTTAATAGTAAGATTAAACAAGAACTTACCAAGTTTGAAGGTTGATCTGTATTTTACGAGGAGTCGCGGTGAGGGATTTCGTGAAGACCCCGCCAACACGCATGCGCGGCATCCTTCAAAGCAGCGGTGTGGAATCACAGAACCAAAACCATGACTAAAAATAGTAAGATGAAAACCGTAGAACTACCTGGTTGACCTTATGATAGAGGGTGGGAGCGGTGGGCACAAAATCCCTCGCCACGACTCCTCGTAAAATACAGATCAACCTTCAAACTTGGTAAGTTCTCGTTTAATCTTACTATTTTACTTCGGAGTCACGTGAGATTTCAAAGCTCTGTGATTTCACGCCCTGGACAACGTCCATGCTTATCACACTGCCGCCATTCTGATGGAGGAAGACTGTTAATGGAGTTTAGTCGAAACTGGCTGAAAAATCAACACAATTTATTAATCACATAAACAACAAACCCCTAATTCGGGGACAAGCATTTACTGAGCGGTTCCCAGGATAGCTTCCGCGAATGTTGCAAGGGCGGCCAGAGGCTTATTATAGAACCGCTGAAAAGTTTTTTCACTGGCCCAGCCCGCAGTGGCGAGAATGTGGTCCATGGGCACCTCCATGGCTCTCGCTGCTGATGTGGATGCAGCCCTGGTGGAATGAGACTTAAAAATGTCAGTAGCAACTCCTGCTGCATCCAGCACCACCCTGAGCCACCTGGCGATAGTCTGTGTAGTCACTCGACGATGCGGAGGTTTATGGCTGATGAGGAGTCCCTGTTCCTTCATCCTGACAACTCCAGTAACTCGGATGTAGTGGTGGAGATGGGAGACTATGCAGAGTGTGGCATCTACAGGGTACGCCCGAAATTCCAGCTGCAGCCCATGCGCCCCTGGCCTGTGCTGTTTTAATAATTCTTTGACAAAGAATTTTATTTGACCAGGGGTGGCCACCATGCTGTCCAGTCGCAGTTTCTGTAACGTCTGGACTCGTTGGGCTGTCGTCAGTGCCATGAGCATCACCACCTTGAGGGTGAGCTGTTTCAATGGTAGCTCATCTATTGGAGCCCAGCTCCTCAGTAGGGTCAGCACGATCCCCACATCCCACGTTACTGTATATCTGGGTCGTGGAGGGTTGGTGTTGAACACTCCCCTCATTAGTTTAGACACCAGATGGTTGGAGTCGACACCTATATCCAGGTATGAAGACAGCGCACTCCTGGCGCTGTTGATGGCACTGTAGCTGAGGCCAGCATCAAAATGGAGGCCTGCTAGAAACTCCAACACATCAGGTATTGTTGCCGAGTTGGAAGACTTGTTGTTCCGGGCACAGAAAACCTCCCACTTTCTGATTTGAGTGAGATTGTTTCTGGGTTGATTCCCGGCACGATGCAGCAATAAGGTTTATGGCTCTTGACGAGATGCCTGCCGGGATGAGCGGTCTTTTCAGAACCTGCAAGCCAACAAGTTTAAATGACCATGGCAAGGATGACTGATCCCCGTAATAGGGTGAGTAATCAATTTGGGATGTTTCCCAATCGCCATCCATGGCTGTTTTAAAATTTTTTCAACCATCGGGTACCATGGTTGTGTAGGCCAGTCGGGAATGATCAATATACCATTTGCGGAGTCTAGTTTAATTTTCTGCAATACCCGACTGATGAGGCAGAATGGGGGAAATGCGTAGCAAAACCATTTCCCCCAATGGATCGAAAACGAATCCATTGCTATTGCCCCAGGGTCTGGTTCCCATGACACATACTTTGGTATCTGATGGTTCAACCTGGACGCAAATAGGTCAATATCTGGTGTCCCAAAATGAGCTATAATATCTCTAAAAATTTGGGGATTCAACATCCACTCGATGTTGTCATTAAAGACTCGTGACCTGGTGTCCGCCACTGTTTTAAGCTTCCCAAGCAAATAGGTCGCAGTAATCCAAATGTTTCTTTCAATGCACCAGTGCCAAATTGTATGAGCCAATTCATCACAAGATAGCGACCTGATACCACCCATATGATTGATGTAAGCCACCACTGTAGTATTATCTATTTGAAGGCGGACATGTAAATCCTGTGAATTAGTACAGTAAGCCCGCAGTCCATGAAATGCTCCCAGCATTTCTATATAATTTATCCCATGTGACTCCAGGAATGTAGACTCATGAGAGTTCCATCTGCCACCACAACTGGACATCATATCAGTTGCTCCCCAGCCTTGTGCGCTTGCGTCAGTTTGTAACACAACATCAGGGTTTCCCACTATGATAGGTCTATGACATTCTCTAATATTGTCAACCCACCATTGTAGCTCATTTGTAGCTTCTGATGGTAGCCGAATTGGCCGATCATAGTGACCAACATTTGTTTTTAATGCTGTGATTTTTGATCTTTGTAAATTTCGGTAGTGTAGCGGTCCGAATCGTGCAGCTGGGAATGCAGCTACCAATTTGCCTATAACTTTTGCTGTTTGCCGAATAGTCGGTACCCTGGCGTAAGCAAGATTGTGGCACTCTTCTATAATAGCAGTAGCTTTATTAGTTGGGATGGCAATCTTCATTAAATTGGTGTCTAGGGTGAACCCCAAATAATCCATAACCCGTACTGGGTGCAATTTTGATTTGTCTGGATGGATTAGGAATCCCAGCTTCTCAAACAGAGCCTTGGTTGCAGCCACTCCTTGAATCGCCAATTGGAGGGTCGGACCCACTATAAGGATATCATCTAAATATGCCATTACTATATAATTTTGTTGTCGGAGAAGAGCCAATATAGGTTTTACCAATTTGGTAAACAGCCTAGGAGAAATGCCTTATATTCCCATAACTGACCCTTCCAGACAAACTTCGAAAATTTCCTATAGGCCTTAGCAATGGGTACCGTATAGTATGCATCTTTCAAATCGATGCATGTCATAAAGTACCCTGGGTAAAGCATCTGCTTAGCTGTTTCAAACGTATCCATTTTGAAATGGGTGTATTGTACAAAATTGTTCAATTCAGTTAAGTCTATTATTATCCGACATCCCCCATCTTTTTTAATCCTAGTGAAGATGTTAGACACAAACTCAATTGGTTCATGCTTGGTTTTGCCAATTACCCCTTTTTCTGCTAACCGTATAATTTCAGCTTGTCCTGCCTCCACCTCTTTTTGAGATAGAGTAAATTTTCTACGAGGCGAATGCTGAGTAGGGGGATTTATACCTTCAATAAATTCTATAACATATCCTTGAACACTTTGTAAAATAAACTCATCCGTGGTGACAGTTTTCCAAACATCCAAGAAAGCCCGCAATCGCCCACCTATTCGTGCAGGAGGGGATGCTACGGCGTGAGAAGAACCAGAACCCCTTACCTCCAAGGTTAACGGCGGTTCCGTACATACAGTGTTTTGAGTGGGCGTTGTGGAGGTTGACGAGTCGGCGGCCGCATTTTCCATGCAGGCCGTTGCTGGCCTTGCCCTAAAAAAGGTCGTTGCACTTGTTGGGATGGAGGTGGGTAGGATCTCTGTGCCCTTTCCGGCAGCCGTGTTCTCCAAGATGAATTAGGCTGTTGCCGGTGATATGGGGGAGGTCTGGTCGGTGGAGGCTTCATGAGTCCAGCTGTTTTGGCCTCCTCATCCAGTTCCTTCACCTGTTTGGATAAGTCTCCAAACAACTGATGCGGCGGTGGAGCGGTTGATGGTCAACACAACCCCGCGAATTTGGGGTTGAGTGTGGGCTTTATGGAGCTCTTACGCAGGCAGTTTATTTCATATTGGGCGTTGCATAGGAGTGCCAGTGCGTCTTGCTGATCGCTCGACACATTATCCCCATCCAGGGTCCTAGCAAACACTGTTATGCCCGTGGAGAGAACTTTTAATATATGCTGGAGGCGGACATCCTGCATCCTGGTGGCCGTACTCAAGTGTCCCCAGATCTGGGCATTAACCAAGGGCACACTGAGGTTGATGCAGTTTTCGGGCGGTTTTATTTTCTCCAAGGTATCATTGAGAACCTGACTCTGGAGTTGGTGCGTAGTCAGGTAATCAATGGTGCCCGCCAATTTGTGGTGCAGAGGTTCACCTGTCTGGGTGGTAGCGGCAAACGTACTCACCACTTCCAGCATATCCTCCTCATGCTCTGGCTCAGCGGTTACTGGCTGCCCCGGGTCGTCTTCGAACACAGCAGCTGGGAAATCCCTCATGCTTCCTGCTGGAGACGATGAGATGCTGAGTGGAGTCCTCGCTCGGCTGGTAGATGCCCGCGAGTCCCGTTCTTCCCGTTCCCGGTCCCGCTGGAGGAGTTGCTCCACTAAGAGCTCCAACCGCTCTATGTGACCGTCCCTGCTATCTGCAGTGGACAAGCCGACTTCCCCAGGCCCTTCGAACTCACTGGGGCTTCCACCATCGGTCCACACCCCCTTAGGGTGCTGTCCAGGGTCCAATGGCAGGTCGTCGTGACCTACAGCCCAAGTAGGATCATACGACTCCCGCACGGACTCTCCGCTAGTCTGTCTTCTCCCAGACTGTGGCGGCCCACCTGTCTGATAAGAAGGCAGGTGAGTTGAATCGGTGCCGGCCCCCGGAACCTGGCTCCCCGGAGTCCGTGCAGGCTTACCTCCACACATGCCCATCTTTTGGCGTGGAGGCTCATGGTCGGCCGCTCCCAGAGCTGAGCTGACTGACCGCTTCCTGCTGCCATCTCTGCCCTTGACCGCAGCCTGACGGGGTGTATTGTCGGCGGTATCTGCTCCAGCAGGCCTACACGATGCAGCAGTGATGTTGCCAGGCTGCACTACGGCAGATTTCCCTGGCTGCGGTACGTTTTTGCACTTTGCAGGGCTCCCCTGTCGTGCGGCTGTCCCCCGGCCCAGCCCCCTCGGGTCTTCTGGAGCTCGGGGAGGGGTTGCTTGTAAAAAGCGAGACCCCTTGCCACGTACCTGTTTTCCCCCTCTTTTCTTGGGGGAAGGGGGCTCGAAGTCTGGATCCGATGCATACAGCTCCGGAGCGGTAAGCCATTCAGGTGAGTTGGCCCCTGAATCAGCGAGAGCACCCGACTTCCGCATTCCTGCCCCCACATGCCTCGAAGCTGCTGGTGTTGCTTGCAGCTCCGGAGACAAGGGCTGTTGGCTGGTCGAAGCTCGACTTCTCGACAACGCCTTTCTCTTGCCCTTGTCCATCCTGTAGGATAAAAATAATACTTACGTACCGGCCTTTATGAAGGAGCCCGAGGAGAGAGCGCACTCCCCCCCCCCAGCCTGCCGACGCAAATGCGCGCGACGATATGCTGTGCATGCGTGTTGGCGGGGTCTTCACGAAGTCACTCATGTGACTCCGAAGTAAAATTGGACCCTAACCTCTCATCCCTGATCCTGCCCATTCCTCTTCCTTCTACAACATCCTTCCATCCACTGCTGTAAACCAAGAGCCCATAACATACTAATAATGCCTGGATTTACTACTTGCCCATCACAATTAGCTTCACTTTATCTCCTGCAGATTTTATTTCCCTGTAATAAGGGCGATGCGGTGGTTGAACTGGCAGCAGAGCTGCCTTCAGAGATGCAGGTAGACAAAAATGCTGGAGAAACTCAGAGGGTGAGGCAGCATCTATGAAGCGAAGGAAATAGGCGACTTTTTGGGTCAAGACCCTTCTTCAGACTGTGGGCTGAGGGAGAGCTGGGAAGGGGAGGAGAAAGCAGGGACTACCTAAAATTAGAGGTCAATGTTCATACCGCTGGGGTGTAAACTGTCCAAGCGAAATATGAGGTGCTGCTCCTCCAATTTATGGTGTGCCCCATTCTGGCCTTGGAGGAGTCCCAGGACAGAAAGGTCAGATTCGGAATGGGATGGGGAGTTGAAGTGCTGAGCCACCAGGAGATCAGGTTGGTTATTGCGAACCGAGCGGAGGTGTTGGGTGAAGCGATCGCCAAGCCTACGCTTGGTCTCACCGATGTAGAGCAGCTGACACCTAGAGCAGCGGATGCAATAGGTGAGGTTGGAAGAGGTGCAGGTGAACCTCTGCCGCACCTGGAAAGACTGCTTGGGTCAAGGGGGGAGGTAAAGCGACAAGTGTAGCATTTCCTGCGGTTGCAAAGGAAAGTGCCAGGAGGGGGTGGTTTGGGTGGGAAGGGACGAATTGACAAGGGAGTTATTGAGGGAGCGGTCTCTGCGGAAAGCAGGCAGGGGAGGTGATGGAAAGATGTGGCCAGTGGTGGGATCCCGTTGTATCTTTGGAACATTTCAGAGATGCAGGTTCATTCATGACCTCTGGTCGTATTCCAGTTTCCTCCCATATCTCAAAGGTCTGCAGTTTGATAGGTTATTTGGCCACAGCTAAATGTTTTGAGTGTGTGGTAGATCCAAGGCAGTGGGGACAATAAAATGGGATTTGTGTAGAATAGTGTAAATAAATGGGTGAATGTTGGCAGCACGGCCTTCACATTAAGCCTGATTTCAGCAGATGTAAAAACAACACGTTTGATGTTGAAAACATTTAGATTTTGAAGACATTTATTGACTAATTTACACCCATGAATATAGTAAATAGTTCTGAATACATTTTATACATTTCTGTTTTTTTTGGTAAGTTATCCAGACATTGTTCTTTGAGGGATTTAGCAATTTAAACACAATGAAGATACTTTGTGAAGAAGTTAACAGATATATTTTTACAATTGCATCTGATTATCGCAATGAATAGTTTATATCATGAAGAGAATATGATAATAACCCTGCTAAACTATCTATTGTACTAGTTCAATGGGGTATTTTATGTGCGACTATGCAAAATATCTTGGGCATAATTCTAAGAATTGCTTTGGAAAACTAGCTCAATTTCAAATGCTCATTTGTTTAGAACTTTAGGGATTATTAGTTTCAGATAGTGGGTAACTATATTTGAAGTAATCTCCTTGATGCTTAGCCATAATTATTTGAAAAATTAACTTTTGGAGTGCAACAGATTAAGGGTGGCACAATGGCGCAGTGGTACAGTTGCTGCCTCACAGTACCAGGGACCTAGGTTTGATTCTGACTATGGGTGTTGTCTGTGTGGAGCTTGTAAGTTCTCCCTGTGACTGCCTGGGTTTTCTCCAGTTGCTTCCCACACTCGTGCAGGTTTGTGGGTTAATCCTCTTTGGTAAGTTGTAAAATTGTCCTAGCATGTCAGATAGTGTTAGTGTATGGGGTGATCGCTGGTCAGTGCAGACTCAGTGGGCCGAAGGGCTTGTTTCCGCTCTGTTTCTCTGAAGTCTAAAGATCAAGAAGCATTGGTAGAAACCTGGAAAGATTAAAATGTAGAAAGGGTAAATGATAAACATCTTCATTTGGCAGGTAAGTACATTCAGGATGTAATGGCTCAGCAGATTCATGATGTGAGGAACTCGCAGACCAAAAGCATCTGGGTTTCTTCAGTCAATGAACATCCGATCTTAAGCTTCACGAATGGCTCAGCAGTCCTCTTGATTCTTGGTTGTTTACAGGTGACTTGATCAAGATTAAGACAGTCACTCATTTGGAAGCATTCTTCTCTTTGGAACAGGATGGCATTGCCAGGAGACTTAATACATTTTATTTAAATGATGAAGGAAATAGATAGGGTATATTGTCAAACACCAGAGGGTAGACAAAGAAGGTGATTGTCAAATAACCAAAAGTGAGATGAAGCAAAATATTACTACTTAGCAAGTAATTGAAGTTTGGAATGTAATGAATAATGAGGCGGGTTCAAAATGGAGCTGGATGGTATTTGTGAAAAATAAATAATTTGCAGAGGTTTGGGGGAGTGAGGGGGCAGATAGCGGTGTAATTGAATTGCTACTGAAACTATTAGTGAGACCATGCTTGGAGCATTGTGTGCAGTTTCTGGTTGCCCTGTTGTAGGAAAAATGCGATTAGGCTGGAAAGGATGCAGGAAGATTCACAAGGATGTTATTGGGATTGGATGGCTTGAATTGTAAGGATAGACTGGATTGACTAGGACTTTTTTACGTGGAACATAGGAGGCTCAGGGTGACCCCAGAGATATAAACATCATGAGTGGTGCTGATAAGGTGGATGGTTACAGTCTTTTCCCAAGGTACAAGAGTCTAAAACTGGAGGACATAGATTTAAGGTGAGAGGGGAAAGATTTAAAAGATTTTCATGGAGATTGGAACACATATGGAACTAGCTGCCAGAGGAAGCTGAAGAGGTGGGTACGATTACAATATGTAAAATACATTTAGACAAGTAAACGGATAAAAGGTTTAGAGGGAAATTGTGGCAAATGCAGACATTTTGGTCTGTGTGGAGGAGTTGGGGCAAAGGGCATGATTCTCTGCACGGTTCTATAAGCCTATGAATAGAGCAAATCTGGACTTGATGGATCAATTTGTTTCCTTTCAAACTGTAACCGATGTGATTCTGAAAACAATATTTAATTAAGATAGACACAAAAAACTGGAGTAACTCAAAGGGTCTGGCAGAACCCCTGGAGAAAAGGAATAGGTGAAGTTTCAGGTCGAGACCCTTCTTCAGACTGGAACTGTAACTAATTGACTATTACTTAGTTCCTGTCCATACAAACAGATGGATTCTCTTTTCAAACCTGAAGCAGGTAGTTTGCGCACCACCAATGGTGAAAATGACCTACATCTTCACACGACAGTGGAAGAGCACAGATGGGAAATGCAGGTGAATAGTGGGCAGGAAGTTCAGAACTTCCACAGATGTGCACTCATACTGAACATTGGCACCTGGGTAGAGGAATACTAGAAGTTCTGTGCAGAGCCACAGTACATCCTTGCAACTTTAGAGAGGGATCTTGAAATAATAACCTTCTGATCGTAAAACAGTTTTTTATGTCATTATATATAATGTTGACACACATAAATAAATGAAAATCCTGTGAATATCTCAGAATGCACCTAGTATGCTAATTATATAAAAACATCATAAATCGTTTACAGAAGAGTAATATTTCAATGGTTGTGAAGTAACAAGTAATTTGGTTTATTTATTTTCATTATATGTAATGTTATGTTGAATTATTGAAGATTAATTGAGTCTTAATGAGATTTGTCACAAGTCCCGAGAGGTTCTGCAGACATTGTGAATACAAAGATCGAACAATTTAACAAAAATTGAATATTGGGCAACATACAGCGGATTTGAGTATTTTACTTTGTATAGTTGTCATCAATATTAACATCAAAACTCTTGCATTGGAATATCAGCTGCCACATAGAAATTTATAAAGAGATATGAAGTACTCAGTGAAATTATTGCACATATGCACAAATTTACACTTTGATCGCATGAGGTAACAATTAGCCAGATTCATAATTAGAATCTAAGCCTAACCATAAATATCTATGCACATCTTAAGGATTATGTTCAGAAAATTATTTATGAATACCTTGCTTGATCTACTTCATTTCTAATTGGTTTCTGTTACCACAATATATTATAGAATTTAAAATGACAAATAAAACCATTTGAAATAGATGCAAGATTAGGCTATTTGATTCCCGCTTTGCCATTTATGGTTGATCTATTACCACAAGTTTATTTTACTGCACTAATCCAATATTCCTCGAAATATTAAATTTACTCAGTCTTGAGTATACACAACAACTGGGCTTCCACAGCCCCATTGGGAAGAGACTTGCAAAGATTCAAGAACCTCGTGGGTGAATAAATGTCTTCTCATCTCAGTCACAAATAACCCATTCCTTGTTCAAAGACAGTGGTTTCTGGTTCTAGACACTACACCCAGGGGGCACATCAACTCCATATCAACAATGTTAAGCTCTAACAATTTTGTATATTTGTGAGAGATCACCTCTCATGCAAGATTGGAAAATTCTCATGGATTTATATTCATCATACCTGGCCTCCCCAGGTAACGATAGGATTCTGTTCCTGAGAACTTTTATAATCCCAAGCTGTTTGCAAAAACATAGGTCACCCAACGGCAAGGTGTAGTTAAACCAGGGCACTTAACAGAACCATTCAGATTTCCCATCAAGATATAATGATATTGCTGGAAACGGAGTTCCCGTGTGGCAGAAGATGTCGACAACCCCACAGCAACTGGCAAATCCATCCGGTTGGTCTGTCAAATGCTCGTTCGTATATATGGGCTGTCCATAAGTCAGGCGTTCATCAGCTGGGGAGGACCTATAACAGCAAAAAGTCAAAAATAGTGAAATGGAAAAAAAATCATTTTTAGCAAAAGGATCCGCTTTATTCTCATCTCGACCCGAAACGTCGCCTATCACACTGATCTATATCGGTGAGACCAAGCGGGAGGCTTGGCGATCGTTTCGCCGAACACCTCCACTCGGTCCGCAATAACCAACCCGACCTCCCGGTGGCTCAGCACTTCAACTCCCCCTCCCATTCCGTATCCGACCTCTCGGTCCTGGGCCTCCTCCACGGCCAGAGTGAACAACACCGCAAGTTGGAGGAACAGCACCTCATGTTCCGCTTGGGGAGTCTGCATCCTCTGGGCTTGAACATTGAATTTTCTCAATTTTGTTAACCCTTGCTGTCTCCTCCCCGTCCCACATCTCCCTCAGCCCTCGGGCCCTGGCATTCCCTCTCTCTCTATCTCTCCCCCACCCAAGTCGCACTAGCTTCTCATTTTCACACTACAAACAGCTTACAATGGCCTGTTTCCTTTATCATCAATACTTTTTTGCATATCTTTCATTCATTTTTCTTTATCTCTCCACATCACCGTCTATATTTCTCGTTTCCCTGATCCCTAACCAGTCTGAAGAAGGGTCTCGACCCGAAACGTCGCCTATCTCCTTCGCTCCTTAGATGCTACTGCACCCGCTGAGTTTCTCCAGCCTTTTGTGTACCCTCGATTCTCCAGCATCTGCAGTTCCTTCTTTAACAATCTGCTTTATTGCATCAGCTGTGGCATCTGTTCGTGAGTAGGATTACACTTGCAACATTTCTTGGTTTATCTTATAAAAAATTCAGTTTAAGCACCAGGTGACATTTCACGGAGCATGATCAGTGAAAAACTTCAATTTCTGAATATTTTTACCTTTGAGTCTCAAAGGAAAATCAAAGAGGCGGTTGTGCTGTTAAGCAGCTAAATTCCAATTGTAATATAGGGGGTACAGTATATAAATATCTCATCTTGTCACTGTTTAAGTTTCAACATGTGTATTGTCATAATTTTCTGTTTTCTTAAGACTCTAATAAGCACATTGGATAAATAAGTTATATATATCAACATCTAGCATTGTACAATTAGTATTTCTAATTGACATTATCAGTGCTGACAACTTGACTTTGTGAGAATGAGAATCATATGTGGAAAACCCAACAATGTCAAAGCCCTGTCCCATGGTACGTGTTCATTCCAAGAGCTCTCCCGAGTTTGAAAAAAAATCAAATTCGTGGCAAGCACGGAGAATTAATGTAGCAGGTACGTCGGAGCTCGGGGACGTCTTTTAGCGCTAACGGCAGGTACTCGGGAAGACTCGCTAACAGCAGGTAAGCACGGAAGACTTGTGAAGATTTTTCAACATGATGAAAAATGTCCACGAGAGGCCCGAGTACCGACGAGTGGCCATTACCGTAAATCTCCGAGTTTCAATCAGGGCAAACTCGGGAGAACTCTTGGAATGAACTCGCACCGTGGGACAGGGCTTTAACTCCTTCCTACATGATCTAGTTTATTATCATCTCTACCACTCATGATACAACTTCCTGAAAATGTCAATAGAGGAATTTCCTCACAGCCAAAAAAAATTGTATTGTACATCAGAATATGCAACTTTGTTAAAACTTGCAGCATGCAATGTCTGGCATTGAAGGACATGAACTTAACGTTCAAGTCCTCAATGCACAATCTTTATGACATAATCTTGTTGCAGAATCCATTAGACAATACTTAATTTACAACTGCTTTATAATAGCAAACCTTGCACGACAGTAATTTGAGTGAGGTGTACAAATTGAATCATGGAAAATAAACTATCACTTGCAGCCAGAAATAAATGGTAAAAACAAGGAACTGCAGATGTAGGTTTGCAAAAAAAAAGACACAAACTGCTGAAGTAACTCAGCAGATCAGGCAGCATCCCTGGAGAACATGGATGGATAATAAATGGTGCCAGGACAGTCATTCTTGGACGTTGTGTAGTCTTGAATGTTTGGGACTGAACTATCCTCATATTATAATATATAACATATATCATATATAAGATGTTTATTGGCAAGGCACTGTAGTTCAGGCCATAGTGTAAGCATTGTACATTTGATTGCTGATGGCCTTAGTGTATACTGAGTGTATACTATGCAAAGCATAGTCTCCAGATCTTATTAATGCACATATCCAACATGTCGTTTCTGGAGCCTTTTCCACCCTTGTGTAAAGATAATTTCTGAATGATTTCAATGAGTGCACGCACTCAGACCAAGATGAGTGTACCGAGATACAGATTCAACCCAGAGTTGTATGTCATGGTGACAAATATCGCACGGCTTTGTCATTAATAATGTGACAGAAAGTAACCAACTTCTAGATTTGTACAAAAGCTTGGTTTAAATGGTATATTGCAACATGTTTTCTTTTAAATATAAAAAATAACAATTATAATAGTCATTTCATGTCAATAACAGCTATTTATGAAGGATAGACATATATATATATATTTCACCATTTTTGTAATATTTGGACCTATTTTCCATTGGTTTAAGTTTGATTAATTTAGCCTACATTCAAAAAGTTAATAAAGCAGGTTCATGATTCTGGTAACTGTGATATTTATTCATTCCATTTATTTTATATGAATGGACAAGCAAATTATATTAATTTAAAATATCTTATGTCTAATATTTTATGTCCTCTTTTCCTTGGTTCTTTTTCAGATAACAATTCTGTGGATCAACAGGTTCTAACTTGATGTGTTTCATCTTCCATGAAATATCATTTGAATTTTGTTGCATTTTTATGTGGTTCTGTAGTAAAGATGTTCATTTCACATCCTACTGTGTCGCATGGAACCCACCTTTACAAATTCAATTTCTCTTGTCTCCATATGTTCAATATACGATGCATTTGTAAACAGGGCATTTATTGCTGAAATTAAGTTTTCACAAACATATACTTCATTCTGTGTTTCATGTTAAAGCAACAGGAAAGGATGTGTAATATCTTCTAAAAATTGCATATTCATTGTTTAGAACATAATCATGCTTATAGTTACTTATTTGTTCTTTATTAAAGACTCATCTCACAAGCCAAGATGTTTTTGATGCATCTACCCTTTCCAATCTCAAAACCCCAGGAGGGTGAGTAGAAACTACACTCAATGTGTTTGTAACATTGATCTCATGTAAGAATTTTTGATGTTGATTAACAAAAAGTTATTGTATCGACATCTTGAATCATTTACTTGGACAATACAATTATTAAACGCACAATAAATTACTGCTAAGATCAGACAACACTGGTGGAGAGTGAGTGCTAAATCTGTAAACTGAATTATATGGGAGGTGTTCTGGAAGTGGGAGTCGACAGCATGAAAAGGTTTCATGTAATTTAGTTCTATATTGGTACAAGTTGTTTTCATATTTTAGTTATCCCAGCATGAAGCACCTTTGTACAGATTAATTCAATAAAAAAACCTGGACATATGGTCCACAATTCTACCGGCTGGTAAGCCTTAAATCAGTAGGAGAGAATCTGTGGGAGAAGATTATGAGGGACAGGATTCATGTTCACTTGGAAAGATGGACTAATGAGAAGTCAATGAGGCTTTTTTGCAGGGGGAGATTATGCCTAACAAAACTGATTGTTTTTCGAGAAAAAACAGAAAGATAGACATGGTTTACATGGACTTCAGTAAAGCTTTTGACAAGATCCCGCATGGTTGGCTGGTCCTGCAGCGTAAGACACAAGGGATCCAAAAATGGCTTGGTGATGCAGAGGGTAGTGGAGTGCTTTTCTGACTGGAAGTCTATAGCAGGTCGTGATCAGTACTGGGACCTTCGTTGTTTGTAATATATATAAATGCCCGAGAAGAGACTGTCAGTGGTCTGTTTCACAAGTTTGCAGAAGACAGGAAATTTGGTGGAGGGATGAATAGCAGTGTCTAAAGATACTGTAGGACACAGAAAAGCTGAATATTGGGAAGAGTGGTGATAGATGAAATTTAATCCTGACAAAGCTGAGGTCATCTACTTTGTGAAGTTAAATTCTGTTAGGACATATAGACTAAATGGCTGGAACCCGAAGAGCATAGATGTACAATGAGAAGGTAGACAAAAGTGCTGGAGAAACTCAGCAGATGCAGCAACATCTATGGAGCGAAGGAAATAGGCAACATTTCGGGCCAACCTTCTTCAGACTGTTGATGGGTAGGGAGGAGCGGTGAGAAGAAAGGAGAAAGGAAGAGGAGGAGCCAGAGAGTTGAGGGAGAGCTGAGAAGGGGAGGAGACCGCAAGGGCTACCGAAAATTGGAGAAGTCAATGTTCATGCCGCTAGGGATGAGATCTTGGCGTGCACATTGATAGCAGCCTCGAAATGAAAATGGAGACAGGTGGATGGGGGTAGTGAAGAAGGCATTTGGCATGCTTGTCTTCAGAGGCTAAACATTAAGAGCATTGTCCTGAGTTCTCTTATCATTGGGATTCGTATGGTCTTGGGACCATTTGGGATTCCTCCAAATGCTCTGGTTCCCTCTCACAGCCCAAAGACATGCAGGTTGGTACGTGAATTTATAACTGAAAATTGCCTCCAGTGTAGAGTTGAATGGTAGAATCTTGGGATGGTGAAAAGATTGCAGGGAGGAAAAATAGTGGAATTCATGTAAATAGGCACTTGACGGTCTATGTGGACTTGAGGGCTGTAGGGCCTGTTTCTGTACTATTTCTCTCTATGACTCCATCTGCTTCAACCCACTCTTACCTAATATACATTGGTTCCCTGACAATCTTTTTTTTGTTTTTTTAATAATATTTTTATTAGAAGTAATCCATCATAACAACGGTATAATAACTTTTCAAATACACAACCAACTTATTTCAATAAGTATACGGATGTTACGAATAAACCTCATAAACTTCTATTTTTTAGAAAGCAGGAAAATAAAATAATAGATTTTAATCAATAAGAATGGTGATTAAATAATAATTTTGATTATATAGAGAGAGAAAGAGAAGAGAAAAAAAGAAAAAAAGAAAAAAAAGATTATTGTATATATTATTCATCTTAATAGTAAATAACACAATTTCAAATAATGATATCAATAGAGACATGCGTACAAATCCAAAAAAAAGAAAAAATAATTATTTTCATCTAATCCTGCCGGGTACCCATTGAGTAGTGATGCCAAGAACAGCTACCCCTTTAAATATTCAGTATATGGAGACCATATCTGTTCAAAGAGTTCGTATTTGTCCATTAGGACAAATCTGATTCTTTCCAAATGCAATGTCTCCAACATTTCCACTGTCCACATTTTAATTGTGGGGGATAATGTTCCCTTCCAAAATTTTAATATTAATTTTGCCCCTATTATCAAACAGTAATCCAAGAAATTTCTTTGGTTTACTGTTAATATTAGATTTGAATCCAGAACTCCTAATATTATTAATTTTGGATCTGGGTCCAGTTTAACTTTAAGAACTTCAGAGATAACTCTAAAGATTTCTGTCCAATAATAGTTGAGTTTTATACACGTTACAAAACTATGCGTTAAGTTAGCTTCCAAGTTCTGACATTTATCACAAATAGAAGAAATGTTAGGATAAATTCTATTTAATTTCATTTTTGAATAATGCAATCTGTGTAATACCTTAAATTGTATCAATATATGTCTAGCATTTAATGAGCAACGATGTATACATTGTAGGCTTTCTTCCCAAGTTTCCTTCGTTATAGATAAACCTATTTCATTTTCCCATGTTTGTCATATATTCCCAAAGTTGGGATTTCCCTATCCAAGATAGTATTGTATATATACGCTATTCATTTTTCTGTATTTGGGTGTTTATTAAACAATTCATCTAATAATCCTGGTTTTCTATTTTTATAGTCTTGCGTATTTGACTTAATATAGTTTCTAATTTGTAAATACCTAAATATGTTATTTGACTGCAATCCATAGATATCCTGTAACTCTTGAAATGAAAGAAATTTTCCTTTCTTGTAAAGGTGTTCTATCCTTTTAATTCCTAAATCATTCCAGTGTCTAAACCCCTTGTCCAATACAGAGGGCTTAAACAAAGGATTATTCATAATTGGCAAACAAAGTGACAGATTTTCCATATGTAGGGTCTTAACCATTTGTTTCCAAATACGTCTATTGCTATGAATTATAGGGTTATCACCATACTTTTTTTTTGTACTTCCCTTGGTGCAAAAAGAATCGAACCTACATCAAAAGGCAAACAGTCTTCCTTTTCCATCTTTAGCCAGCTTGGCTCATAATCTAAATTTACCAACCAAAAATTCATATTTTTAATCTGAACTGCCCAGAAATAATATAAGAAATTTGGTAGTGCTAGTCCACCATTTATTTTAGATTTACATAGATGTTTTTTACTTATTTGATGATTTTTATAGTCCCAAATAAAACTATTAACCAAAGTATCTATTTTTTTATAGCATATTTTCTACCGATCATTGAAATAGGCAGTGTTTTCCAATATAAAATATATTTTTTTAGTTTATTTAACAATTGAGAGTAATTATATTTAAATAGACAGTTATAGGATTTAGATACATTAATTCCTAGATATTTAAATTTGTCCGTGACTATTTTAAGTGGGAATTGTTCTAGTATATTTAATTTTATTCCAGTTATAGGCATAATTTCACTTTTATTCCAGTTAATTCTACACCCAGAAAATGTGCCAAACTTAGTTATAACATTAAGTAGATTAGGAATACTAATCTCCGGTTTTGTGATATAAATTAAAATGTCATCTGCGTATAGAGATATTTTATTCGTTGTAGTTTTGGTATTATATCCATATATTTCTGGTTCTGATCTAATCATTTCGGCTAATGGTTCTATTACCAGAGCAAATAGTAATGGTGATAATGGGCATCCTTGTCTACAACCTCTAAAGAGATTAAATTTTGCTGATAACATTTGATTTGTTAATATTCTTGCAGTTGGATTCGAGTATATGATTTTTACCCATTTGGAAAATCTATCCCCCAGTTGAAATTTCTGCATTATTTTAAATAAATATGGCCAAACAACTTGGTCAAATGCTTTTTCTGCATCTAAGGATATGACAGCTAGTTCAATATCATTCACTCTTTTTGAGTATATGATATTGAATAGATGTCTCAGATTATAAGATGAGTAGCGTTTTGGGATGAAACCTGTTTGGTCATGATGTATTAAATTATTAAGCCTCCGAGATAAAATTTTAGTTAGTATTTTTTGATCAGTGTTTAAAAGAGCTATTGTTCTGTATGACCCAGGGTCTTCCAAATCTTTATCAGCTTTAGGGATAAGTGTAATTGTAGATTAATTTAATGATTCTGGTAACTTTCCTTCTTCATAAGCATATTTATATATTATATGTAAACGTGAAGAGATCAGATCATAAAACTTCTTATAAAATTCAACACTTAAGCCATCAGGGCCTGCGGCTTTTCCGTTATTTAATAATCCAATTGATTCTTCAATATCTTTTACTGATATATCAGCATTTAACAAGTCTCTACCTTCCTGATCCAAACTAATAATATGACATTCTTGTAGGAATGTTTCCATTCCATCTGATTGTCCTGCTAGTTTAGATGAGTAAAGATTTTGATAATATTGTAAAAATGTATCATTGATATCTTTTGGTAAAGTCAATATTTCTCCTTGTTCAGATCTAATTTTATGTATCATTTTCTCCTCATCTAGTTTTCTAAGCTGGCGTGCCAGTAATTTTTGTGGTTTATCCCAAATTCAAAGTGTACTTGTTTAGTCTGTTGAAAAAGTTTAATAATCTGATTTAAATATATTTTATTTAGCTTATATTTTAATGATGCAATTTTATTACTTAGCCCCTTTGAAGGGGATATTGCATTTTCAATATATAATTGTTTTATTTAATTTTCCAACTTTTGTTGAGTCTTTCGATTTTCCTTATTAAAGTATGCGTGTACTGATATTATCGCACCACGCATAAATGCTTTAAATGTATCCCAAAGCAGTGATGGTGAAATTCCAGGTTTGTCATTAGTTTCAAAAAATAGTTTAATCTGTTTTACCAAGTAATCATAACAAGCCTTATCATTTAATATTTGGGGGTTGAGTCTCCAGTTAGAGGTTTTAATAGTTATGTCTTTTAATTTTATCTTAAATGTTAATGGAGCATGATCCGAGATAATAATATTAAGATATTTTGAGTCATACGTAAATGGGATTAGTTTTGAATCTATTAAAAAATAGTCTATCCTTGAATAGGTTCCAAATACAGGGGGGAAAAATGAGTATTCTCGACCAGATGGGTTATCAGTTCTCCAGATATTAACATTTGCTGTGTTAAGAAAATAATTTATAAGTGTACTTGACTTAGAAGTGGTTTTCCTTTTCATTGATGATCTATCTAAATAATTATCTAAGGTACAATTAAAATCACCTCCAATTATTAGATTATGTTGAGTGGATATAGGGATATTGTTAAATATTTTCTTGAAGAATAATGGGTTATCAAAATTAGGACCATATATATTCATAAGGATTACTTTTTTAGAATGTAATTCACATGTAATTATTATATATCTACCCTCAATATCTTCTATTATTGAGCTTTGTTTAAAAGGTATACCTTTACGAATAATTATTGCTACCCCTCTAGACTTATGTGTAAATAAAGAGTGATATACTTTGGAAATCCATTTTGCTGTTAATCTATACTGCGCGTCTTTTTTAAGGTGTGTCTCTTGGAGAAAAATAATATCAGATTTCAATCTATTTAATTGAGCTAAAACCTTACCTCTTTTAATTGGTTCGTTAATTCCCTTAACATTCCAACTACAGAAGGTGATTCCATCATCCCCAATCCTAGTATTTATGTCATACTTGTTATTATTAAGGTGGTTTATAATGGAGTAGATGTCTCAGCTCATCTAACCCAATCCTATACCCAAACATCAGATCGATGAAATTTAATTTCTGTATCATTGTCTTATACACACGTCTCTTTGAACTAACTATATAATAACAATCATACTTAAATCCATATAATATATAATATGAAATAAAATACATAATATAAAAGTAATAATAAAAAAATATGAGTAAAGTAAGTGATGTTAGTAAAGTGTAAGGGGGAAAAAAAAGTGACTACAACTATAATTAGTGTGTAGTTAGTATTAGTGTAAGCCACACTAGTGTGGCTATTAATCTACGGACTAAAAAAGATGTTAATAATTCCAGCTCCGTTTTTGCCTTAAGGGCTATATATGTCGGGGTGGGGTATTAATAATTAATTAATAACACTACTATACTGGGGGGGGGGGGGGGAGCCATGCATCGACATTTTCTTGTTAAAGTCGCACGCCTGATGACGTCACGCACCTTTTTAACGCTACCAGAGCTGTTCACACCCGTTCTCCTCTGGTGAGTAGCTTCAGTTAACCCCTTTCACCCCCGTTTTTAATACAATTTTTAGCGGAGCTGAATGGCGCGAGTTCCACTCACTCCATAGCGCCACCGGAAGCGTTCCCTGACAATCCCTGACAATTGTTCCCTGACAATCTGACATTTAAATGAATGGATCTTTCTTCTCCACACAAAGTTCCATCCTGATCTTCCCTGCTCCTAACCTCAGGTGAGTGCAGCCTTGAGTCCACCCTAGCTACCACTAAAGGTTAGCTGCAGGGATTTTCTGTGGACAACATTCTGAGCCCAGCTCCAAGTGCGGAGTGATGATGGCACATTTTCAAATATTGGGTCTTTTTTTTATGCATTAGGGCGCACTGGAATTTCTAGCCATTAATATTTAATTGTTAAATCTTTTGGCAGAGTGAGCTTAGACCTAGAACTATTCTCTAGAAATGGATAATTCGGAGATTAATTATAAACCTTATGAGGTGGAATGCGTTTGTTCCTTGTAGGCTTTAGGCCAGCTGGACAGGACATTTTAAGACCGTTTCATAAAGTGTAGATATATTTTATATATAATTTACAAAGATATAAATGAATTTGTTGATGCCAACATGTTAATTTCAAAATTACAGTATTGGTTTGAGTTTTCTCTTATTCATAGCTTCTCAGTCTCAGAGTTGTGATAATAGACTTTCAGGTCAGAAATGTCACCTCTGTGTGTGGTGCGGGGTTGAAAGCCCCATTTCATTTTGTGGCTGCCTTTGGAGAGATTCCTGCCTGCAGGCAATCTGACTGACAGCAGAAGCCATTTATCTGGGTATTTCATCAGACAGATGCCTGCAAGCAGGTGGTTGCATTGCAGAGGTGGGAGAATGCATTGTTGGGGTAATAGAAGGTTAAAACAGCTGATGTCCCATTTCAGATTAAGGGCTGAATGATGCAATGGCTTTCCTGGTCAACTATATCCAATGGGAAGGGTGACCAAGTGGTGGATGAATGTTGTCCATATGGTGCTATCAGTCATGTGTACGTTTGATGGGCTGTCTGCTGTGCTGGAAGCATTTATCAGCATTAGGCCTGTATCCCTTTACACATTTCCCATTCAAGTATCAATCAAAGAGCATATTTTTAAAGTTAATTTTTGATTGTAATTTTTTTGCTTCTAGCACCTCCAGGTATCCATCACCTGTTTGAAAACCTTACCCCTCAGATCTTACAGAACATAGAACAATACACTACAAGAACAAACCCTTTGGCCCGCTATGTCTGCTAAACATGATAGCAAATTAAACTCATCTCCACTACCTGCATATGATCCATGTCCTTCCATTCCCTGCATACTCATGTGCCTGTCTAAAAGCTTCTTTAACACCACTATCGTATCTGCTTCCAACATTATCTCGGGTAACCCTTCCCAGGCATCAACCACTCCCTGTGTAAAAAAATAACTTTCCTCACACATCTTTAAACATTCAAAGGGCTGTCCCGCTGCGGCGACCTAATCTGCGAGTTCGGAAGAGTTTGCCCTCGACACATACACGCAGCATGGTCGACACAAAGTCCTAGGAGGTCTTTGTAACTCTCCTTCATGCTCGAGAGTAATCCCCGAGTACTCAAAGCCTCAGGTAGGTCACGGCGTATTTTTCAACATGCTGAAAAATGCCCGCGAGTAAAAAAAGGTCGCTGTGGAAAAAAATCGATATTTTTTTACTCATAGGTTTAGTCGAGGTAGGTCGTAGTAGGTCAGCATGTTATTCGTAGGTAATCGAGGGTAGTCGAAGGCAATCGAAGGTAGTCGAAGGTAGTCGTCGATAGTCTTAAACATAGTCGAAGGGAGTTCAAAGGAGGTCGAAGGAGGTCATCTTCACTCTCGACTATTCGGTGTCCAATTTTCTCGAAGCTAGTCTTCAACATAGTCGAAGGAGGTCGAAGGAGGTCTTCCACAAAGTCGAAGGTCTTCAACATGCCACTTTTTCAAACTCTCCTAAACTCTTCTAAACTTGCCAATTAGGTCGACGCAGTGGGACAGCCCATTCACTCTCTCACTAAAAGCTATGCCACCCAGACATTTCCACCCTGAGTAATAGGTTCTAACTATTTACCCTATATCTGTCTCTCATAATTAAAAAAAAATTCTATCAGGTCTCTCCTCAATGTTCCAGAGGAAACAATCCAAGTTTATCCAATGGCTGAGACTCTAGTTGTTTCCGATACTTGTGGTTGGTATAACCATTAATTTAAATGGTTAGAAAATTAGACCTGGATACATCCAATCTGCTTGAATTTCCTCCATTCCAGCGACATAGGTAATTATTTATATCTGAACACAAAAGAAAACTATATCTGACCCCAGATCTATGCTTCAATCATTAACAATCCAGGTTGTTTTTCAAATTTACTGCTTATGTGAAGTTTCAGATTTCTCATTGTTCTCAGAACAGTTTCTCATATTTTTATTTGAGAAAAACGCTATGTACCTTGTAGATAGGTTCTCTGCATCACTTTGATTTATTCAACATTTCATCCTATAATATGTTCTTTTCTTCCTCAAATTTGAAATCACTTATCTTGGTTTTTACTTTGAACTTTCCACTTCCCTGCTTCTTCCGGTGCTATTGCATGCAGTCACTGCATTGTTTGGATGATTATTGCACTGATAAAAATCAATGTCCTGACTTGATTTGGACCATTTGCTTACCAGCTGGCATGACACTGGTGAAACAGGTGAAGTCAGCAAGTGGTTGGGTTCAGCCCAGAATAAGTAAAAATAAAACTACCTGGCTTGGACTAGTGTTGGAGAATTAAATGAGGAATACAAAGAACAAAGAATAGGAATTTTGCATCAAAATCTATAATTAAATACATTTTTCAATATGTTCATCACAGCATCAGTTCAGTGTTATCTGTGCTTGTGCAGATGAATAGATAAATCCTGAAAGATTTAAACTACTGATGAGTGGAGGCATAATTGAGATTTTGATGAAGATCCTTGATTGTCCATTTTCCTCTATAAATGCCGCCTAACCCAGAGTTCCTCCAGCAACTCTTGGTTGTTTAACCCACGAGGGGCATAATGATTTAATTCAAGCAGTAATGATTTTTAATAATGAATGTTTGAACACAAGTTTTTTTTTTAGTAGTTAACATTGATAAGAGAACTGTGACAGTATTGCATTATAATTTAACCCCAATCTGTAGGGAGCCTCACTGTTCTGGTCCTGTGTTAATAATTCAGGTGAATTGAATTGGTTTGGATTGTCAATCTCTGTCAGACTTTGTATCTTTCTGTGTAAACAATGCAGGTAACAAGGGCATTGGCTGAAAGGTGTTCCTAGAACTGACAACTTGGGAGAACTGGATTAATGATGGCACAGGCAGAGTTACTAATTCAAGTAGTCTGTCATCAATTGTGAACTTCAACTGCTCACAGCTTCAGGCTAATGAACCCAGCTAAAAAGATCCTTTTAATCATCCATAGATTGAACAACTATTGTTATTGCTCTAAACAGCAAGATCTAATTCTGCTTCAGACAAAGGTGCAATGAAATGCAAAAATAATCAAAATTGTTACTATTCCATCCATAAATTTCACAATTATTATTATGCAAATCTTCTGCATGTTCAGCGTCTGGTTGCCTTATGAAGAAATATGTTATCAATGTTATGTAATTGAATTTTAATATGTTCTGAGATAGGTTGTGGGTTTGTAATGGTGCTGAGAGATACAAAATACAATTAATCCAAAGATACTATTGTGAAACATACTTATTAATGTTTTAAATTTAATGTTCGTCATATAAACATTACATTCTTCAGTTAATGAAAAAAAAAATGGGAGATGAAAATGCTCTAGCTATTTTGAGTAATTCAGTGGTTTCTCTCTTATTTGGTTTCTTAGTTATTTTATTAGGAGAAGTTATTGTTTGCTCATTTTCTATAGTTTCCATTGTTTTGTTTTTCTTTTTCGCCACGCTCTTTGCTCATAATTCAGATGTTCCTCAACCTTGCAGGTCTAAATTAATGCCATTTATTTTTTGATCAACAGGAGTATTTTTGCTGCCCAGTGAAATATGTTAGGTTTCATTTTGCTAGGAGCATTCAGTTCCAGACCTTGTCACAGCCTTAGAAAAATGACTAACTACTAGTGGTGAGTTGAGGAGCCTTTCAACTAGCTAGAGTCATTCCCCCTAGAAGCAGGCCCTGGAGTCCACTGTGCCCATGCTGACCGTCAGGCACCCATCCACATAATTCCCGTATATCAGCACTTGGCCTGTAACCTTTGATGCATTTGCAACTCGTGCTTTTCCAGCTCAATTTTAAACATAATGAGATTACTAACTTCCCCCACCAAATCCTTCTGAAGAGGTCTAACCCATCTATAAGGATAAGCCTCAATCTCTCCAAATGGAGTGTCTCCGACATTTCTATATTCCACATTTTGATTGTTGGGAATGCAGGGCCTTTCCAAAATTTTAATATTAATTTTTTCCCAATTATTAGACAGTAGTCAATAAAAGTTCTTTGATTCGTTGTTATTAATTGGTCAGTTTCAAATATTCCAAGTATAATTAACTTTGGGTCAGGAGTCATACTTATATTGACAACATTCGAAATTATCTTAAATATTTCATTCCAGTATTCTACAATTTTTATACAGTTAGTAAATGAATGTGACAAATGTGCTTCTGAAATTTGACATTTATCACATGTAGGAGATATCTTTGGGAAAATATAATGTAATTTAGATTTAGAATAATGTAATCTATGTAGTATTTTAAACTGTATAAGGGAATGTTTAGCATTTAACGAACAGTGATGTATATGTTGTAGACTTTCATCCCATATTTCTGGTCTTATTATTTGACCTAATTCCTTTTCCCAAGACTTTCTATATGTTTCTGTTGATGGGGTATCATTTTCCAATAAAATATTATATATATATGATATCATTTTTTCCGTATTTGGATGTTTATTCAAGCATTCATCTAAAATTTCTGTCTTTCTATTTCTAAATTCTTGTATATTTGCAGAAGCATAATTTCTAATTTGTAAATATCTAAAATATTCTTTATTGTTGTAACTCTTGAAATGAAAGAAAAATATTTTCCTTATAAAGATCACCCATCTTAGAAATTCCTTTATTTTTCCATTGTAAAAAAGCCTTATCCAACATTGAAGGTTTAAACACAAAATTATTGGCAATTGTAAGACCTAATGGTATAGATTTTAGTTTTAATGCTTTCTTTATTTGTTTCCAGATGCGGATTCCATTTTCTATTATCGGATTTTCATTATAAACTTTCTTAGCTACATTAGTGTTAGCAAATATTATAGAGCTAATTTCAAATGGAGAACAATCTTCTTTTTCCATATTTAACCAATTTGGTTTATTATCTAATTAATTCTTCTATCCAAAAATTCATATTTTTAATATTAACTGCCCAGTAATAGAACATAAGATTTGGTAATGCTAATCCTCCGTTTATTTTAGATTTACATAAGTGTTTTTTATTTATTCTATGGCTATTATAATCCCAGATAAAGTTAGTAATTATGGAGTCTACTTTAAAAAAAAAAATTTTGGGAAGATATATCGGAATTAATTGAAATAAATATAATAATTGTGGGAGAAAAATCATTTTTATTGCATTAATTTTACCTATCATTGAAATAGGTAAACTTTTCCAGTATAAAATATTCTTATTTAATTTATGCAATAATGGAGGGAAATTAAATTTAAATAAAGAGTCAAATCTTTTTGTAACAAAAATTCCAAGATATTTAATATTTTCATTTGTTATCTTAAAAGGAAATTGTTGTAATATATGTAAATTCTTCACCGTTATTGGCATAAGTTCACTTTTATTCCAATTAATACTATATCCTGAAAGTGATCCATATTCCGTTATTAGTTTTAACAAATTTCGGATACTTATTTCTGGCTCAGTAATATAAAGTAATACATCATCCGCATATAAGGAGATTTTATTCTTAGTATCTGTAGTATCATATCCATATATTTCCGGGTGTAGTCTCACCCTCTGGGCAAGAGGTTCTATTGCTAATGCAAACAATAAAGGTGATAGAGGACAACCTTGTCTACAACCTCGAGATAAATTAAATTTAGTTGATAACATTCGATTTGTTGTTATTCTAGCTGTTGGGTTTGCATATAGTAATTTAATCCAAGTAATAAACTCCTCCCCCAGTTTAAAAGCTTCCATCACCGAAAATAAATAAGGCCATTCTACTTGGTCAAAAGCTTTTTCTGCATCAAGCGAAATGACTACTAAATCTTTTTTATCACCTCTTTTCGAATATATAATATCGAACAACCGTCTTAGGTTGTATGAAGAGTATCTTTTTGGTATAAATCCTGTTTGGTCGGGATGGATTAGTTCATTAACGACTGAACCCAATCTTTTTGCTAATATTTTTGTTAATATCTTTTGATCTGTATTTAATAGAGCTATTGCTCTATATGATCCTGGTTCATCCAAATCTTTATTTCTTTTAGGTATAAGTGTTATAATAGATTCATTCAACGTATCTGGTAATTTCTGTTGTGCATGTATCTGTTCATATAATGATTTCAGGTATGGAACCATATAATCATGATATAATGCGTGGTTCCTGTTGTGGTATTTGATGCTGATAGCGTTTCAATGAGTACTCATCCTTTCAGTTATTTATATACAACATTTTTAAGTATCCACATTAAGACCTATCCATCAAGGGGAGTGAAGCTGAATATTTTACTTGTACAATAATACCAGCGGCCAAGGTACAATATGTACCCTGTTTGCCAGATTTATACTGTAAATATTGTTCTCATTCCTGTCAAATGCATATTACCTGTAGGCACTCAGTGCTCAAAGTTAAATGAACAGAACATCGAATACAAAAATATTAGAATATGTGACATTTGTTACAGATGACATGATTTAACTAGAGAGGCAGAGATCTGTCCCTTGGGTGCATTATATTCTATAATCTTAAGATGTCACAGTGTGCTCTAGTGACTGCAGTTACTTGGATGTTTGTTGATCGACTTCAGAGAGGTACAATATGCGATAACAAATTATTGCATTTTTAATAGATTTTGTTTCATGAGTTGTAACAAAACAGTTTAATTCACAGTTTTGTTTTCTGTAGCTGCAACATGTGTTGAAAGAAAGGGATATATTTAGTTTGCACTAACCAACCTGATCTCCCGGTGGCTCAGCACTTCAATTCCCCCTCCCATTCCGAATTTGACCTTTCTGTCCTGGGCCTCCTCCATTGCCAGAGTGAGACCCAGCGCAAATTGGAGGAACAGCACCTCATATTTCGCTTGGGTAGTTTACATCCCAGTGGTATGAACATTGACTTCTCTAATTTCAGATAGTCCTTGCTTTCTCCCTCCTTCCCCTCCCCTTCCCAGCTCTCCCACAGCCTACTGTCTCCGCCTCTTCCTTGCTTCCCGCCCCAACACAAGTCTGAAGAAGGGTTTCGACCCGAAACGTCGCCTATTCCTTCTTTCCATAGATGCTGCCTCATCCGCTAAGTTTAACCAGCATTTTTGTCCACCTTCGATGTTTCCAGCATCTGCAGTTCTTTCTTAAACAATAAATGTATATAGTTTCATTTGCCTCCCTTACATGGAATTTCAAAGGACTTTATAGCCTGTGTTCCATATAATACAATACACTGCTGTGATACAGATTTAAACTGTACTGTGGGGCTGTTACTATATAGTATTGCATTTTGGAAGTGGAATAGAAAGTGCAGCTATTACTGTACAGCATTTTGTAGTCACTAACAGGATTAATTCAGTCTTGAAATGTAGGAAGAACAGAATGTGGTCAGGAAAGGACTTCTGTGGCCCACTGATATATTATGTTATTTCTGTATGGTGTAGTGTAACTGTATTCTACTGTAATCTACTTTATTCTAAACTACTCATTTTGCACAACTCTATGACTCCATAACAGGCTATTTCAAGCAGTAGTTCATTTGAGAACCTCCACCTATTGGAATTCTTCCAGTTTAATTGGGTGAAATTAGATTTCAATGAAAGCTTTCTACGATAAATTGCACACCTCAGTATTAAAGTAAACCTTTAAAATTGAGACAGTTTTATTAGAAAGACTACAGTCAGCAGATGATAAAGAACTGATTTAAGTCAGGTTTTTAAGAAACTTCTGTGGGTAAGCATAAATGGGTGATGTTACAAAGGTTTGTTTTGAAATTGGCTGCTCTGTCACTGTTGAACAGGTGGTCTAAACACATACATCTTAAAATCACCAAATAGCTTTTACTTAAAATGTAATTCGCTTCTCACTAAAATCATTGCAGCCAAGGACATCTAACAGGCACGTTATTCAGATGGGCTGGTGAATATGTGACTAGCTGCCAGCGAAGGTGACAGAGGCAGATACAATTACAGTGGTTAAACTGCATTTGGATAAATTCTTCAACAATATCATGAGACATCGGGGGAGAATTAGGCCATTCAGCCCATCGAGTCTGCTCTGTCATTCAAACATGGCTGATCTATTTTTTGCTATTAATCTCATTATCCTGCCTTAACCCCATAACCTTTGACACCCTTATTAATCAATAACTTATCAATCTCCGTTTTAAAAATATCCAATCACTTGCCCTCCACCGCAATGAATTCCGCAGATTCACCACTGTCTGGCTAAAGAAATTTCACCTCATCTCTAATATAAAGATGCATCCTTTTATTCTGAGGTTGTGCCCTCTAGTCCTAGATTATCCCACTACTGGAAGCATGCTCTCCACATTCACTCTATCTAGGCTTTTCATTATTTGGTAGGTTCCAATGAAATCCGCCCTCATCCTTCTAAACATCTAAGCAGGTACAGGCCCAGAGCAATCAAACGCTCCTCGTACGTTAACGTTTTATCCCCGGGATCATTCTTGTAAACCTCCTCTGGACCGTCTTCAATGCCAGCACATCCTTCCTCAGACATGGGATCCAAACTGCTCACAATATTCCAAATGTGAGCTTACCAGCTCTGTAAAAAGCCTCAGTATTACATATTTTCTTTTATTTTGTAGTCCTCTCAAAATGAATGCTTACATTGCATTTGCCTTGTTAGGAAAGGTGTAGAGAGAGAGAGAAGCTGAATATGATCATATGGGATTAGCATAGTTAGATATCACAGTAGCATGGACAAGGTGGCTAAACGCCCATTTCTGTGCTGCATGATTCCATAACTCGAGATGATCAGTAAGACTTTCTTATGTTGTGTAAGCATGGTTCTCCAATTCAATTTATGTGTGAAAGCAACAATTAAAAAGAAAATGGGGGAGCAGTTGTTCTCTGTTACTTTATGTGAATATGAACTATAGCAAAAGCAACACTTTGTACCCTACTTTCATTGACTTTGTTCTATAAATGTGTCCAGAAAATAAGTTAATTTGGTTCAATTCAGCACCAAAAAGTTGTAATTTAGGAGAAGAATGTTTGTGTTGGTTTGCCAACCAAGATACTGATTTTACGAGGTCTGACCAATAAGGTTTGTAGGGATATAAATGAAGAGAAGTGCAAACAAATGGGTACTGAGGTGCAACTTTTCACTGGGCCACGCGAAAGCAAACGGCATCAAGCTTGTTTAAATGTCATGCTGTTCTCAATGGTGAGACTCTCACAAAATACTCAACCAATAAATTACATGACATTAAGTATGCTATAAAATTTCCCTAAAAATGATTATAAAGCTAAGTTTTTTTTTTACTTTAGTTTTTATTGCTTTTATGTATACACAAATAAACCACAAATATAACAACAACAAATACAACATTACAATGAAACGTACAACAGTGTAGCGAGGGGTTCAGTCTACAATTAATGATGCAGTATACAGAACTATTTTCATATTAAAACATTTTCCAATAACTTACATTATTGTTTATAAAATTATACAGTGTTGATGTCTTTATTTCTATACCTAATCCATTTTTCCCATTTTCTTTTAAATTCGTCTTCTTTCACTCTTAGAGAATATGTCATTTTCTCCATGACAAATATTTCCTGTACTATGTCTAACCATTGTCTAAGTCTGGGTGTGTCCGCTGCAAGCCAGTTTCTTGTAATGGCCTTTCTGCCAGCTGTGAGTAGGATTTTAACCAAGTAATGGTCTTCCTTCAGCACCACTGTATTTATATTACCCAGATATAAAATGGAACACTTCTTGCAGACTATATATCCTAATACCTCCGTTAATTCTGAATTCACTCTGTCCCAAAATGGTTCTATTTTTGGGCAACTCCAGAAGATATGTGCATGGTTTGCGTCTGTTTGGCCACATTGCCTCCAGCATGTTTGCTGCCTTAGAATTTGCTTGCTTTTTATGTTAGGCGTAATAAAGAAACAAATCAAATTTTTCCAATTAAATTCTCTCCAATGTTGTGAATTGGTGGATGTCTGTAGTGTTACACACATATGATGCCATTCTTCTTCTGAGATTGTAATGTTCAATTCCTTTTCCCACTTAAATTTTACATAAAATGTAGTTTTAGCTTGACATTCCATTAAACTATGATAAAGTTTAGAAATAATCCTTAATGTTTTTTGATGATACGCGCTATCACTTCTATCACTGGATTCTTTTCTTCTAGTGCCTCCCTTTTTACAGGAGTAAACCTGTCATATTATTATTTAAACACCAACTTCAAGTGGGTCCTCTTTAAATAACTTACTTGTCCCACATGGAAATGATCCCTCAAGACCCACAACCCTGGCCAGGTGGAAACTCAATACCCTCCACCCCACACCAATGAGACTCTGAAACCACTCATTAATCTCAAACCTGTTCTTTCCCACCAACAACGTTTCTCCTCCTCCAGGATTATAGGTGCGACGAAGGTTGTCAAATGAGTCAGTAGGACACAGGTCAGCTAGAAACATGGGCAGAGTGACGGCATATGGAATGTAGTCTGGACAAATGTGAGCTCATGCACTTTGGGATGTTAATTTCTGGTAGGACAGATGGAGTAAATTGCCAGGCCATTAGGAGTGCTGATGTACAGAGACACCTTGCAAGTTCATAGGGGTGTAAGTTCATAGATTTCTGAAAGTGGCAACAAGGATGGATAAGGTGATGCAGAAATCATTTGACATGCTTGGTCTCATTGAGGCGTTTGGACATCATGTTGCAGCTGTACAGAAAAATTGGTTCCACCACACTTAGGAATTGTGTACAGTTCTGGTCATCATACAATAGGAAGGAGGTGATGGTAATAGAGAGTGTGCAGAAGAGACACCCCAAAATGTTTAGTGGATTGGAGGATTGACATTATAAATTCCATCTGCTATCATTCTGACCAACTTTGTTGCACGGTTTATTCTCAGGCACCTGAAAACTGATTTTATAGAGGTTATATTAGCAATGTTACAACATTTTGAGATTTTAAAAATCAAGTCTGCAATTTATCCCATCAGATAAAGCATAAAAAGAAGTTTAATTTGACACCTAATTCACTTTCATATCTTCAGTATTAAAAAAGCTATGGCCATTTTCATACTCAGAAATTAGCATCTTGTTCCGTATTGCTTTTCCATTGACTTGACACAAAAGCTGTGATCGAGGACAGTCAAAAGCCCATAACATTCTTAAAAAGTAAGAGAACTGAAAGACATTTTCACTTATTATAGATTGAAGTATTCTGAAACAAATATGAAACAATCTTACTTGGATGACCTGAAATTAAAGCATATAATTAGTTAGTTACCCAATTGTAGCTAATTACAAAATTCAATTACTAGATCTAAGCATCTATCAATTTCTTAAGAAAAGATTAACATTTTTAAATAGCCTAAGTGTCCAAATAACATTCACACAAGAATTCACAATATAACATGATTTTTAAATCTCATTGTCATTAATTTATAGGCAAAATGGAAGGAATTTAATGTTTAATACCCGTAAATGAATGGCCATTTAAATTATCTTGCGAGTGAGATTTTGTGGAACGCGATCGATTGGAACGTTGCGGTTGCGGTGAATTTAAACCCCATATCGGCAGGTAAAACACAGCCAATTCGTATGGGGAATAAATCACCTTCTCGCAACGTGAAATTTTGATTAAAGGTATCCTAAGAAGCACTTTTTAATAACAAAATTAACTGTTTCTTCATCAACTTAATGGCCTGTTCAAGATAGATTTGAATTGGCTTCCGAAAAACGGCATTTTAAACCTGCCCCCCTCTCAAAGGCGCCAAAGTCGCGCACACGGGCAGTAACAGAACTGCAGCGCTGCTAAAGGTAAGTATTGTAACATACTTAGTTATATAACTATGAGGGACATTGGAACGAATGATAGTCAGTTTGTTTCTTTCTTCCACAGCAAGGGAATCTGGAACTAAAGGACACAGGTTTAAGGGAAGAGAGGCAAGATTTAAAGAATATCTGAGGGATAGTTTTCTCACACAGAAGGTGGCAACAGTATGGACGAGCTGTCAGAGGTGGTGGTAGAGGCTGGTACAATTACAATGTTTAAAAGGCAAATACTTGGATAGGTAAAGCATAGAAGAATACTAGGCTAATGCAGCAAATGGGATGATGAAGGAAGGTGGGCATCACGATTAATTTGTGCATTGTATATTTCTATGATAATTACAACTTTAGAAACCTGAAATAATTAAAAATAAACTTTGCCCCTTTGCTCATATCCAGAATGGTACTATCTCCACTATCCCCACTACATTCACTGGGATCATGTGTTTTATATCAGATGGCATAACACTAGTAGTGAAGTTACACCAGAGTTTACATAAGAATCAGAACTAGAATTAATGCAGTGATGAACAGTATAATGGCAGTAAAGGCCAACAGTTTCTTAGATCCTTAAGAATTCTCCCCCTGGGTTTTTAAGGTTAGTGGAAATACTGCTGATGTTTGAGCCATAATCATACAATTTCTTTTCAATTCATGAACTCCTCTTTTATATTGGAAAAGGTCTTGTCTGACAAATAATATTAGACCTTTGTAGAAATGGCTAAAAGTGTCTATAGGCATTTGTCAATGCATGTTAAATCTACCTACATCCACAAAGCATTTCATCAAACCCCCCGAAACAGACTTTTAATTGAAGTTGAAGGTCACGGACTTCAAGTCAAATTATTTACTTATTTTGGAAAGATGCTGAGTGGCAAGAGTCAGAGAAAAGGGAAAATGAAAGTTACCTCGATGATGCCCACATGGATCTGCAGTTGCAGTTAATTTCCATCATTGTAAGCAGCTGGTAGGATAGAAAGCCACCTGGCCAAGTTTGCCAATAACACAAAGGAAGATGGCATTGTCAGCAGTGAGGAACACATTAAACACAAGATGAATGCAGCGTGACAAATGGATGTCAGTGGGCGTCAATGTGACGTTAAAAATTTTGGATCGAAAAGAAAGAGAAATTTATTTCTAAATAATGAAAATCTAAAACCAGTAATAAAACATCAAAATTGTCAAATCTAGTTAATAAACTATCCAGAGATGCTGCCCGTCTCGCTGAGTGACTCCAACATTTTGTGTTTATCTCTAGTTAATAACATGTTGGCTTTTCTATCCAAAGTGTCTGTGATGAAACTACTTTACAAGAATACAAAGCTCTAGTTATGAGCACACTGTGAATAATTCTGGGGTCGACCGTTTGAGCAATGTTGGTGCTTTGATAACGCTGGAATACATTTACAGGATTGGTTGCTGGACTTCAAACCTTAAATTATTGAAGAAGGATTACATGCACCATTGTCATAATTTCAAAGACTATGAGGTGATTGTCAAAGTTCCATCGTCATAATTTCAGACTATGAGGTGATTTTGTAAGCATTCCCCCTGTGGGAACTAATGTAGATGGTGAAGCTGGTGATGTTGTTGAAGAGTCTACTACTTGGAGCTGTGGTTTTAAAATGTAGTCAGGCCTTTTAATATTGGATTTAGACATGGGTGCTGAGAGTTTGGAACTCTTTACTGCAAAATCATAACTATTGCGAAGTAAATTATTAATTGTGAAATTGGGTTTGTTAATCTTTTGTTAACCATAGATAGCAACGAAAATGGGGCAAAAGCAAATATGCGGAGTTAGATCACATAATGCTTTTATGACTTTATGGAAAGTTCAATTTACCTTCCTAATCTAGATCATGAAAACAAAAATGTGTTGTTCTATACATTCTGGATTGTTCCGTCACCTTGGTCATGAGTTCAAGTCCTATTCCAAAAACATGATCGCAAAATCTAGGTTGACATTACAGTGCATCACAGATATAGCAACACAGATAGATGCTGATTTCAGTATCAAGCTATGGCCTGCTCTGCATTCTTGGTAATGGGGCTGTCCCACTGTACGAGTTAATTCAAGAGTTCTCCCAAGTTTCCTCTGATTCGAACTCGGAGAATTACGGTAATGGCCACTCGTATGTACTCGGGGCTCTCGTGGACATTTTTCAATATGTTGTGTTTATCCTTGGGGTTCATTTTTCAACATGTTGAAAAATCTCTACGAGTCTTCCCGAGCTTACCGCGTTTCCCGAGTACCTGCCGTTAGCGTTATGAGCCACTAAGAGACGTCCCGAGCTCCGACGTACCCGCTACGTACATTCTATGTGCTTTCACGAGTTTGAATTTTTTTTCAAACTTGGGAGAGCTCTTGCATGAACTTGTACAGTGGGACAGGCCCATTAGAATCAAAAGAACCTAAGGCACCATTCCTACAAACTAGTGAGTCTTTCTTGTTGTTCTAGACAATGTTTACTTCTATCTACCATCATATAAAGGGAATAGATTATTTCACCAAATTTATTTTGCTGCTTGCAGTGAGTTTTCTGTGAACAATTGGCTGCCATTTCAAAATGTATTCTATTGATTGGTTGTAAAGTACTTTAGCGCATCCATGATAGCTTTTGCTAATCCAAACAGCACAACTTCAATGTTATTTTTTGTTTTCATTTTTCCTCTTGGAGACAACCAAATTAATAGAGAGATCAAATTTGTCATATTTATTCCTGACGTGTATAATTACCAATTTCTCAATGGTCTCCCTTTGTCTGTCTGTCTTCTCTATAAATGCGTAAGTGAGAAAACACGTTAATCATCCCGACCAATACATCATGCTCTAAGTGGGATATCTGTGTGAGGTAAATGGGATTGTGGTGGCTAAAGAGGTGAGGAATTTCAAGTTGTTTAAAAATATGCTGGGGTTCATGTTTGTGTAGGAAGGAACTGTAGATGCTGGTTTACATTGAAGATAGACAAAAACTGCCGGAGTAATTCAGTGGGTCAGACAGCATCTCTGGAGAAAAGAAATAGGTGACAATTTGGGTTGAGATCCTTTTTCAGACTTGAGTCTGCATTTTGTGTCTATCCTTGGGATTCTTGTTGGTTTGCTGAGTTCCACTTTTGGTGCTTTCAGTAGCAGTTTCAAAAGACCTGCCAGCTAATTGTGTTAAAACTTGCAGGATCTCTGTTATTGCAATTAATTTTCCGCTGTGGAATCTTGACCAACTCAGCCTTTACAATAAATGTCATTATGTCACAATTACCATAATGCTGTCATTATATACATTTTTTTGTGAGATAATAGTCGTATAACGTGGTCTAGAGTAAATAAATTCCTTGGCACAGTTAGTATTTATGATCTATGCAAAATCACAAAATAGCCCAGTTGACAGTGTTTACTACTTTCAGATCAAGGCATTTGGCTGCAGGACATATGCATTCAAAGAGAGAATTTAATCTTTAGAATTATTAGAACTGTAAGTGTGTGCAACGTCTAAAGTGAATTTTATGGATTTTAAAATGTTAATTTTCAGTCTAGGTCATTGAAATAAAGTGCAGTTTATAGTAAAATTAAATGAATATTGTCATGATGCTGTCATGTTATTTCCTTTACTGGAAGTTTGTATAAAGAATTGCCCCTAGCGTAGGAGAAATAGGGTACGGGTGATCGCTGATCAGTGCGTCAGAAGGACCTGTTTCCACACTGTATTTCTGAAACTAAACTAAAATAATTCTTACAATAGGAGTGGGTGCATAGAGCAATGGATTTATTGCCGAACATTCCTACTATGAAATATAATGCAAATATACATAGATTAAAAGTCTCTTCAGAGGCTGAGAAATAATTTTCAATTTTGAAAACTCCAGGGTAATCCTGTAAGGAAGTTAAAGAGCTACATTGCCCATGGGGAATGGTATGTTGCAAGGTAAGAGATTTGAGTAAATAATTTGAATTGAAATTATAACAACTGCGTAATGCTGCTAGTTTTTGGGCAGTTTTGTCAATAAATGTTTAAACAGACAAACTTGTATTTGTTAGAGTTATTTCTGTTGCTTTGAGGAATTAGTTTAAGTGCAGCATGATTCCAAATGGCATTAGCTTAAGGGACTGATGCAATGTAGTTCCAGCAATGGATTTCTGGAGGGATATGTAATTGAGCGTAAACCATTGCTCAACAGCAGTAAATATTGTGTAAACGGGCTAGTTGCCACTTTGCATGGATCTTAAAACAATTTTGAGCAGTGTCTCTCTCAACCACATTACGTTAGCAATTGTTTCTAAAGCAGTGCTCATAAGTTACAGAGACATGGCATTCAATTTATTTTCTTTGACTTTCAGAGACTGGATGAGTGATTTTTTGATCATTGCAGTTGATAATTCAAACTGATCATGAAAATTGCTGGTGTTGTTCCGATGTTTTCAAAAAGTCTAGAAGCAGTGATGTTCCTATTCTAATTGGTTATTTAAATTTTTTCCATTCATATTTGTTCTTGGTGTCCAATTCAAGGGGATTGCATATAGACCTTGACCTGAAATAATGCCGAACATCTTTTGGCTCCATAGATGCCGCTTGACTTGCTGAATTCTTCCAGCATTCTGTTTTTGTTACTACAAGTAATATATTGATTCTTGTCATCCAAAGAGCTGGAATGCTGATCTCTAGGGAAGATCTAACCAGAGTGGCTGGGATATATTAGATTTGGTCAATTCATAAACGTATAAAGCTAAAATGAGTAATGGTCACCATGATCATAAAATCTGATTCACTCATGTTATCCAGGGAAGGAAATCTGCCAGCCTTAACCAATCTATATGCATGTGGCTTCATAACCACAGCAATGTTGTTAATTCCTCACTGCTCTCTCAAATGGCCCAGCAAGACATTCATGGGCAATTAGGAAATTATAACCTTGCCAGTAAAGTATATGTGCTAAGAATTAAATAAACTGAGTAATCAAAACTCTGGGAAATGTAATTTAACAAGGAAATGTGAGATTATTCAATTTGGATCTGAGAAACATCATAGGCACATTAACAACATTTAAAATAAATTTGGACCGGTACATGAAAGGAAAAGTTATAGAGATATGGGCAAACTGAGGAAAATGGAAAGGTCTGTTACTTTGCTATATGACTCTGCAACTCTAATATTTTCTAAATAGTGACAAATAGAGGAGGTGCAGTGGAACAATTCTGTTTGCGTTAATATCCATAAATATTAACAGCAAATTAATCATAAAATGTTGGCCTTTATTTCAAGGCGGTTCAATTTTTAAATGTCAAGAAGTGTTGGTAAATTGTACAGAGCAGTGCTCAAACCCCATCTGAACTGAAGCATTCAGGCACAGGATCTGAGTCTCAGGAAAGGTGTATTAGCTATTGAAGGGGTACAACAAGCATTCCACAAAATGATGTCTCCGTTTGAAGATGTGAATTATAAGAAAAGACTGAATAAACATGTTGCATTCTACATAGTTTGAAAAATAATTGTGACCGAGTAAAAGTGTGCAAAATGATTGAGGAGAAACAAATTTGTTTCCATAAAATATGAAGGAAATTCAAATTCTGCTCCTCTAAAGTGGCATTAGATGGGGATTTGCACAGGTTGATGGGGAGAGGCTGTTTGCAGGTAAAGGGATGTTTGACGAGTGGGTTTTAAAAGTGAGGTAGGGGTAATTCAGGGACAGCTTAGAGTGAAGGGCAAGGTTGGCTGGCTGACGAGGACTATTGAGGCTCAGGCCAGGAAACATAGAAACATAGAAATTAGGTGCAGGAGCAGGCCATTCGGCCCTTCGAGCCTGCACCGCCATTCAATATGATCATGGCTGATCATCCAACTCAGTATCCTGTACCTGCCTTCTCTCCATACCCCCTGATCCATTTAGCAACAAGGGCCACATCCAACTCCCTCGTAAATATGGCCAACGAACTGGCCTCAACTACCTTCTGTGGCAGAGAATTCCACAGATTCACCACTCTCTGTGTGAAAAACGATTTTCTCATCTCGGTCCTAAAAGACTTCCCCCTTATCCATAAGCATGCATATGTCAGGTTGAGGCAGCTGGGGATCAAGTGTGTCCCTTAAGGAGTATAAGGCATACAGGAGTACACTTAAAATATAGGAGTGCAAAAAAAGGGCCATGCAATACCCCTGCCAGATAAGGCATAGGAGAATCCAAAAGGACTCTGTAACTATATTAAGAAAGGGTAAGAAAATGATTGGGAGAGAATTGGTCCCCTGAGGATCTGAGTGGTAATCTATGTGTGGAACTGCGGGAGATGAGTGGATCCATAAATTAATACTGCTCACCTGTATGTACTGCGGCAAAGGCGTAAACTAGAGAGATCAGGGAAGAGAGCAGCGATCTCCTGAAGCCTAACGACATGATAAAGGAGAAGATGTTGGAGATCCTGAAGCACATAAAGGTGGATTGAAAGTCCAGTGCCTGACCGGGTGTATCCTGGGATTTTGCGTGAAGTGAAATTGCTGGTGCCCTGGCAAGAGATTTTTATATCTTTGATTCCCACATTTGAGGTACTGAAGGATGGCTAATTGATAAGGGAACGATAGCGGATGTTGGCTGCATGGACTTGAAAAGACCACAACAGTAAGCTGCCCTGGAAGGTAATGGGCCTGTTCCACTTAGGTGACTTTTTAGGCGACTGCTGGAGACTATGCAGTCGCCACATGGTCACCACATGTTTGCGGGTGGTTGCCATGGAGTCGCCTTAATGGTCGCAAAGAATTCCCGCATTCTGGGAACTAGTCGCGGCCTCATTATGGTCGCCACAAATTTTTCAACATGTTGAAAAATTAGCGGCGAGTAGAATGAAGCCGCCATGGAGAGTAACGAGAATTCTCGTGCTGGAAGCAATGTGTGTGTGTGTGTTCCACTGACAGTCGCTGTTCCAGTTGCTGTTTTTTCAGGCGACTGCCGGCAACTTGACAGTCACCAGCAGTCGCCTGAAAAATCGCCTAAGTGGAACAGGCCCATTAGAGTACATGAGATCCAATGTGAGATAGCGAATTGGGTACAAAATTGGTTTTATGGTAGGGGGCAAAGCAAGGTAATGGGGGGCTGCTTTTCAGATTGCACAACTGTAACCAGTGTGTGCCGCAGGGATCTAAAGGTTCCAACAGGACATAGAACAACTGAGAAAGTGGGCTGGAGAGTGGCAGATGAAATTTAACTTAGATAAGTGGGCTGATGGTACAGTCTTTGGAGTGTTGTTGAATACATGGAGTGTGAGTACACAGTTCCCTGAAAATTATGACAGAGGTAAATAGAATGGTGAAGAATATATGCAGCATGCTTGCCTTCATCAGACGAGGAACTGAGTGTAGGAGTTGGGAATTCACGTCACAATTGTATAACTTGTTGGTTAGGTCATACGCGAGTAGTGTATGGTGTTCTAGTCAACACACAATGGGAAGGAAGTTATTAGCCCATAGAGGATGCAGAAAGGATTCATAGGAATGCTTCCGGGCCTGGGTACTTAAGTTATTAGGATATTGGATAGGCTCGGACAGTTTCTTTGTTGAACTAAATTAAGGCGCATGTTGCAATCAAAAGTGCTTGAACAATGGATGGGAAGGAGTGATGGAGGCTGATTGGTGGCGATGCAGATGTTACAAAATTATGAATGGCATTGATTGGTAAATAGCCACATTCTTTTTCCAAAGATCGATCGGGGAGTCGAAAACTGGAGGTCATAGTTTTAAAGTGTGAGGAAAAAGTTTAAAGGGGACCCGAAGGGCAAGTTTTTCAAATGAATGAATATGAGGAATGAGTTGCCAGAGCAAGTGGGTAAATCATAATGTTTAAAAGACATTTGGACAGGTATGTGGATTGGAAAGGTTTTGAGATTTATGGGCCAATTGCAGGCATGTGGGACTAGTGTGTATAGGCATTTTGGTTGGCATGGATGAGTTGGGCCGAGGGACCCGTTTCTGTGCTGTATATCTATGAATCTCTGAAAGGTTGGATGGTGCATGTATTAGAATTTCAATATATGTATGCAGTAGATGTTTTTGATTCAGGACGAGGTTCAGGGCTGTTGAAGAGCAAAGCTGACAAGCTTTAGACTAATGCCCTGCTGCTCCGTTCCTCTCCCTCTATGGTTCTTCAAGGGTTTTAATAATGTGTAGAATTCTACTCAATGGTGTAAAGTAACTTTACATCATTGTTTTCATCTCACAATAAGAAACATTAAAACATAAACATTGATTGTTTTTATTACCTTCTGCTGTATCACTCAATACAACGTGCTGGCATCAAATCATCCAAACACCAGAAATTCTCTCTTTGATGTCTGATTCCTGACTCTTTTATATATATATGAAACATTAACAAAAAATTCAGAATGCGTTATTTACGTAAATTAGCTGGAGCCGCGAACCTGTCATATATCAAGTGCATTATTTGAATCTAATAATTTCCAACTATTGTGAAATAAAATTGAAGATTTTTTAGATATCACAGAAATAGGTTGAAGTTCGTACATTGTATAAAATTGATGGATAAGCTGGCCTATCAAGTCTTTGCCCCAATCCCATGGTGACGACTAGATGTATTACTCCCCTCTACCTGGCCCATCCACACACAATCAATGATTCTAAGGAAAAAATGTAGAAGGGAAATAAGGGAAGTACATTTTCTGAGAAACTCCACTCCAATTCCCTCATGCATCAGTACAGCACTGGTTAATGTATTTACACATTATATGATGTAGCATCTGCCCCAATGATAAACTTAATCCTAAATTGCGAAATGGAATTCTTTATATTTTTTGCAATTATCTATAATTGAATGAATGATAACTTCATTGTCACATGCGACAAGTCACAATGAAATTCTTTGCTTGCATACATATGCAAGGTATACCCAAAACACAAAAAAAATGCAAAATGGTTTAAAGAAAATACTGGCCAAAACAGTTACACGTGAAATTTAGTAAGCCACAATCTAATTTCAGCAGATGGAAAAGAGGGCGGCATATATACATAAGATGAAAGGAAGCTTGGCAGCTGATTTATTTGAAGACTTAATGTGTAGGCGATTCATCACGGCATTCAATTGCCACTGGGAAGATACTTAGTCAAAACAGTAGAGTACATGTGAGAAGATGTTTTGATCAAACTATATCTAACAAGAGAGAGATAGATTTAGTTCTTTGGGCTAAGGGAATCAAGGGATATGGGGAAAAAGCTGGAATGGGGTACTGATTTTGGATGATCAGCAATGATCATATTGAATGGCGGTGCTGGCTCGAAGGACCAAATGGCCTACACCTGCACCTATTTTCTATGTTTCTTTGTTTCTATCATGCATGTCAGCAACAGCTTGAGTATTTTGTAACATCCAGTGAGAGTTCACGTGACGTTGGTGATATCAAACACTGGAAATTATGACAAAGCGTCGTGAGGATCATCCGCATGCTGAGCCTTGAGTTAGTAGGAAAGATTGGATAGATTTCTGCTTTACAACTGGGAAGGGAATTTTCTCTTGAGGTGACTCTGCAGAGTTGCAAATATTATAAAACTCTATAAAGAAGTGTCTTGATCTGAAACATAATCTATCCATGTTCTCCAGAGATGCTGCCTGTCCTGCTGAGTTACTCCAGAACATTGTGTCCTTTTGTGAAAATCTAGAAATGGACTTTCTGCCTCTCTCTGTAATTCTGACTTTGCAGTATGACAGTGATCCAATTTTAGCTTGTAACTTAGATTCCTCCCACCTGAGGAAACTAATGTCATGTTTGTGGTAAGATCATCAAGGAAGTTTCAGACTAGTATATTAAACTGTGGGGATAAAAGTTGGGCGGATGGAATTTAATCCACAATGAAGCCAATATTATGGCTCGTCAAATACGGGCAGAACATATACAGCAAATGGCAAGGATCTAAGGCATGTTGAGGTACATAGAGCTATTGGGGTACAAGTTCGTGATTCCCTGAAAATGGTGAAGTAGGTGGATAGGGTAATGTGATAAGCATTTGACATGCTTGCCTTCTAGATTGGGCCATTGAGTGCAAGTTGGGACATCCTTTTTATCCAACGATGCTGCCTGACCCATAAAGTTATTCCAGCAATTTATGTCTATAGTTGGGACATTATGTTGTAGATTTACTCCACAAAGTATTGTGTACAAGTATGGTTGCCACACTAAGGAAGATTGTGGTAACATTAGAAAGAGATTCAGCAGGATGTTACCTCGAATGGTGGGTTTGGTTACAAGCTCTGAATGGATAGTCTAGATTGTTCTCTCTGAATTAGGAGACTGAGGAATGACTTTATAAAGGTTTAGAAAATTATGAAGGGCATACATATGGTAGTTAGAGTCTTTCTCAGCATAAGGCATGATTAGAACTTGATGGTATCGATTTAACATGAAATGGGTGATCTGTGGAGCAAGTTTTTCACATAGAAGGTGGTGGTGGTATGTAACAAACCTCCAGATATCGTGGTAGAAGCAGATACAGTTACTGCACTTTAAAGAACAGGCACCTGGAGAGTAAAGGAGTAGACAGGAGTAAAGGAGTACCTTCAGGTAGAAGGTACAGGAGCCTGAAGACTGCAACGACCAGGTTCAGGAATAGCTACTCCACAGCCATCAGGCTATAAATCCTGGCTCGGACAAAACTCTGATCATTACTAACCCATTATCTGTTATTTGCACTTTATCAGTTTATTTATTCATGTGTGTATATATTTATATATGGTATATGGACACACTGATCTGTTTTGTAGTCAATGCCTAATATGTTCTGTGTGCTGAAGCAAAGCAAGAATTTAATTGGCCTATTAGGGACACATGACAATAAACTCACTTGAACTAGACAAATGGGATTAGCATAGATAAGCATCACAGTCAATATAGATGGGGAGGGCCAAAAGGACGTGTTTCTGTTCTGTACAATATTAGGACTATTTGTATGAAACACAAATAAGCAACTTTTACAAAATTGTAAAAATAAAATATAATGGTAGATAAGAATTCCACTTCAATCTTATAAAACATGTTGGCACTGTTATGTAATAATTTGCATGACTAAATCATATTGATTACTTTAGGGCTGGAAGTGTGCTGTACGGCATTGACAGCATGCCAGATCTACGTCGGAAGAAGACTATGCCCATCGTTCGAGATGTGGTGAGTTAGAATTTGATTTATAGTATGGCATTAATTGAAATATATATTTTATTCTGGAGAATCCATGCCTCTGAGATGAAAATCTTCCATACTCAGGGAGGACATTATATTTAAAATGTAGTTGCATTTCCTACCTTTAGATTGGGCAGAGATGTGTTTGGATTAGTTGTGTCTGGTACTGATCGCGGTAAAACTGTCTGAGCTCCAGATTGTGTCCTGAGCACTTGTTGAGGCTGGTGTGGCCATTTGCACTCTTTGCTGTATTAGTGAGGGGTTTGGTGTGTGTGCGCAATGAATGTTCACCAGATGTATGCAGATAGAGAGATCGCAAAGTGAATGAAGATTGCATCCCGACAGTGCCATTTTGGTCATTATGGAACTCCATAGCTTCCAACCCATCAGGGGATATGAATATTGAATTCTCAATTTCAAGCAACTTCTACTAACACTCCCCCCTTGTCCTCTTCCTCCACCCTAGTTATATAATAAGTTCCACAGTTAGCAACAATGTTTCCCCTTTGAGATCAGACCTTACCTGGCCAACAGTTGGCCGACCAGGGAACCACCCTGCCTGAGGTCATTTGTTGCTGACCATGGTCTTATCTCACTTCCAGTTCTTCCCCCTCCCTTTTACTTTCAGCCTGAAGAAGGGTTCTGACCCAAATGTCACTTATCCTTTATCTCCCAAGATGCTGCCTGGCCCACTAAGTTACTCCAGCACTGTGTCTATCTTTGGTTTAAATCAGCATCAGCAGTTCTACATTTTAGAACTCAGTATTCCCTTAAATATTTTGCCTTGTGTTGCAAGGCTGAACAAGCAGTAAGCCAAAGGAAGGAGACTGAGTCTCTCGCAGTACTTTTGAAAATTAATCTTATACTGATTATGAGTTGGTTGGTGGTTGGTTTCTTCAAGTGGTGACTTGTAATAGTTGTTTGAAGTTGCGGAGATTCAATATAAGGAGGTGACGAGACTGGTGCTGAAGGGTCTTTTGTGGATTTTGGATGCCTCAAAAGCAATTCTACTTTCAAAATAACCTTATTATAGTGGGCATCCCTGGCCCGTCAGCAAGCTGAGCACTGCTCGGAGCTTTGTGTTTTGACTGAGTGTTTGGTGCATCTTCCCGAAGTAAGATGGGTTTTCTACTATTCACTGCTCCACCAAAGCCTCCGGTCCAATACATGTAGATTGTAGATCACCATCTCTTGTGTTATACCATTCTTCATTGTTACCTAGAGTTTAGAAGGATGAGGGGGGGAATCTCATCCAAAAGGCCTGGATAGAGTGGATGTAGAGAAGATGTTCCCACTAGTGGGAGAGTCTAGGACCAGAGGTCATAGCCTCAGAATTAAAGGACGTTTCTTTAGGAAGGAGATGAGGAGGAATTCCTTTAGTCAGATGATGGTGAATCTGTGGAATTCATTGCCCTAGAAGGCTGTGGAGGCCGTGAATGGATATTTGAAAGACGGAGATAGATAGATTCTTGATTAGTACAGGTGTCGGGGGTAACGGAGCGAAGGAAGGAGAATGAGGTTAATAGGGAAAGATAAATCAGCCATGGTTGGATGGTGGAGTAGACAATGGGCTGAATGGCCTAATTCTGCTCCTATCACTTATGAACATGAATGCCAGCTAGTTACTGGTGCAAGCACAGTGCATGTTCCCTTTAAGTGGACAGGTCTAGTTAGCTGATACCGCCATCATTATAATTATGAGACATCACTCTGTTTGTATGTTTGAACCATTATCTTTCAGTAACCAGTTCCTGGAAGAATATGAGTGAGGATGCTGCTGATTAACTTGGTCTTTAGTTCCCTTCTCTGTCCAGGTCTAGGAGAAATAACATACTCATTGTGAATAGTGCATTAGTGATTTTCTAGAATCTATAGAATATTTAATGACTGACATAGAAATTCATTTAGATAAGAATTTTATTGCAAATTATCTGTGTGGCTGTTACATTTGTTTTAAAAGGTCCTTAAAATATGATTGATTTTAATTTTGCAACGGATAGTAGTGAAACTAACGTAAATTATTTTCTTCCCATGCTGCTTGGATAAACAGGCGATGGTATGTGCTTTCAAAATATTTCAATTATGTGAATGCTCAATTTTGTAAAATTCTACAGGACAAGGATTTATACCAATGAATTAAATAAAAATCACGAGAAACTTGGCTCACCAGCATTTGTTAATATTTAATCATTGAAATATGGCCATGGGTAGGAAGGAACTGCTTCCGACATTTGACTTCTTCAGAAGAAGGGTCTCGACCTGAAACGTCATCCATTCCTTCTCTCCAGAGATGCTGCCTGTCCGGCAGAGTTACTCCAGCATGTTTTGCCTCTCTTTGGTTTAAACTAGCATCTGCATATTCTTTGAAATATGGCCATAGTATTGCTGGCTCTCCATTGTCAACAATGACTTGGCATTAAAGCGGGCAACTGAAGATGGATAAGGATAGCTCATTCATTGTTGAACTATGTGTAATTCACACATTAGTGCACCGGTCTCCATTTTGGCAAAATAAGACAAGGTGACTGCTTCATACACATTCGCGGGTTGTGACTGAATGGTTGGAATTGCCGATGCTTTAAAAGTAGTGACTTATTTTATTGAGGAGAGACTGGTGACTAAATAAAGCAGGCATGGCCATACTGATATTTAATTGCTTAAATACTCACAAAACTATTAGATTATGATTTAATTAGGCAGTTTCCAAATTATCTCAATTCATTCGCATAACTTTGACTATCATCATAGAGTCACTGTGTTGTATAGCATAGAAAATGGACCAAGCACTGATCCCCTTAACACACCACTGGTCACAGGCCTCCAATCTGAAAAACAACCCTCAACCTACTCCTTTCACCAATCCAATTTTGTATCCAATTTACTAATTCACCCTGGATCCCTTGTGCTCTAGTCTTCTGGACCAGCCTACTATGCAGGATCTTGTCAAATGCCTTGCTGTAGTCCATGTGGACTAGAGATGTAAATAGACTGGAAAATGACAAATGAGAGTAGTTGTTTGGTTTCTAAACACAGCCACCTCTTCAATTCAGTGCGATATTTTGTCTGTTCTTTAGACATTTTCTGAAGATATAACTTTATCTTGTGTAACAATCCAGAATCTTCTTAACTGAGCTCCCATAGCTTATTTTCAGACAAATTATGGCTTGCAATTATACACAGTAGAATTAGGCTAATTTTGTTCAAAGTTAAATATGATAGGTTTTGACAGGCAATGAAAATATTCAACACTAACTGATTATATGTTTTGCACAAAATACATCAATTTGGTTTTCCCATTTTGGCATGATCTCCATTAATATTAGGTTTTATATTCAGCTGCAAGCTTCCTGTTTACCATTTTCCCCAGTCCACTTTATTAAAATAAAGTACAGACTTGCAAGATTTGTCAACCATATTGGTAGCTAGAGGATAATATTGTCTTATATAAATCCCTCTAGGGCATTAACTAAAATAATTTCTGAACTGCTCCCCACAATATATGGTACATTAAATTGCTGAGTAAACAACAATGCCGTTACATGCTTTGTTGGTTGCTATCCAGGAGCATTTATTTGTCAATAGACCTTGCAAATGTCTGAGAATCAGAATCCTAATTGTTGCAACAATCAAGCAGTGAAAGTGCATATTATTGGTTTTCTCTTAGGTTATTTCAGCATTTTTCAGCATTTTTTTTGTGTGCATATTTAATAACACTTAAGTATGTGAAAGTCAAAACATAAGGACTGATTTATAATCTAAGATTCTGTAGGTCATTGAAATAACCATATTTTTATTTCACATAGAATATTGGTGTCAATCTCAAAACAAGTATTTGTTGCCCATTCCAAATTTACCTAGAAATGTATAGGTAGGAAAATACTGCAGATGCTGGATTAAATCGAAGATAGACACAAAATGCTGGAGTAACACAGCGGGACAGGCAGCATCTCTGGAGTGAATGAATGGTTGACGTTTTGGGTTGAGACCCTTCTTAAGAAGTATGTATTTTTGTGTACAGAACAGCGTTACTCAGCCTTGAGTTGAGAGTTGCCCTCCTTCTGCAGGCTTTTATCATGATTGTCTGCACAGTTAGTTCAAGCAATTCCAGCATCTCACTACTGGCCAAGTTGAGGCGAAGCACTGTTCTAATAATGGCATTTACCTGTTGTATGGACATTTGAATATTTCTGTAACTTTCTATTGCCTTCCTTTCCTGGAGAGCAACAAATAGTCCTGAACCTAGCTTAATCAATATTTAAAAGGCTCAGAAATTGGCCTGAAATACAGCTTCAAAACTCTAGTAATGCACCAGCACCACTTACGAGAAGCACTGGCCAAGAAGAGAATCTGATTCCATTGATAGATCAACTGATTCTCAATATTTTTCATCAGTATTTGTTGTCCCATCCAATACTACCTACAGGATTGTTTTTAGGAATTACAAAAATGCTAACACATGTATTTCTTATTACAACATTTATGAATATAAATGTCTTCCCTTTGCTTATGGTGAACATTTTAACCCCTCTCAACAGACCCTTGCTGCAAGAAAAGCAGGCATTTCTTTTGGCATGACCACAAGAACCTCGGTAAACAATCAAGAATTGGTAAGTGTGTTTCTTTAACAATGTCACATCTGGTAAGCTTTTTTAGTTGATGAATAACTCGTAGTGAGAATTTTGGGGAGGTCACGAAAAACATGTTTGAACACATTGCCCACTAGTAAGATGCAGTTCTTCCATAGTTACACCCAATCGGTTACATGCAGAAGTTGAAGGTCTGTTTCCATTAAAAATGCCTATTTGTAACAGAAAGAAAACAGTTTCAGATGCTCATGACAATAGGAGTTTTGAGCTGAAACCTGCATATTATTTAGCATTCGATGGCAAATTGATTTTTTTCTCTTGGTTCAATTCCTTCTAATCTTTCTGCTCATTCAACCAGAGGTTGTATTGTGGAAGCTGTTTTCATCAGTTTAACCATTTTCAAATAAATTATCAGTTAAAAGTCATGTTAATAAATATATCCAAACTCATTTTTTTTAATTATGCATGTCATTGTCATCAGGCATTTTCAAAGTCCTGGCCACCAATTTAAAGGTCACTGAGTAATAAAAGAGAATAATCATTTTGAAAAACGGATATTGAGGAGAAATAACATGAAATATAATTTGTACTTTATCAATAGGAAGGATTTAGAGGACTATTGGCCAAATACAGGCAAATAGGATTAGCCCAACTTGGTCTGCATTGGAAGCCGGGCCGAATAGCTCTGTGACAACTGGTGAATACGCCTAGGGTTTGCATTCCTTCAATTGATGCTTATATCACAAGAGAGCTTAAAATATGTTCTTGAGGAGAAAATAAAATCTGATAGGATGCTGGAGCTGTGGAAAATTATCAGTTTAATTAAATGATATCAAATATTGAAATCCTGTGAAATTATAAAGTATTTTAATTAACTGAATTTAACGGATTTAATTCAAATGTAAAACTTTGAGAAGTAATTTGGGAAGAACGCTTAAATAAAATGGATATACTTTATTTGATGTCCTCGTGTCTCAGATCGTAAATTCTGCAATGGGCTTGATTCGAGGTTAAGAAATCAGTGAGAATATATACTCTACTCCAATTTTGCTCATCTACTCAAGTAGTTGAAGCCCCTCATCTCCAGAATTATTCTAATACGTGTGCTTTACACTTGCTCTAAAGAGGCGGTGCATTGGTGCAGCGGGTAGTGCTGCTGCCGCCTGACAGCTACTGTGCTGCCCGGGGCTGATCATGAATTTGGGCACTCTCTGTGCAAAGTTTACACATTCTCCCTGTGACCATGTAAATTCCCCCCCCCCCCCCCCCCCCCCCCCCAGGTACACTTGAAAACCCTTCATCAGTTCTGAGAAAGAGAAAAAGTCTTTCCGCTGTCTGGTTAGCATGCAACAAAAGCTTTTCACTGTACCTCGGTACATGTAGACAATAGACAATAGGTGCAGGAGTAGGCCATTCGGCCCTCCGAGCCAGCACCGCCATTCAATGTGATCATGGCTGATCATCCCCAATCAGTACCCCGTTCCTGTCCCCGTACCCCGTTATGTAACAATAAACAAAACTGAACTGGAAAAGCAAAAAAATGACATATGTCAGGCAACATCCCTGGAGAAGATGGATAGGTGACGTTTCGGGTTGGGACCATCATTCAGACCTGATGCATCACCTATCCATGTTCTCTAGGGATGCTGCCTGACCTGCTGCCTTCCACCTCCAGTTCCTACAAGAGAAAAAGCAAGTTAGTCCAAGTAGCAGCAGCGGTAGTGTTGGGCAGATTATAGGAACAGATCCTTCTGTGTCTCTCCATCCATCTGCTTGTCTAAATCCCTCTTAAACGCTACTGTTGTATCTACTTCAATCTCTGCATCTCCACCCCTGACAGCTCGCCCAGGCACCCACCACTATCAGTGTGGGGAAAAAAATGTCTCACTCGTTAACTTTTCCTCTGTCGCCTTCCACAGTTCCCTCCTTGTTGATCTTTTATATATTATAGTACGAAAGGATTTTAATATTTTCTCTCGTTAATCAATTACAAAAATGGAGGCATACGTGTCCGATTATAATTTGGTTGGAACACGTCCTTGAGCTCGCAAAGGGATACCTCCCTCAGCGTGCGTAGGGATATGGGCACAAACCGAACATCCTAATCATCCCACTCAGATAAGGAAGTTTGTTTTCCTTTCAGCTGCGAGTTCACTGTGTTCTGTGTGAAAGTTGTTAGTTGAATTTCATACTCCAACTTCTAACTTCATCCTGTTTCTCGTAACTATCTAGATGCCTCTCTTCACTCTCATGTCCTCTATGATTCCATATAATGTGAATATAGTCATAAGTATTTAAGACTACAAAGAAAGTTAATAAAGAATATGTCTACATTTTGACACTTTTTTATCATCGTCTTATCACTATAAAATTTTACGGTTCTTGCGTTTCCTTCTCGAGGGTTCCGTCTGAGTGATGCAGTTTACATCTGGTGGCATGTATCTAATTGTGTTTTTCTTTTACTTTTACTGCCGTTCGCATTGTAGCAGCACCAAATATGGTCTTTTCCACCTAGGAGATAAAAAACCTTTGTTCATTGCTCGCACTTAAACCTGATCTCCTGGTCTAAATTGGGTGCATATTTCCTTTTCCTGGAGGGACCTGTGCCTGCTTAACTTTCTCATAGATTTTACTAACTGTTTCACACATGGCTTGAGCATATTTAAGGATTTTTCATCATTACATATCAGGGCTACCGTCTCAGGAGTCATCGGGGGTCGGGTTCCTGTTGTCACAGGTCGCCCCATCAATATCTTGGGAGGTGTTAGGCCCGTGTTTCTATTTTTCTGATTTCTCAGGGCATACATCACTACGGGTATGGCGTCAGGCCACAACAACCTATTTTGCAGTCCTAATTTGGCCAAAGTAGCTTTTATTTCCCCATTTACTCTTTTTACCATCCCTGAGCACTGTGGTTGATATGGTATGTGCCATTTTACTGGAACTTAAGAGCTTTCGACGAGTTCTGAACTAATTTGCTGGTGAAATGAGTGCCTCTGTCACTGTTTATTCCCATGGGTATCCCGCATCTAGGTATTATTTCTTTCATTAAAATATTGACCACCGTCCTTGCATCATCCCTCCTAGTGGGGTGTGCTTCCACCCATCTGGAGAATATATCAACTATGACCAGAATGTACTTAAAACCCTTTGCTGCGGGCTTATGTACAAAATCAATTTGCAAATTCTCAAAAGGCATTTCAGGTTGTGATAGGTGATCAAATTTTGCAGGTGTCTTCCCTCTATTATTTTGTTGACACACCAGACATGTTCTTGCAACTTTATCAATTATGACCGTTATAACCTGGTGCATACCATTGTTGGGACAATGCATATGCCATCCCCCCTTTTTCCATATGAGCCTGTCCATTGGGCAAAAATAGGCTCCTGGGCCAAACTACCCGACCATCAGGGTGGACCCAGACAATGGAGTCTTGAAAACACCCTGCTTTGCTCAGGGAATTATTTTCCTGGAGTGATGCTCGGCTCTGGGCATCCTGTAACTGGGTTACATCAATGCTAACCGGGAGCTTTCTTTGTGCTGCAGACTTAATTTTAACTGCTTGTAATGCGGGGTTTGCCTGAGGGCAATCTGTTTCCCTTTGATACATCATCATCCGATATGCCCTCTAATATTTGATATTTCCACCATGGGAATAGGTTCTGACTGTCTACCCTATCTATGCCTCTCATAATTTTGTACCTCACAAACAATAGAGGTTCCACTCAGATCCCTACAGAACACTGGTTACAGACCTTCAATCCATGTTTGAATCTACCAGTCTACCAAAACACCGTGGATCTTCTGGATCAGCCTACCTTTGGAGGAATGCAATGTTCAATTTTGATGTTACACATGACACTTTAATTTTTGTTACATATTATTAAACGATTGTCTTATTTCTAATTGGGAGAATTAACTTGAAGTAATTTATGGGCCTGTCCCACTTAGGCGATTTTTTTGGGCGACTATAGGTGACTGCCGCAACATTTTACAGCGACAGTGGCGACAATTTTTGCTGTCGTAGGTTGTGGTGAGTGCTGTCATAGGGACTAGTTTTAATTCCATTAAAACTAGTCCCTGGCAGTTGCCTATAGAGTCGCCTAAGTGGGACAGGCCCATTATTCATACATAACACATACAAAGAATGGCGTGGTCACAATTACCGAGGTCCACAGAGGGAATGCCTTAACAATGACCTTGTAGCATTAGATTAATAGCTTGAAGCTCACAATTGGAAATCAATGTATAATTCACAAACGCAAACCTTAGGAACACAAAGGTAAGACATGCAGTGAATGTCATCAAGTTGTAATTGGTTAAGGATTTAAAAACAATGCTTAAGTTTACTAATTTCAGGCATTTCCCAACCATATTTTCAACAGAAGTTACATGTTTACAAGAAAACATTACAGGCCTTAATCTACCCAATATCGTCAACTACACCACACAATTTTGAGGTGTGGACAGCAACTACTCCAACCTACTGCTATGAATGTGAGGGGCTGCTGTGGGGCATCGCAAGGCAAGGCATGAAATGTACTGAGTGTGGTGTCAAATGCCATGAAAAGTGTCAAGACCTTCTCAATGCCGACTGTTTGCAACGTAAGTATTTTTGCTGACAAAATATTCTGTATTGCATTTGAGAAAGAGAGATTTGTTTACTGGCAGGGATCTTGCAATCAGAATCTATTGACATTTGATGAAAACTTATAGTTATTGCATGAAAATAAAAAACTGCAGATGCTAGAAATCTGAAATAAACAGAAAATACTGGAAACACTCAGCAGGTCAGGAAGTGGTCTGTGGAAGGGAAACTGAATTAACATGTTAGGTCAGTGGGTAAGGCTTAAATTTTCATAGACACTCTTTAATTCAAAATGCTCAAATACAGGTAGATCTTCTCTAACATGATGGTTGCATTCCTAGAAAACACTTTAAACGTCAGAGTCTGTCAATATGTGCTGGAGCTGCTGAGCTTAGCTGATTATATCCAACCCAACATAATGATGTCTGCAATTCCTATTGCACCAGGAATGGTCCTGACCCGATATGTTCCATATCCATGTTTGCCACAGATGCTACCTGACCTGCTGAGTTACTCTAGAACTTTGTGTTAACTATTTGTGTTATTGAGGGAGTGCTGTGTAGGTTCACGAGGTTAATTCCTGGGATGGCAGGACTGTCATATTATGAAAGAATGGAACAACTGGGCTTGTATGCACTGGAATTTTAGAAGGATGAGATGGGATCTTATAGAAACATATAAAATTATTAAGAGATTCGACTTGCTAGATGCAGGAAACATGTTCCCAATGTTGGTGGAGTTCAGAACCAGGGGCTACAGTTTAAGAATAAGGGGTAGGCCATTTAGAACTGAGATGAGGAAAAGCTTTTTCACCCGGAGAGTTGTGAATTTGTGGAATTCTCTGCCTAAAGGCAGTGGAGGCCGATATACTGGATGCATTCAAAAGAGTTAGATAAAGCTCTTAGGGCTAGCGGAATCAAGGGATATGGGGAGAAGGCAGGAACAGGATACTGATTGTGGATGATCAGCCATGATCACGTTGAATGGTGGTGCTGGCGCGAAGGGCCAAATGCACCTATTTTCTATGTATATATGTCAGAGCTCTCATCAGAACTGTTCTGATGAAGATTGTGTTAGCAGAAGTAGAGATTGAGCTGATTGTGCACGGTGGCCTCCAGAAGAGACTTTGCAGAAACCAGCAGAAAAACGTTCATTTCAAGATTTAAGCGACCTGACAAGGACCTAGAAATTGGTTGGATACGCTAAACAGTTGATGTGCAGCAGGCTAATCAACAGGTGGTAGGCCCAGGGTCTCAAAGGACCATTCCTTTTCATTGTGGTGCTTGCAAGATAAATTCAGTCATTCCTGGTCAGGTTTAGGGACCGGGGGGAACGGCTCGGGGGAAGGTTCAGGGACCTGGTCAGTGCTGATCAGAGTAGTCACGACAAGAACTGGGGAGGAGGTCAGGATGAGAGATGAACTGGTGGTACTGGTGGTTGGAATGCTAGAAAAAGGTTTGGTAATAAATTCAAGGTCGAGGTGCGATTGGTAGAAGTTGGAAGTGGCTCCAATTGACAGGAGAGGCAACAGAAAATTGCCATGAGGTGGTTTGAATGAGTACAAACTCTAAAATCCTCTTGGATCCAAATAACCATGTTTCAATGCAACCATACTCTCACAACCCAGGATTGTTTCCATGTCCACCCTGTTCTCAAGTCCATCAACATTGAATTCACATTTGCTCCTTGTCAGGTTCTTGCCCCTATTCCTTTATTACATCTTGTCAGTCTCTCCATCTGCAATAAGTTTTATCATCCACTTGATTTAAAATAATGCTCAGATACCGAGTGCATCGACAGAAGAACATTTTGATGACTATGAAAGGTTTAGAAAATAGTTGGAAAAATGCTTATGGATCATAAATTTGCTTGGAGAAAATTCTGAGATTGTTTTCGTGGTGTTTTTATCACATTTATTTGAGATGCTATTTTCAAAATATGAAAAAAATCTAAACTAAGATTGGCATCTTGACTGGATCTAATCTTATCATTTACAAAGATGTCAGGAATCAATCTTGTGCAGTAAATGCTTAGTATATATTCAACAATCCCAGCAGCTAAAAAGATCTTGGTCTACACTCAGGCGTAACACTTTCCTTGTATTTGTTTTTCTCTCAGTGTACAATCTCGGTGCATCCAGTTCAGATGCAGAGGAAATAAACTGATTTAACAGTTTGTACCACCTGTGCATATCTTCATATCCTTTTAATGTTGTTTCACCTTCACAAATCTTGCTCATTTAAAATTCTAAATAACTACTTGCTTTGACATTTACAATTTCAGGAGCAGCCGAGAAAAGCTCAAAGCATGGTGCGGAGGATAAAACACAAAATATCATTGCAGCCATGAAGGAACGAATGAAAGTCAGAGAGACAAACAAGCCTGAGATTTTTATGTTGATCCAAGCACAATTTGAAGTGTCCAAAGAAGACTATGCACGGCACTTGAAGGCAGCTAAACAGAGTGTGTTGGAGGGAACCTCCAAGTGGTCAGCAAAGATCAAAATAACAGGTCAGGCCTCCCTGAGCACGTGTATCCTAACAATTCAAATGCAATATCTGTGGAAAAGACTTCGTTAAAAAAAAAAATTCTGATTCACTATGGTTTATTATTAAATTTTATTATAGAAAATGATAAGCAACTGCCAAGGTGTTACTGCCATGACAATGGCCATACACAGTATTGACCTGACACAGTATTGACCATGCATAGCAATGACCATGAACATCAACAATCATGCACATAGAACAACCATGCACAGCAACGACCTTGCCCAGTATTGAGCAGCAATGGCACCGGCCAGCCGCGATGCTGACCAGACCTGGCACCGACTGGCACATTCCACAGATGATCACAGCACCACGTTGCCTACCTTCTCAGAATGCGGGTCATTATTTTTTTAAATTATATTATAACAATGCCGGTCACTGGTTATGTGCGCACTTTGAAAGCTTTCTACAACATTGTTAAAGTGAAATGGATGAATATGTAAATTCAATATATTGTTGACATTATAGTCGCATTGGTGGAAAAAAAAAATCCTTCAAGTAGGCTTTTGGGTTCAAACTCCTATCATATTGAATTATTGCTCATTTTTTATCAGTTATCCAGAATATTTGCCGGTATTTGTGTACTTGACGTGTTAAATAAAACACTCCATTAATAATTAAATAACAGCTTTGTAGCAATACTTTCTCTAGCAGGACTGCAGCAGTTGCGTAGCTGGTAAAGCTGCTGCCTCATAGCGCCAGAGACCCAGGTTCAATCCTGATGTTAGATGCTGCCAGAGTTTGCATATTCTACCTGTGACTGCATGGGTTTTGTTCCTGGTTTATCCTTCAGCCTTCTGGGATCTCACCTGTGGCTAAAGATCATTGATCAAGGACAAAGATCACTGTCTAGGCCATATCCATCTCCTTCCTTGGCTCTTTCCATAACCCAGACTAAGATCCCACCTGGCCTTGGGAAATTAACCATCTTAATGTTCTTTAAAAGACTCAACACTTCCTCCGTCTTGATATCAACATGCTTCGGAATATCAGTATAACTCTCCTTAATCTCATTATCCTTCTCCCTGATGAAAACAGATGCAATGTACTTCATATAGAATCTCTCCCACTCCTCTCGCTCCAGACATAAATGATCCCTTTTGGCCTTGAGTGGTCCCACATACCCCTTAACTAGTCTCTTGTTTTTAACGTTTAAAACACCATCCCATTTGCCTTACTCATCAAAAACATTTCATTACCACGTTTTCCCCTCTGATTCCCTGTTTCCTTTGTGTTCCTCAAGAGCCCTGATGATATCAGCTCCCTGAATCTTTTTCTTCTTCCTTTTACTTGTTGACAGCACTCTCATCACCCAAGGTTCATGAACCTTGCCATCCTTGTCTTTCTTCTTCACAGGACCATGTTGGTCCTGAGTTCTGACTTTAAGTGACTCTGTCAGATGTGGACATATCCAATAACAGCCGCTCCCAATCTGCTCACCCTGCTCCTGGACTAACCTTAAAATTCAGCATCTTTTACATTTAACCTCAGTGCTTCCCATTTATAGTATTTCTATGAAGGATCTGACATACAATCCATGAATATTTTGCTTTATCCATTTACAACTGGTTTCTCTTCAGCCTGACCTATTCTCTTTATATCCATTTTATTTACCTTTCCTTACAATCAATTCAGCAAATTCATTCCAGGAGATGTTGTTTAGGCTGAGTAAACTGCTTGCCTATTATTTCCATCTTTTTACCTGGCCAAGAAAGGAGTTAACTCCAAGGGCATTGAGAAGGGAAATCAGCACGAAAATGAACTTCCCAGCAAAAAAAAAAATATCATTGGATAATTGCTTGCTGTGTTTTCAAAGATCCCATCTAACCTGTGATTGATGATGCTGGTGTAAACCAAAGTTATGACTTACCAACCTATACCATAATTCTGAAACTCTAAATGTAGATTGAACAAAGTGTCAGGAATAGAATGTTATGTATAGGCACCATTATATTTCATGTTGATCTTCTCTGATCAGGGAAGGAAGTCGATCCCATTGCAGTAACCTTTTCTCTAATTCATTTTTGAATGGGAGTGTTGGACCAAGGAACATATCCTACCATTCATGTAAACTTTGTGCTGGTAATGGCGAGCAGTAAAAAAGATGCTGATGTACAATTAGTCATATTTATGTTTTACGTAGGTGATTGAAGATATTCATTAAATATTCCAAACTTTCTTTGTGCAACAGTGCTCTGTGCTCAGGGTTTACAAGCAAAAGATAAGACTGGCTCGAGTGACCCTTACGTCACAGTGCAAGTGGGTAAAACAAAAAGGAGGACCAAAACCATTTTTGGGAATCTCAACCCCAGCTGGGATGAAACATTTCACTTGTAAGTACTGGATTATAAATCGGTGTTTGCTGTGCATTATCATATTTTAATGGGTTAACCTCACAGTCTGCTTCTGCGCAGGATTTTCTGAATACTGTATACAACATGCTTGATAAAGTTGATATACATATTTTTATAATCATCGAATGTCGTTATTTTCACAGGTTATGAGTTAAAAAGTAAGAACTGACAAAAGTGAAAGCAGTATTCACTGTCATGTTATCAAAACAATAATTTTCAATCATAACATAGTGCAAATTAAGGCAAAAGAAGCCTTCAAAGACACCAATATTAAACATTTTCTACATGATAAAATATGTTTTTCAAAATGAAAGTAAGGGTATTGATGTAAACAAATTGCAAAACTGCATGTTTTTACTGGGCAGGGATTTGGTCCTTTGCCTGAATTATGCACATAAACAATTGCTCACTGGAGCTCCAGAACTGCTGCTGAGTCCGAAACAATTCTTGTTTCAAAACTGTGAAGTGTGTGATATATATACATATAAATAAACATATAAATAAATAGTGAGCTACCTTCATCGCACAGAGGTCCCACAGTGCTGGTACATTACAGCATTGATGAGGGTAAAGCAGTGGATGTTGTCTATATGGATTTCAGTAAGGCCTTTGACAAGGTTCCCCATGGAAGGTTGGTTAAGAAGGTTCAATCTTTGGGTGTTAATGGCGGAGTAGCAAGATGGATTCAACAGTGGCTGAATGGGAGATGTCAGAGAGTAATGGTGGATGGCTGTTTGTCAGGTTGGAAGCCGGTGACCAGTGGGGTGCCTCAGGGATCTGTGTTGGGTCCACTGTTGTTTGTCATGTACATCAATGATCTGGATGATGGGGTGGAAAATTGGATAAGTAAGTATGCAGATGATACTAAGATAGGTGGTGTTGTGGATAATGAAGTAGATTTTCAAAGTCTACAGAGAGATTTGGGCCATTTGGAAAAGTGGGCTGAAAGATGGCAGATGGAGTTTAATGCTGATAAGTGTGAAGTGCTACATCTTGGCAGGACAAATCAAAATAGGACGTACATGGTAAATGGTAGGGAATTGAGGAATGCTGTGGAACAGAGGGATCTAGGAATAACTGTGCATAGTTCCCTGAAGGTGGAATCGCATGTAGATAGGGTGATAAAGAAAGCCTTTGGTGTGCTGGCCTTTATAAATCAGAGCATTGAATATAGGAGTAGGGAAGTAATGTTAAAATTGTACAAGGCATTGGTAAGACCAATTCTGGAGTATGGTGTACAATTTTGGTCGCCTAGTTATAGGAAGGATATCAACAAAGTAGAGAGAGTACAGAGGAGATTTACTAGAATGTTGCCAGGGTTCCAGCAACTATGTTACAGAGAAAGGTTGAACAAGTTAGGTCTTTATTCTTTGGAGCGCAGAAGGTTAAGGGGGGACTTGATTGAGGTCTTTAAAATGATGAAAGGGATAGACAGAGTTGACGTGGATACGTTTTTCCCATTGAGGGTAGGGAAGATTCAAACAAGAGGGCATGACATGAGAATTAAGGGACAGAGGTTTCGGGGTAACGTGAGGGGGAACTTCTTTACTCAGAGGGTGGTGGCTGTGTGGAATGAGCTTCCAGCAGAAGTGGTGGAGGCAGGATCGATTTTAACATTTAAGAGTAAAGTGGATAGGTATATGGACGTGAAGGGAATGGAGGGGTATGGTCTGAGTGCAGGTAGATGGGACTAGGGGAAAACAAATGGTCGGCACGGACTGGAAGGGCCGAGAGGGCCTGTTTCCGTGCTGTAATTGTTATATGGTTATAATAGGCGTTTCAAGGATATGACTCAATAACAGCACCTGAGACCTAGCTTTTATTCTGAATGTGGGTGCTTTCTGCACGTTCTCCCTGTGGCCACTTAAGTTTTCTCCGGGTTTCCTCCCACATTCCAAACACATGCAGGTTTTGTGATAAATTGGCTCCTGTAAATTGCCCTCGTGTGTAGGTTGTGAAACCGGGATAACATCGAACTAGTGAATGGGTGATAACTGGTCGGCACAGACTCGGTGGACCGAACGGCCTGTTTCCACGCTGTATGTCTAAACTAAAACTATAGGGGAACATAATGTATTTCCAAGCTAGTGTACTTCGACAAATGGAGTTGGTGGCATTCCCATTCACTTGTTGCCCTTACCTTTCTTGATGATAGAGACATCAGATTAGAGATGTTCTTGAAGATACCTGGGGCTATTTGAGTACACTTTGTAATTAGTGCACTCTCCAGCAACAGTGTGCATCAATGGCGGAGGGACTGCATGCTTGAGGTGGTGGATGGAGTGCCAGTCAAGCAGGCTGCCCACATTTGTTTATTTCTAGAGTGCATCCTTCTATGCAGCTGCATATAATGCACTGTGTGCTTTCCAATGTGTAGCCAGAGGCCAGTGAGGATGTCCTTGAAACAGCTGGCAAACTGGGATTAGTAGCAAGGGTAAATCTGAGCAGAGAAGGGTTAGCAGACAATTGCAGTCATTTTACAGATGCAGGGGGTGTGGTATTGCACTTTTCAAACCTGTAAATATGTTCCTGCCTGCACACAAACATTTAACACTTAATTGGGCACCAGTGTTCCTTATAAACATTGTCACCTTGACCAAATGGAAAGAATGTCCATACATGTTGCAACCATTTGTATTGAGATGTTGCATAATAACTCTGTGATTGAAACTGCAAGCATCATTTAGGTTATTTATTGCCTGTCCTTTGATGCCAGTGGAACAAGTAAGGTGGAGCTGTCACGTTTCACGAGTGCTTTTGGAGTACTCAATGCTCTCAATTTCCCCGTTATTCTGTCCATGGCAGCTGCCTGTCTGGAGTCTGATGCCATAACATTCAGCTGTCTTTCTTGCCTTTCTCCCTGACCCCATTTGAGATTTATGACTCAATATCCTCTCCATCTTATGTCCAGCTTCATTGCTTCATCCATCTGCAGCTCTGCTGCTCAGACCTTCTGTGGTTTGTAACTTGGGAATTCTCGTGCAATCTTGGCCAACCTCCATAAACATGACCAACTTCAACATGAGGGGGAAAATTTAATGGAGACGAGGAGGTTACGTTTTTTACACTAAAAATGGCACGCTCTGCCAAGGGTAATGGTGGAAGCAGATTATGATAGTGGTGTTTAAGTAGCCTATAGATAATCACGTGCATATGCAGTTAATGAAGGACACAAATCATGTGCAGGCTGAAGAGATCAGTTTACCTTGGCATCAAGTATGGCATAGATATTGTAGGCCAAAGGGCCTGATCCTGCGCTGTACTGTTCTATGTTCTATAACCAACAACCACAAGACTGTCTCACTTCTCTTTTGAAGGACTCCTTAAAACACACCTCATCTCCATATGGAAATGTGTCACCTTTTCTTTGCTGAGGTTCCTTGAAGTTCTTGCTACTTCAGAGACACTATATGATTATCAAAAGCAGAAAATACTGGAAACACCTGGCAGGTTGGCAGCATCTGTGGAAGGAGAAAAGGTTATGTTCAAAAATCATAGGAGCAGAATTAGGCCATTTGGCCCATCAAGTCTACTCCACCATTCCATCATTGCTGATCTATCACTCCCTATCAACCTCATCCGCCTTCTCGCCTTAAAAATATGCATTGACTTGGCCTCCACAGCCATCTGTGGCAATGAATTCTACAGATTCACCACCCTCTGACTAAAGGAATTCCTCCTCATCTTTCTAAAGGTACATCCTTTTATTCTGAGGCTATGGGCACTGGTCCTAGACTCACTAGTGGGAACATCCATTCCACATTCACTCTATCCAGGCCTTTCACTGTTCGTTAACGCACGGAACTCTTCATCAGGAATATCAGCTTGTTTATTCATATTGAGCCTGCTTTTCCTTTATCTGGAAACAGTTGTGCAATGCATTATTATATTTGGCATTTGATTTTTTTTTCAACTTTTTGTTTAGTACACCTTCAAAGTCTCTTTTGTTCTTGGAAGAATGGATACCTTCCTCTGTTTCTCTGACCAAGTATTTATTCACTGCAGATTGTTCAATCTGCTCTCTGAACTGAATTGAGTTAAATCCTCAGCTTTTATATCTTCCAAAATCTTTTACTGAGCAACAAGCTCTGATTACTAAATCTGCCCATTTTTTTGTCTCAGCATGGAAACTCTTATTTTCTATCTGGAAAATTACAGCAATTCCATTTTAAATCACATGAATATCAACATGTCTAAAGAATCCAATCGCTTTACATCAGGATTAGAAATAAAATGTGATGCTTGATTATCATTAGGTCTAAGATGTTACTGCATCATTTGCTATGGAGCTGGTCACTATTACTTTGAAATTTACTTCAGACACATAAGCAGAGAAATCAAAAGCATTATTTATAACTTTCTCCTTTATTTATTATCTTGGTCTTTCTAGCTTATCTGTATTCAAACCTTAGAAGTGTCATAATTCCCCAATTCAAAGTAAAATTGGTTCTAATCTTGTCCTATCTTGCTTGATTCACATACTTATAATGAAAGGTACAATAAAATGGGGTTTCTTTCTTATTTTCTGCCATAAATTCGATAATGTCTGTGGTGTGATTGATAGCTATGTCAACAATCGCTGGAATCAGTATATTCGAAGCTTTTCACATTTGAGATTATCGATGTAGGTCAGTTGAAGATGTTAGTCTGCGATGTGCATATGTTTGTGCATTGGTGGAATCAGTGATTATAATTCCTCACCTAAATCTCTGTTTAGCTGCTGTTCCATGTGTAATCATAAAACAGCTTAAGCACAGCACAGCTAAGTGCAGCCGATAAACATTGTAACATCACTTTCACCAGATATAGAAATCATATGATTTCTTAAGTCAAGTACAGACCACAACATAGGTGATTTATGGTACAAAGGATGAATATCAGAACTCTTTCCTCTTTCTAGAACCCAATTTTCCATAAAATCAATGCACAGAAGCCAGCAAAGAAAGAATAAGTTGCTTTAAAGTTCCATGGAGAATAGTGAATTTGTGCTCAAATATTATTCGCTCTGTCTCCTGTGCCGAGCGTTTATTTTCTGTTGATTAGTGCTGCTACAAATGCAGTGTAGTCATGCTGTAGTTCCAAGTGTGCTTCCAGAGTTTGATTCTGTTGACCTCAGCGCGTTCAGACATCAGCAAGAGAAGTGATGGAGCTGGATGGAGCAGAAATGCTGTTGGTCCGAGTAACTGCCATTAGGACTGGCATCCCCAGGGTCATTATTCGAGAGGGTGAGCTGTCTCAGGTGTTGTCGGTGACATCGCTGGCAGGGCCGGCCTTAAGCTGATTGGACCTATTGCTCCCAATTTTGCCCCGCGCCTAAGGGGTCCCCGCGCCAGAGTAATCTACTCTCGGCTCAGGTAGATCTACGGGTAGAGGGGGGAGAGAGGGGTGGAGAGAACGTACAGGGGTGGAGGGGGAAGAAAGGGATAGAAGGGGAGGGGGTGTGAGGGGGAGGTCGGTCGTTCCTCACGGTCCAGGGGCAGCGCTCCTGCCCCTCCAGTCGCCGTGCTTCACGCACACAGCCCCGGCTCCACTCCTCTCTCTCCCCGGGAAGATGCGGTGAACAATACAGGGAGGGCTGGGCCTGGTGTTGGAGCAACGTTTACAAACCTCGGCCTCAGCTCACACCCGTCCGCCCGGACCTCGGACCCCTGCCCTCTCCCTCCCTTCTCTCCTCCCCTTCTATCCCTCCCTTCCCTTCTTCCTGCCCTCCCTTCTCTCCTTCCCTCCCTCCTTCCTCTCTCTCTTTCCCCTTCTCTCCTTTCCTCTCTCCTTTCCTCCCTCCCTACTTTCTCTCCTTCCTCTCTCTATTTTCCCTTCTCTCCTTCCCTCCCTCCCTTCTTTCTCTCCTTCCCCCCTCCCTTCTTTCTCTACTTCCCTCCCTTCCTTCTCGCCTTTCTCCCTTCTCTCCCTCCCTCCCTTCTTTCCTTCCCCCCCCCACACACATAACGCACAGATAACTAACACACACATACACACACACACACACATCACACACACACACACACACACAACTAGGTTAAGATGGGGTAGAAACCCAAGGGTAGGATGGGACTGAAGCCCAAAATTTAATGCCTGGACTGGTTTTTCACCAATAGTTATTGGTTTTCCAGGATCTAGTTATTTTTTTTAAAATTTCAGTTACTAAAACAAGTGGTATTGTAACTATGTACTTTTCAGAGGTGATCTACACATATTGTTTGTTACTTGTAGGCTTACATGTATGCAATTTTATATTAAAATGTAGCTTAGATCTGTTTGGTCCATTAACTCACAGGCACATTTTAAGCGCA